>JACSYO010000633.1:0-64984 GCA_016806645.1 Ophiodon elongatus | reverse complement strand
AAAATAAACTGCTGATGTAACTCTACTTGCTCTAATCTGTCCCTAACGAGCCATGCTTGATAATAGTCGTCGCCTGTCGATGTCTACGAGCCAATTTGAAATAAATCGATTGTGAAAATGGAAAATCAAAAGGAAATGACATGCTCCACTCCCAGCATGCATTGTGTCACAATTTGAAAAAAGGGGAAACAATGTGTTACATTTAAAGCGACACATTGTAAAAGTCAGATTAATGTTTTAATCACGTACAAAGTAGAAGCTCAGTCAACAAACACTGCGCTGAATGTGTCGATGACTTTATTGTGTCGTGGTGTTTATGACACACCAGAGGTGAAGCACGTGTCCCCGATGAAGTGGTCGTCCTCTCTGATGGAGGTCAGGTATCACTCTTGGTTCTCTTCAGAGCGCATAAATCTTTCGCCTTTTACTAAAGATTTCCGTGGAGAGGACCAACAAGAGTATTACTCAATTTTTTGATGCCCTGCGAAAGCGGGGCTTCCTAACTGGTATAAAAATAAATTAAATGACCGAAAGGTGGCACCAATATAACAATGTGGTCAGATATTATCTTCAGTATTTCCAGAAAGGGTACATTTTATACTAAATGTTGAATAGTTTAGTTGATATCTCACATGTCGATGTTACTCAAAGTAGCAAAGTTGATTTAGTTTGGTTGCAATTTACTTAAAAAGGTTTATCATTGACAACCAGAAGTCGGCCATTTTTAATTTTGGATGAATTTCTCAGGGGTTTTGTGCCATTTCCAGGAGCTGTACTTTAACAAACTCCTGCTGGGAAACTTATCAGATCAACTTCTACTTTGGGCAGTACAATCTAAAGACCCAATGATGACAAGTTATCAAATGTTGGAGGTTTCATGGAACAGCGTTGGCATGGCGACCATTTCAGGGGATTCACCATGAAAATAAACTGATGATGTAACTCTACTTGCTCTAATCTGTCCCTAACTTGCCATGCTTGATAATAGTCGTGGTCTGTGGATGTCTACGAGCCAATTTGAAATAAATCGATTGTGAAAATGGAAAATCAAAAGGAATTGACATGCTCTACTCCCAGCATGCATTGCGTCACGATTTGAAAAAAAGGGTTAAACGATGTGTTACATTTAAAGTGACACATTTAAAAGTCAGATTAATGTTTTAATCAAGTGCAAATTAGAAGCTCAGTCAACAAACACTGCGCTGAATGTGTCGATGACTTTATTGTGTCGTGGTGTTTATAACACACCAGAGGTGAAGCACGTGTCCCCGATGAAGTGGTCGTCCTCTCTGATGGTCGTCAGGTATCACTCTTGGTTCTCTTCAGAGCGCATAAATCTTTCGCCTTTTACTAAAGATTTCCGTGGAGAGGACCAACAAGATTATTACTCAATTTTTTGATGCCCTGCGCAAGTGGGGCTTCCTAACTGGTATAAAAGTAATTAAATAACATGAAGTTGTCACCAACACAATAATGTGGTGAGACATTGTCTTCAATATTTTAAGAAAGCATACATTGCCTCATAAATGTACAGTATAATAGTTGATTTGTGTTGTGTTACTCTTTTTTTGTGCCATTTCCAGACACTGTACTTTAACAAACTCCTGCTAGGAAACTTATCAGATGAACTTCTACTTTGGGCAGTACAATCTAAAGACCTAATGATGACAAGTTATCAAATGTTCAGGAGGAAGACCATATAGTAAATCACTCAACTATAACACCGTTACACTGTTGTTTGTTTGTTTGGCTACATCCTTGCACTATTGTTTTATTTGCTTTGTTATTTAATTTAATTTAATATTATTACATTCTATTTTTTGGGATATATATTGCATTTTTTTAAAATATTTTATTGCCTACCTATATGTATTAATAATACTGTAGCGAAAAAATGTCCCCTTGCGGGATTAATAAAGTAACTATCTATCTATCACAGATATTCACGGACGCGTCGACCGATGTACCACGTGCAAGGGTCCGATCATCGCTGCTTGCAGCTTTTATTTACTGCTGTTACTTGTTTAATTTTACTCAGTGATAAAGCACCTTATACTGATTTGTGGTTGTGCAAAAAGTAGAAGTACAACAGTTTTGTGTGTATTTTTACCACAAGGAGTCGCTGTTCTGCATGAAATCTGAAAGCTTTGGGAAGTCAGTCGTTCCACAGTAGCTTTGTGTTTATAAGTTATCTGTTGTGTGTGATTACTTTTAATATACAAACAGTATGAAGACGATTGCAAACCATTGCATGTTAATGTATTTTAAATGGATATAATTCAAACAAAAGGATAAAGAAAACTGAAAATCAAATGGAATTTCCATGCCCCACTCCCAGCATGCCTTGCGTCACAATCTAAAAAAGGAAAATAAAGTTTTATGTTTAAAGTGACACATTTTATAAGTCAGGTTAATGTTTTAAACACGTACAAAGTAGAAGCTCAGTCAACAAACACTGCGCTGAATGTGTCGATGACTTTATTGTGTCGTGGTGTTGCAGCGCAACTGACTCCGCCTCTGACTGCTGCGCTGCCATTTATATCTGGTCCTCCGTGCAATCCTGTTACACTGGTGGAGAATGCGGGCATGAGGACCCTAGTGGTGGCGTAGCAGTCCAACAATGGAGGATCTAGTGCGAGAGTTGGTGCGTATTTCTGCTTAACAGCAGACCCTGCACCGGACAATGATACAGGAGCAACGAAAGCAGAACGCCCTTATCCATGCGGAGGTCCAGAAGTGTATGGCGGCAACCCCTCAAGCACTAAGGGAAGGGACCAGGCAGCCAAATCCAAGTCGGTTTATTCCCAAAATGACAGACAGCGACGATATAGAGGCCTACTTGACAGCCTTCGAGCGCAAAGCTAAGAGGGAGGGCTGGGCCGACGAGTCCCAGCGAATCTTGTTGGCCCCTTCCTCCTCGGTCCGGCACAGCAAGCATACCTCGACCTCCCTACTGACCAGGCCAAGGAATACGGTTTAGCAGCAAGAGCCCAGCGATTCCATGACTGGAGGTTTATGTCACAGTTCAGCTTCCCTTCTCTTCTGCCATTCTATCTCTCACCTAATCAGTTAATTCTGTGTCCCGTTAGGGCTTCTTCACCTTGCCTCTGCCCGGTAAATTGCCATAGCCTTCCGTCCCTGACCACGAGAATAGCCTCTGGTTTCTGAACTGGTTAGCCTGGTGGAGAGCCAGAGGGTTACAGCCAACCTGCTGAAAACGCCAGCGGTCCCTGAGGTGAGCTGGAGATCTAGGGAAGAGGTACCAAGCACTAGGAGGACACCTGAACTGGAGGGTCCAAGACAAAGGCGACCTCCTTCAACAGGTGAGCTAAGGCGGTGCTTTCAATGTGGCGAGCCAGGCCACATATCTGGGGAACGATGAACCGATGCCCACAGCCAACTCATCGGGTGGAAGACCCTGTCACTTGGTCGCCTCCTGATGGGTGCAGGAAACCTCACCAGCCCATATGATACCAGTCAAAGTAGATGGGAGAGATACAGACGCGCTGGTAGACTCAGGCAGTGCTGTGTCCCTCGTCCAACCCCATCTTCTGGAACCATCAAGGCCTGGTGAGGTGGTGCCGGTCTCCTGCGTACATGGGGACACCAAAGAGTATCCTACTGGCGTCATCAAAAGTTGAAAAGCTGAAAGTAGGGGTGGTTCCATCTCTCCCGGTCCAGTCTTGGTGGGTCGGGATTGCCCATATATCACCAGCTGTGCCAGGAAAAACTGGGGAGTCCCCCGAGAACCAAGTCTGGCTCAAAATTGAAAAGCCGAGAGAAAAAAAACATACTCCAACCAGTACATCTGGTCAGGAGGCGCCTTAAGTGGTGTGTGCAGCACTTGAAGAAAGGAAGGCTACCCCGAGTTCCAATGTGAGGAGACCTTCCCATCGGGGCCAGGCACTGATGAAGCCTCCTTGCTGCCAAGTCTGAGGGGCCAGTTCGGAACGGCCCAGATGGACACACGTAAACATCTGCAGTAACAGCCGGCACGTGAACACACCCAACTGGAGATCAGGACAAAGCCAGGTGATGAAACACAAGAGGAGGATATCCTGGTAGGTAGGTACTCACACTCACACACAGACTCACACACTCCCACACTCCTGGCCTCTGGTAGAACCAGTCTGACTGAATAGAAACCTGATAAGCTGTTAAACCGGTTCCTTTCGCTAAAGTTTGTTTTTTCGGTTATTTTAGGGAGACGAGACGAGGAAAAGCTCCAGAGGACGAACTCAGAATCAGAAATGCTTGATGCTGCGTTGGCAAGTTTATCAGATATACAATGTTTTTCACATATATAAGTATGTAATAAAGTTAGGGGGAGAGTAGGTTGTCAACTGAATTAAGTATTATCAAGAATAGGTAGTAAAAGTACTCATTATGCAGCCAAGATGGGCTCTGCTGTTGGTACATTATTCTGTGTTTCATCCAATTAATTTTATTTACCGTTTGTTGATTTTATTTATTGTTTAACTGTCAAGTACCTGATGCATGTCGTGGTGTACAAGTACCTGATGCATGTCGTGGAGTACAAGTACCTGATGCATGTCGTGGAGTACAAGTGTAAAGTAGCATAATATTAAAACACACACATACCTCAGAATTGTCCTTAGCAAGTACTTGAGTAAATGTACTTAGTTGACCACTGATTATTATTATTATGTCAACGTGGAAAGTAACTGTACTTCAGTACAATTTAAAAAGGTACTTGTACTGTTCTTGAGAGTTTCTGCTACTTTATACCTCTACTACATCTCAGAAGGAAATATTGTACTTTTGTCTGCACTACATTTATGACAGATTCAGATAATTAATAACTTATCAAGGAATAAATTATTTATATTAAACTACCCAGCATATATGACGTCATTCAAATGAGTTTTAAAGCGATATAATACAATAATGTCATGCTGCATCATGAGTACTTTTACTTCTACAGAAGTGGAGACTGTGGGTTGTGTATTCGGGCTCAGACCTGATCCGGGTTCTTCCGGATCCCCAGGAACAAATACTCACTGTGTGCTGTTTAAAAGACCCTCCTCTTCATCACAGAGTCCTGTTCCTCTTCAGACCCTCTTCAGACCTGCGGTTCCTCTTCAGACCCTCTTCAGACCTGCGGTTCCTCTTCAGACCCTCTTCAGGAGAACAAACCACACTGACGACTTTCTTTTGGTTCACAACAATAAAACTTTGACGAAGTCCAGCTGGCAGTCCGCGTCCGGGCTGCAGAGCAGAGTGTTCCTCCAGACTCCTCCTTTTCTTCTTCTTCTTCCTCTTCTTCCTCGTCCTTCTCTTCTTCTTCTTTACTTTTGGATTCATTGTTGGTAAATGTCGCCACCTAATGTCAGTGGTGGAATTATACTCTGTTAATACTCTTGTTATAAATAAAAAAGTATTTCTGGGATACCAAATGTAAAAATGGTTCTACAAAGTTCTACATTTAAAAAAAAAAAAATTCAAAATGTATCAATTATGTGTAAACTGATTTTTTATATTCAAATCCCCATAAGTATTGGCATCAAATTATACAAGTACTAGTAAAAGTACTCATTATGCAGTGTAAGATATACTTTATTATAATTAGTGACACATTAATATGCTCATCACTGAAGCTCATTTTAATGACTTTGTATACCGCTGTAGTGTATATATATTGTACATATATAGTAATGGACCATCAGTGTACTTGCAGTACAAAACATATTTTCATTATGCAGAAGGCAACGTGTTAAATTATGATAAAAGATGTTGCATCCTTCTCATGAGGACATGGTGATCAGTTTCTTCTCATCCTGTCTCCTAAGTTATGTTTTCTTTATTTTATCACTTATCTTTATTTCTTGTTATATTTTGTGTTTCTTACCTCTCCTCTCGTTTCAGATCACTTCACTTCTTTGTGTTTTCTCGCCACAGTGATTGTCTGTCCCGCCCCCGATTGATTCCATCTGTGTCTAATCACATGTACCTCCCCATTTAAACCCTGTGTTCCCCTGTCTCTGTGCCAGTTTGTCTTTGTCCTCGTCGTCTCTGTGCCAGTTTGTCTTTGTTCTCTGTGCCAGTTCGCCCGCCACCTCAGCTGACTCCTTTCGACACGAAAGAGTAGCGCCTCAAACTCCAAGTTCCCTCCTGATGTCCGAGCTCCTTACCCTATCTCTAAGGCTGAGCCCGGCCACCCTACAGAGGAAACACATCTCCTTACCCTATCTCTAAGGCTGAGCCCGGGCACCCTACAGAGGAAACACATCTCCTTACCCTATCTCTAAGGCTGAGCCCGGGCACCCTACAGAGGAAACACATCTCCTTACCCTATCTCTAAGGCTGAGCCCGGCCACCCTACAGAGGAAACACATCTCCTTACCCTATCTCTAAGGCTGAGCCCGGGCACCCTACAGAGGAAACACATCTCCTTACCCTATCTCTAAGGCTGAGCCCGGGCACCCTACAGAGGAAACACATCTCCTTACCCTATCTCTAAGGCTGAGCCCGGGCACCCTACAGAGGAAACTCATCTCCTTACCCTATCTCTAAGGCTGAGCCCGGGCACCCTACAGAGGAAACTCATCTCCTTACCCTATCTCTAAGGCTGAGCCCGGCACCCTACAGAGGAAACTCATCTCCTTACCCTATCTCTAAGGCTGAGCCCGGGCACCCTACAGAGGAAACTCATCTCCTTACCCTATCTCTAAGGCTGAGCCCGGGCACCCTACAGAGGAAACTCATCTCCTTACCCTATCTCTAAGGCTGAGCCCGGGCACCCTACAGAGGAAACTCATCTCCTTACCCTATCTCCAGGGCTGAGCCCGGCCACCCTACAGAGGAAACTCATCTCCTTACCCTATCTCTAAGGCTGAGCCCGGCCACCCTACAGAGGAAACTCATCTCCTTACCCTATCTCTAAGGCTGAGCCCGGCCACCCTACGGAGAAAACTACCGCACCGATCCGTCGGTCGATCTCCCGCTCCATCTGACCCTCACTCGTGAACAAGACCCCGAGATATTTGAACTCCTTCGCTTGAGGTAGGCACTCCGTCCCCACCTGGAGGAGCAATCCACCGGTTTACGGCAGAGCACCATGGCCTCAGATGTGGACGAGCTTACTCTCATTCCTGCCGCTTCACACTGAGCTGCAAACCGCCCCAGTGAATGCTGGAGGTCACGGTCCGAAGAGGCCCACAGCCTGACGTTGTCCCCCGTCCGGGTCAGCAGCTCCCCCCCCCCCACTGAGCACAGCCTGGGGTAGGCCCTGCTTTCCCTTCCTGAGCTGTCAGATGGTTTGCCAGAACCTCCTTGAGGCCAACTGAAAGTCCTTCTGCATGGCCTCCCCGAATCCTCCCATGCCTGAGTTTTAGCATCCGCAACCACCACAGCTGCTTCAGGAGACCCCTGAGCCAACCAGTCCCGAAAGACACCACTCGGGTTCAGATCGGGCAAGCCGTTCCTCCCAACCACCCCCCGCTATGTTTCTCCATCATTGCCCACATGAGCATTAAAGTCTCCCAGGAGAACTATGGAGTCACCAGGAGGCCTTTCCAGGACCCCTCCCACCGACTCCAAGAAGGCCAATACTCTGAACTGCTGCTTGGTGCATAAGCACAAACAACAGTCAGAGCCTTACTCCTGCAACCCGCAGGCGCAGGGAGGCGACCCTCTGGTTCTCCTAGGAGAACTCCAACACGGCGGCGCTCAACTTATTGTTTTAATTAATGTAGCACACGAAACACACCTTTGACTAATTAAGAGACTAATTAGTCTAATTATACACCATTTCACTAACAAAAATGGAGTTGGGCAAAATGCACTGCAGACTCTAGATTTTTTAAACAGGCCCATCAGGTTCTTGAGGGTCCTTACTTGAACCTTGATGGGACAGCTGGGATTCTTGATAGGACTTTGAGGGATTTCTGGGGTTCTCAAAGGTGTTTTAATGGTCTCAAACAACTTTTGGGGTTTCACGGTAGATGTTCGGGGGTTCATGAGAAAGATTTCAGTACTTCTTCATGCATTTCCAGGGTCCTTATTGAAAATTTGAGGCTTCTTGAAATGTTTTTGAGGAGTTCTAGGAGTTGTCATTGTGGTGGCCGGGCGTGGTTGGGCTCAGCTGCAGAGGGGACATAGTGGGGGAGTGGTTCAGGGAACTGGGCTGGGAAGAGGCTTAATCAGCCTCACCTGGAGTCAATTGGCCTCACCTGAGTCAATCGGTGGAGTGTGTCTCTCTTCCATATTAACGCCAGTAGGAACGGTTAGTGGGGAGAGCAGGAGACACAGGCTGGCAGAGCTACAGAGTGATTCAATAAAAACATTGAGAAACGTTATTTGAGTGTGCTGGCTTATTTGTACGGAGAGGAACCCATCGAGGTAACACAAACCTGTTACAGTCATGTTTTGATTTTCAGTCAGTTTATGGTTTTTGAAGCCTGTTTAGGTTTTTTGATGGCTCTCAAGGGGGTTTATGTGAGGGTCTGCCATGGAATCTTAAGTGTTACTAGGAATTCTTCATGGATCCTGGAGGATCTTCTGCAGTTTATTGATGGGGTTCAAAGAAAAGCAATTCCTTACATCTTGTGTTCTTGATGGGATTGTAAAGGTGTCTTCAGCAGTTTATGGTTATTTTATGGATATTCTTAAGGGATTCTTACCAGGTTTCCAACATTAAGGTAAAAGATTGCTTTTTTGGTAATTTGCTTTAAAAGTCTGCACTGGGAGACAAGGCAGAAAAGGCACATGAGTTACAGCTATTGCAAACAGACTTCATATATTACGTCTGACCTTTTGGCTCTGAAACGTAAAAGAAACCATAAAAGATAAAGATACATAAAACAGATAAAGATCACCTATATCATCAGATACCTTCACTGGTGTTGAACATATGGAATCGTTCTATTAAATGTATCCTTCAGTGTATGTATGTAAAGAGGTTGTTTTTGTTCAGTCCTAACTTTTCAGTCTGTGTCAAACAGCTGTTGGACTGAAAGTGAAGGTTTTTCACATCATTTGACCAATAAGTGATAACTGTTCCAGGATCTGTGTTCAGCTCCGTCAGCTGGAAGGAGGTCCTTCCAGCTGACGGAGCTGTGAAGTTCGACAGAGGCAGACACAACAAGACGGGAAGACAAGATCTTTTACCATCAAAATAAAAGCATCAACTCACTTATTTTAAAGAACTAATCAGCATGTCTCAAATCCAAAGTTTCAACTCCTCGTTTCATTTGAATGTTTTTTAAAGATCTTAAGAGGTTCAATTATCCAGTATTCATTATTTTTTGCAACACAAATATCACATGACCTGAAGTGTATCTGGAAACCTTGTGAGTTTAGAGCCATTGCATGGCATTGTAGGCCTACATTATAGTCAAACTATAAAGTATACATCTGTACATCTATTCAACTTTTAGAAGTCCTTAAGGAACAAAATAACGTAATTAATTTACTATTGACATGAAAAATGATGGAAAGCAAACTATAGACACTAAAAGACGCTTGATTTCATTTACTTAAAATATTTGTGCTCAATATAGTGGAGCGTAACAAAGTACATTTACTGATATTAAGTACACATTTGAGGTACTTGTACTTTACTTTAGAAGATCCTATAAATATGAATTGATGTAAACTAGCCCACAGTTTATAAAGGAGTTAAAAACATCTGATCCATAAATACTTTTTCTTTAACGACATTAACTATATTTAGCTGATATACTTCCATGATTTGACTTTGGTCAGGTTTTAAATGCAGAACTTTTAAATGTGGAGTATTTCCACAGTGTGGTATTGCCTACTTTTACTGCGGTAAAGGGTTTGAGCACTTCTTCCACCACTATCAAAATGAATTGTCCAAAAAGAGCTTTTAATTTGAAAACAGGATGTAGTGTGTCCATAGAAGTACTTGACATCAGCTCCATCATAAAGCGGGATCAGCTGATGGGAACTGACTCACCACTTCCCGGACAACATGAACCTCAGCGAGCTGAGAACAAACCAAGAATAGTTGCTCTCGTGGATCTGAATCTTTAATTCTAGTGGATCTGAATCTTTAAATCTAGTGGATCGGAATCTTTAAATCTAGTGGATCTGAATCTTTAAATCTAGTGGATCTGAATCTTTAAATCTAGTGGATCTGAATCTTTAAATCTAGTGGATCTGAATCTTTAAATCTAGTGGATCTGAATCTTTAATTCTAGTGGATCTGAATCTTTAATTCTAGTGGATCTGAATATTTAATTCTAGTGGATCTGAATCTTTAAATCTAGTGGATCTGAATCTTTAATTCTAATGGATCGGAATCTTTAATTCTAGTGGATCGGAATCTTTAAATCTAGTGGATCTGAATCTTTAAATCTAGTGGATCTGAATCTTTAAATCTAGTGGATCTGAATCTTTAAATCTAGTGGATCTGAATCTTTAATTCTAGTGGATCGGGATCTTTAATTCTAGTGGATCGGAATCTTTAATTCTAGTGGATCGGGATCTACAAGCTGTTCCTCCTGGGGGGTCAGTCGGAGCTGCTGGGTCCGGATTGAGGTACGAGGGAGATTTATTACTGAGTAAAAAAGCAAATATCGATAAGTTTCATCAAAGATACACACATTTTAGAGAAACCACATGCGAGAGTCTTGATTTTGTTCATGATCTCATTTACAACAATTTATTGTCTTAGATATGAAGATTGTTTGGCTCCGTGATAATCAATAAGTTGATATAAGATCAGAGATAATAAGCTAATCAATAAGTTGATATAAGATCAGAGATAATAAGATAATCAATAAGATAATCAATAAGTTGATATATGATCAGAGATAATAAGATAATCAATAAGTTGATATAAGATCAGAGATAAGATAATCAATAAGTTGATATATGATCAGAGATAATAAGATAATCAATAAGTTGATATAAGATCAGAGATAAGATAATCAATAAGTTGATATAAGATCAGAGATAAGATAATCAATAAGTTGATATAAGGTTTAAGATAAGATAATTAATAAGTTGATATATTATCAAAGATAATAAGATAATCAATAAGTTGATATATGATCAGAGATAAGATAATCAATAAGTTGATATAAGATCAGAGATAATAAGATAATCAATAAGTTGATATATGATCAGAGATAAGATAAGTTGATATAAGATCAGAGATAAGATAATCAATAAGATAATCAATAAGTTGATATATGATCAGAGATAAGATAATAAGTTGATATAAGATCAGAGATAAGATAATCAATAAGATAATCAATAAGTTGATATAAGATCAGAGATAATAAGATAATAAGTTAATATATGATCAGAGATACAATAAGTTGATATAAGATCAGAGATAAGATAATCAATAAATTGATATAAGATCAGAGATAATAAGTACTGTACTACATCTCAAAGGTACATAGTACATATTGTACTTTATACTGTACTACATGTCAGGTACATATTGTACTTTATACTGTACTACATGTCAGAGGTACATATTGTACTTTATACTGTATATATTGTTCTTTTCTTATGTAAAAATGTTTCTTTTCTTATGTAAAAATGCTGCTGTTATGAAAAAATGTCCCCTTGCGGGATTAATAAAGTATTTATCTATCTATTATACTTTATGCTGTACATTAAAGGCCTTGCTTGTACCATCCTGGTGATTTCATCAGGTCACTAACTCCATTATTCAACTTTTTATACTTTAAGTACACTGATGTGTATTATTAGTGATGAAACTACTGCAGTATGTAAAGTCATCTAAATGAGCTCCAACTGCAACATTAAAGTGATGAACACATTAATGCATCAATATTTATAATACAATAATATATATTAGTCTTCATCATAGGTACTTCTTCCACCACTAGCTGGGAATGGCCTCTCATGTGATCCACACAACCCTCGTCTCCTGATTACCTGCAGAAAGTACCTGAAAGAAATACTGTTCATGGTCTAATTCTAAAACATGTTACGTGACTTCATCAGTTCGACCACCTGCTGGTTCCAGATGAAGAGTCAATGAATCTACAAAGTAATAACCTCTGGGAACCGTCCTGTTGTTGCCTCCATCTCAGGGGTCAGAGGTCAGAGGTCACAGAGAGTTATCGCCATAGGAGACAGAAAGTGGCTGTAACTGTGTTTTATCCGTCTAACAGACATCGGCCTCCTGTGTGAATCCATGGCGGCGCTTTGAGCTCCTCCTCCTCGAAGACAAACCAGATTAAAGATGTCCGTCGCCGGTGGGAGTGTCTCCTCCTCCGTCCTCTTGTCTCCTGGGAAGGAAGCCAGCGTCCCAGCCCTGGAGGTCAAACTGGGAGCACTGGTGGTCCTGCTGTCCGTCACAGTGCTGTTTGGATTCGCCCCGCTGTGCATGGTCCGCGGAACGGGGCGCTGCAGCGAGGACCCAGGTGAGAGGCTGGGTGCAGCGAGGACTCAGGTGAAGCTGGGTGCAGCGAGGACTCAGGTGAGGCTGGGTGCAGCGAGGACTCAGGTGAAGCTGGGTGCAGCGAGGACTCAGGTGAAGCTGGGTGCAGCGAGGACTCAGGTGAGGCTGGGTGCAGCGAGGACTCAGGTGAGGCTGGGTGCAGCGAGGACCCAGGTGAGAGGCTGGGTGCAGCGAGGACCAGGTGAAGCTGGGTGCAGCGAGGACTCAGGTGAAGCTGGGTGCAGCGAGGACTCAGGTGAAGCTGGGTGCAGCGAGGACCCAGGTGAAGCTGGGTGCAGCGAGGACTCAGGTGAAGCTGGGTGCAGCGAGGACCCAGGTGAGGCTGGGTGCAGCGAGGACTCAGGTGAAGCTGGGTGCAGCGAGGACTCAGGTGAAGCTGGGTGCAGCGAGGACTCAGGTGAAGCTGGGTGCAGCGAGGACTCAGGTGAGGCTGGGTGCAGCGAGGACTCAGGTGAGGCTGGGTGCAGCGAGGACCCAGGTGAGAGGCTGGGTGCAGCGAGGACCCAGGTGAAGCTGGGTGCAGCGAGGACTCAGGTGAAGCTGGGTGCAGCGAGGACTCAGGTGAAGCTGGGTGCAGCGAGGACCCAGGTGAGAGGCTGGGTGCAGCGAGGACTCAGGTGAAGCTGGGTGCAGCGAGGACTCAGGTGAAGCTGGGTGCAGCGAGGACCCAGGTGAAGCTGGGTGCAGTGAGGACCCAGGTGAAGCTGGGTGCAGTGAGGACCCAGGTGAAGCTGGGTGCAGTGAGGACCCAGGTGAAGCTGGGTGCAGTGAGGACCCAGGTGAAGCTGGGTGCAGTGAGGACTCAGGTGAAGCTGGGTGCAGTGAGGACCCAGGTGAAGCTGGGTGCAGTGAGGACCATGTCTGGATGTGGATCCAGCACAGGTTGATCTCAGACCTTGTTCTCCTCAGATGTGCGGCGCAGGCTGCTGAGCTTGATCAGCTGTTTTGCTGGCGGAGTTTTCTTGGCTACCTGTCTGCTGGACCTGCTGCCAGACTACCTGCAGGGCATCAACGAGGCCTTCAGCAACGCAGGAGTCACAGTAAGGTCCCACGAGTCCAGACTTCAGACTGTTAGTCTCGTGAATATGTCGACCTGCCATAAACACGTCACAATGCTGAGCTGACGAATTACAGACTTCAGTTCTGCTTCATCATCTTTACTCACAAAGTCACTTAAGTCCATATGAGTAATAAATCCAGACTACATAGACTTTATAGAATTGTGTTGTAATTATTTTATTATTATGTAATTTGTCGAATTTAAAGAACATGTTGGAAATAGTTGTTTTTATGGCTGTTGACAATTTTCTCTAATACCAAAGACATCGTGTCCTCTGTACAAACCTTTGACTCTAATATGTCAACATAATGCAACATGACTTTGCATGGAGATTTCTGCCTCCCTTAACTGGACTAAAGGGTGTTCTTCTTCTCTCGTCGCAGCTCCAGTTCCCACTGCCAGAGTTCATCATGGCCATGGGCTTCTTCCTGGTTCTGGTCCTGGAGCAGATCGTCCTGGCCTTCAAGGACCAGTCCTCCTCTCAGGTGGAGGAGCGTCGGGCTCTGCTGGTGGACTCCAGCCTCCAGGCCGGTCACCACCGCCACCGCGGGTCAGAGGAGTCCGATGGCGGCCCCTTCCACGTGAACCTGGGCTCCCAGTCTGCCCTGCGCGCCTTCATACTGGTCTTCTCGCTGTCTCTGCACTCGGTGTTTGAGGGTTTGGCGGTCGGACTGCTGGAGGAGGAGAAGGAGGTTCTGGAGATCTGCATGGCGCTGATGATCCACAAGAGCATCATCTCCTTCAGCCTGGCCTTCAAGCTGAGTCAGGGCCGGCTGCGGCGCTCGGTGGTGGCCGGCTGCCTGCTGCTGTTTGCCGCCATGTCGCCGCTGGGCATCGGCGTGGGCGTCGCCCTCACGGAGACCAGGGCGTCGCCGCAGCACCAGCTGGCCCGCTGCACGCTGGAGGGGCTGGCGGCAGGAACCTTCCTCTACATCACCTTCATGGAGATCCTGCCACACGAGCTCGGCTCCGGCAGGAACCGCATCCCTAAGGTGGCCATGCTGCTGGCGGGCTTCGCCGTGGTCACCGCCGTGCTCTTCGTCAAGCTGTAACCACGGAAACGCCCGAGACTCACGTTCAATCTGACACTCAGATCAGTGTTCACGATGACATCGGGCTCATCGGTACCCACAATGCTCCTCTCCAACACGTCACATGATCAGAGACCTCATCGGTTCCTCTTCCTGGTTAGGAACCCAAAGAACAGCCAGCCTTTGTGACCCTGTGACCTTTGTGACCCCGTGACCTTTGTGACCCCGTGACCTTCGGAGAGAAGAAGTCTGTCTCTGTTTCAGAGGAGACACGAGGAGGACGTCCACTCGTCTCCTGTTCACGCTGTAACAGCTGATCTGTTTTACATAACGCACCTTTAAATGTATTTTTATAATTATAACAACACAGTATTTTAATCAGTGTTATATTTTGTATTGTGATCAGAAGACTATTAAAAATAAAATAGTTTTCATACAGTGGCTGAGCTTTTGTTGCTTTAAAGCTTTTCACGTATTATTCTACTATTCTCTCTTTTCATAACTCTGATGAAATGCCAAACAAAAGATGGAAATGTTTTGGATAAATAAGTAAATCAACTAATAATAACTAACGTTTGTCATTTGTTTAGAACTTTAAGAAAATAGAAAACCTGACAGAAAATAGTTTAAAATGTTTCAGAATCTTTTTTATATATATATATACATATCTACATATATATATGGCCTTTTTATATATGTATCCATGTATATATTTATAAGTACATATACCTATATAAATATTATCCTTTCCTTCTCACAGGGTCAAAGGTCAGACGAGGTCGTATGTGGCCAGATTATAGAAAATAAATAGAATTGAAATAAAATGTAGAAGTCAAAGTTATGAGAGATATGATAGGAAGGGCTAGGAAACTGTGTGTGCGTTTGTGTGTGTGTGTGTGTCTGTTTGTTTGTGTGTCTGTGTGTGTGTTTGTGTTATTCTGTCCTGGGTCCCCTCACTACTGGGGTCCCTCAGGGTTCCGTCCTGGGTCCCCTCACTACTGGGGTCCGTCAGGGTTCCGTCCTGGGTCCCCTCACTACTAGGGTTCCTCAGGGTTCCGTCCTGGGTCCCCTCACTACTGGGGTCCGTCAGGGTTCCATCCTGGGTCCCCTCACTACTAGGGTTCCTCAGGGTTCCGTCCTGGGTCCCCTCACTACTGGGGTCCGTCAGGGTTCCGTCCTGGGTCCCCTCACTACTAGGGTTCCTCAGGGTTCCGTCCTGGGTCCCCTCACTACAGGGGTTCCTCGGGGTTCCGTCCTGGGTCCCCTCACTACTGGGGTCCCTCAGAGTTCCGTCCTGGGTCCCCTCTCTACTGGGGTTCCTCAGGGTTCCGTCCTGGGTCCCCTCACTACAGGGGTTCCTCAGGGTTCCGTCCTGGGTCCCCTCACTACAGGGGTTCCTCGGGGTTCCGTCCTGGGTCCCCTCACTACTGGGGTCCCTCAGGGTTCCGTCCTGGGTCCCCTCTCTACTGGGGTTCCTCAGGGTTCCGTCCTGGGTCCCCTCACTACAGGGGTCCCTCAGGGTTCTGTCCTGGGTCCCCTCACTACTAGGGTTCCTCAGGGTTCCGTCCTGGGTCCCCTCACTACAGGGGTTCCTCGGGGTTCCGTCCTGGGTCCCCTCACTACTGGGGTCCCTCAGGGTTCCATCCTGGGTCCCCTCACTACTGGGGTCCCTCAGAGTTCCGTCCTGGGTCCCCTCCTCTTCTCTCTGTACACCAACTCTCTCTGCTCTGTCATTCTCTCACATGTCTTTTCCTCCCATCGCTATGCTGACGACACCCAACTAATCCTCTCGTTTCCTCAATCTGAACCTCAGCAGCAGCAGGAATCTCTGCTGTCTGACGGACATCTCTCAGTGGATGTCCTCACCACCTGAAGATTAACCACAAGACTGAACTACTGTTCCTTCCAAGGAAAGAATCTCCCACCCACGACCTGACTATCACCTTCAACTCTGTGTTAGAACCCGACTGCTAGGAACCTCGTGTGAGACTCAGTCAGCTCTCCTCACGCCAACATCACCGAACAACTCGGTCCTGTAGGTACATGCTGCACCACATCAGGAGAACACGGCCCCTTCTCACCCAGAAGGTTCTGGTACAGGCTCTGGTACAGGTTCTGGTACAGGCTCTGGTACAGGCTCTGGTACAGGTTCTGGTCCAGGTTCTGGTTCAGGTTCTGCTACAGTCTCTGGTTCAGGTTCTGGTACAGGCTCTGGTACAGGTTCTGGTTCTGGTACAGGTTGTGGTACAGGTTCTGGTTCTGGTACAGGCTCTGGTACAGGTTCTGGTCATCTGACTAGACTACTGTAACTCCCTCCTGCAGGTCTACCTGCTGGGTCCATCCGACCTCTGCAGCTCATCCAGAATGCAGCAGCTCGACTGGTCTTTAACCTAAACTCACCCTCACTCCTCTGCTGCTCCGCTCCCTTCACTGGTTACCGGTGGCCGCTGGTTACCGGTGGCTGCTCGCATCCGTTTCAAAACATTGGTACTTGCGTACCGTGCTGTGAACAGATCGGGTCCAGTCTACATCCAGGACCTGGTCTAACCTTACACCAGGACATGGTCTAACCTTACACCAGGACATGGTCTAACCTTACATCAGGACATGGTCTAACCGTACATCAGGACATGGTCTAACCATACACCAGGACATGGTCTAACCTTACACCAGGACATGGTCTAACCTTACACCAGGACATGGTCTAACCTTACACCAGGACCTGGTCTAACCTTACATCAGGACATGGTCTAACCTTACATCAGGACATGGTCTAACCTTACATCAGGACATGGTCTAACCGTACATCAGGACATGGTCTAACCTTACATCAGGACATGGTCTAACCTTACATCAGGACATGGTCTAACCTTACATCAGGACATGGTCTAACCGTACATCAGGACATGGTCTAACCTCACACCAGGACATGGTCTAACCTCACACCAGGACATGGTCTTACCTTACACCAGGACATGGTCTAACCTTACACCAGGACATTTCTTGAGGAATTGTACTCTCTTGATTCTTGTTGTTCTGGTTTGAACTCATTATTATACTTATACTTATTGTAGTCGCTTTGGATAAAAGAGTCTGATAAATGAAATGTAATGTAATGTAAATTATTATTAGTAGTAGTAGTAGTAGCAGTAGTAGTACTAGTAGTATTAGTATTATTATTATTATTATTATTAGTAACAGTAGTAGTACTATTATTATTATTATTAGTAGTAGTAGTAGTAGTAGTAGCAGTAGTAGTACTAGTATTATTATTAGTAGTAGTAGTAGTAACAGTAGTAGTACTAGTGGTATTATTATTATTATTATTAGTAGTAGCAGTAGTAGTAGTAGTAGTAGTAGACAGGCGGGAACGTGATCTCTGACGTACTACGGTCAGCGTATTGCCTCACTTCCGGTTGCCAGCGTGTCTGTTGTCCGATAGCTTACTTTCACAGCTCCAGCTAAACCGAGTTAATTGTGTGATATTGTGTGATATTCTTCAGTACAAGCGGCTAAATCACCTGCTGTACATCTTAAACACTAATATCACCTTCTTGTAGCGGCTTCTCGCTTAATCCTACAGTTCTATTTACACTTTGTTTGGTTTCTCTAACGGTAGCCACCGTACTCTAGCTCAGCAGCTAGCGATGGCTTCCCTCTCTCCCTCTCCTTCTCCCCCTTGCTCAGTGTGTCACATGCTCAGCCAGTCCTCTGCCTCCCTTAATGATAACGGTACATGTAATACGTGTACTTTGTTTGTAGGGTGGAGGCGAGGCTCAGTGAGTTAGAGGCACGGCTCCGCACCATGGAAGCTCAGTCGTTAGCTACAGTAGTTAGCTACAGTAGTTAGCCACAGTAGTTAGCTACAATAGTTAGCCACAGTAGTTAGCTACAGTAGTTAGCCTGTCCCCTCCCATAGTCGGTGCGGGCCAACCAGCCGTAGCTCCAGCTAGCTGTTCCCCGGCAGCCCCGAGCAGCAGGGAGGCTGGGTAACTGTCCGAAGGAATCGGAAGTCAACGCAGAAGCACACGGTGCACCACCAACGTCTTCACGTTTCTAACCGGTTCTCCCCACTCGGCGAGACACCCGCTGAGGAACCGACTCTGGTTATAGGTAGCTCCATAGTCAGAAACGTGAAGATAGCGAAGCCAGGGGTCACAGTCACATGCATTCCGGGGGCCAGAGCGGGCGACGTTGAGTCCTATTTAAAACTGCTGGCTAAGGATAAACGTAAATACAGTAAGATTGTAATACACGTCGGCGGTAATGACTCCCGAATCCGACACTCGGAGGTCACTAAAGTTAATGTGGCATCGGTGTGTTCATACGCCAAAACAATGTCGGACTCCGTAGTTTTCTCTGGCCCTCTCCCAAATTTGGTGAATGATGAGATGTATAGCCGCATGTCATCATTCAACCGCTGGTTGTCGAGGTGGTGTCCAGCAAACAATGTGGGCTTCGTTGATAATTGGGAGACTTTCTGGGGAAGACCTGGTCTGATTAGGAGAGACGGCATTCATCCCACGTTGGATGGAGCGGATCTCATTTCTGCAAATCTGACCAACTTTGTTTGGGGACCTAATCCATGACAACCCAGAGTTCAGACCAGGAAGCAGAAGCAGAGTTGTAGTCTTACACCCTTCTCTGCACTTCCATTAGAGCAGTTACCCACCCAAAACTATATAGGGACTGTGTCTGCCCCACGGCCACTTAAATTAATTAAATCTAAAGCAACCAGAAGAGGAGTTGTACAAAATAATCTCATAAAAGTTAACACCACCAACGCAACAGTGCAACAAAATAGGAGAATTAAATGTGGACTCTTAAATATCAGATCTTTGTCATCTAAAGCTGTTTTAGTAAATGATTTAATATCTGACAATCACATTGATCTATTCTGTCTTACTGAAACCTGGCTGTGTCATGAAGAATATGTCAGCCTAAATGAATCAACTCCTCCAAGTCACATTAATACTCACATTCCTCGAGGCACCGGCCGAGGAGGTGGAGTACCAGCTATCTTTGACTCAAGCCTATTAATGAACCCTAAACCTAAATTAAACTACAACTCATTTGAAAGCCTTGTTCTTAGTCTGTCACATCCAACCAGGAAAGTTTCTACACCAGATGTCTATCTGACAGCTGTAGCTAAACTTAAAGAAGCGATTCCATCTGTATTTAATTCAATACCATGTCTCAATGTAACGGAGGACTAACTTTAGTCTGTCCTCAATATAACAGAGGACTCCTGTACTAACTTTAGTCTGTCCTCAATATAACAGAGGACTCCTGTACTAACTTTAGTCGTCCTCAATATAACGAGGACTTGTTAACTTTAGTCCGTCCTCAATATAACAGAGGACTCCTGTACTAACTTTAGTCCGTCCTCAATATAACGGAGGACTCCTGTGCTAACTTTAGTCCGTCCTCAATATAACGGAGGACTCCTGTACTAACTTTAGTCCGTCCTCAATATAACGGAGGACTCCTGTACTAACTTTAGTCTGTCCTCAATATAACGGAGGACTCCTGTACTAACTTTAGTCCGTCCTCAATATAACGGAGGACTCCTGTACTAACTTTAGTCCGTCCTCAATATAACGGAGGACTCCTGTACTAACTTTAGTCTGTCCTCAATATAACGGAGGACTCCTGTACTAACTTTAGTCCGTCCTCAATATAACGGAGGACTCCTGTACTAACTTTAGTCCGTCCCAGATTGATCATCTAGTCGATAGTGCTACAGGCTCACTGAGACTGACACTAGACTCTATAGCTCCTCTAAAAAAGAAGATAATAAAACAGGAGGTTCGCTCCATGGTATAACCCTCAAACCCGCAAACCAAAACAAACATTGCGAAAGCTTGAAAGGATATGGCGTTCCACCAATTTAGAAGAATCTGGGTTAGTTTGGCGAGATAGTCTTAAAACATATAAGAAGGCCCTCCGTAATGCCAGAGCAGCCTATTACTCATCAATAATAGAGACAAATAAGAACAACCCCAGGTTTCTCTTCAGCTCTGTAGCCAGGCTGACACAGAGTATTCCTATAGACCTCAGTAGTAATGACTAGTAGTAGTAGTAGTAGTAGTAGTAGTAGTAGTAGCTCTGTTGAGCCGTGTATTCCTATAGACCTCAGTAGTAATGACTAGTATTAGTAGTAGTAGTAGCTCTGTTGAGCCGTGTATTCCTATAGACCTCAGTAGTAATGACTAGTATTAGTAGTAGTATTAGCTCTGTTGAGCCGTGTATTCCTATAGACCTCAGTAGTAATGACTAGTATTAGTAGTAGTAGTAGCTCTGTTGAGCCGTGTATTCCTATAGACCTCAGTAGTAATGACTAGTATTAGTAGTAGTAGTAGCTCTGTTGAGCCGTGTATTCCTATAGACCTCAGTAGTAATGACTAGTATTAGTAGTAGTAGTAGCTCTGTTGAGCAGTGTATTCCTATAGACCTCAGTAGTAATGACTAGTATTAGTAGTAGTAGTAGCTCTGTTGAGCCGTGTATTCCTATAGACCTCAGTAGTAATGACTAGTATTAGTAGTAGTAGTAGCTCTGTTGAGCAGTGTATTCCTATAGACCTCAGTAGTAATGACTAGTATTAGTAGTAGTAGTAGCTCTGTTGAGCCGTGTATTCCTATAGACCTTGCATTACAGAGCAAAATATACTACAACCTCAGTAGTAATGACTTCATGAACTTCTTCAATGATAAGATTCTAACTATTAGAGACAAGATTAATAATCTCTTGCCCTCAACCAGTACCGATCTATCCTTGGAGGCAGCTATAAACCTGATATATGTTCGGACGGCTTCTCTCTCATCGACTTTAAAAAATTGTCTTCAACAATTTCCTCTTCTAAACCTTCTACCTGTCTCTTGGACCCCGTCCTGACGAGGCTGCTTAAAGAAGTTTTACCTTTGATTGGCACCTGTCTGCTGGATATTATCAATCTGTCTTTACTAACAGGCCATGTACCACAGTCCTTCATAGTATTACCTTTAGCTAGTACCTCTACTAGATATTATTAATCTGTCTTTACTAACAGGCCATGTACCACAGTCCTTCATAGTATTACCTTTAGTTAGTACCTCTACTAGATATTATTAATCTGTCTTTACTAACAGACCATATACCACAGTCCTTCATAGTATTACCTTTAGTTAGTACCTCTACTAGATATTATTAATCTGTCTTTACTAACAGGCCATGTACCACAGTCCTTCATAGTATTACCTTTAGTTAGTACCTCTACTAGATATTATTAATCTGTCTTTACTAACAGACCATGTACCACAGTCCTTTAAAGTAGCTGTGATTAAGCCTCTTCTCAAGAAGCCCACTCTTGATCCAGAGGTGTTGGCTAACTATAGACCGATCTCTAACCTTCCCTTCCTCTCTAAGATCCTTGAGAAAGTAGTCACAAATCAGTTGTGTGACTTTCTACATAACAATAGTTTATTTGAGGATTTTCAGTCAGGATTTAGAAAACACCACAGCACAGAGACAGCACTGGTGAAAATTACTAATGACCTTCTAATTGCATCAGATAAAGGACTTGTCTCTGTTCTGGTCTTGTTAGACCTTAGTGCTGCATTCGACACCATTGTCCATCACATCCTATTACAGAGATTAGAACATTTAATGGGCATTAAAGGCACCGCACTAAGCTGTTTTAAGTCCTATTTATCGGATCGATCTCAGTTTGTATATGTAAACGATGAAACCTCGATGACCACCAACGTCAGTCACGGAGTTCCACAAGGTTCTGTGCTTGGACCAATCTTATTCACCTTATATATGCTTCCTTTGGGCAATATTATCAGAAGACACTCCATAGACTTTCATTGTTATGCTGATAATACTCAATTATATATATCGATCAAGCCAGACGAAAGCAACCAGCTTGCTAAACTTCAAGCATGTCTTAAAGATATAAAAACATGGATGACCTGCAACATCCTGATGTTAAACTCAGACAAAACTGAAGTTATTTTACTAGGCCCAGAACACCTCCTGAATCAACTATCTAATGATGTGGTTTCTCCTGATGGCATTGCCCTGGCATCCAGCACCACCGTAAAGAATCTCTGAGTTGTCTTTGATCAGGACTTGTCCTTTAACTCTCACGTAAAACAAATCTCAAGGACGCCTTTTTCCACCTACGTAACATTTAAAAAATTAGACACATCCTGTCTCAAAGAGATGCAGAAAAATTAGTTCACGCATTTGTTACTTCTAGACTGGACTACTGTAACTCCTTATTATCAGGCTGCTCTAATAAGTCTCTTAAATCTCTCCAGTTGATCCAGAATGCTGCAGCTCGTGTACTAACAAAAACTAAGAGAAGAGACCATATTACTCCTGTATTAGCTTCTCTTCACTGGCTCCCTGTAAAATCCAGAGTCGAATTTAAAATCCTTCTCCTCACCTACAAAGCCTTAATTGGTGAGGCACCATCATATCTTAAGGATCTCATAGTACCATATTACCCCACTAGAGAGCTCATAGTACCATATTACCCCACTAGAGAGCTATATAGTACCATATTACCCCACTAGAGAGCTCATAGTACCATATTACCCCACTAGAGAGCTCATAGTACCATATTACCCCACTAGAGAGCTCATAGTACCATATTTCCCCACTAGAGAGCTGCGCTCACTGAATGCGGGGCTGCTTGTGGTTCCTAGAGTCTTAAAAAGTAGGATGGGAGCCAGAGCCTTCAGTTATCAAGCTCCTCTTCTGTGGAACCAGCTTCCATTTTCAGTCCGGGGGGCAGACACAGTGACCACATTTAAGAGTAGACTTAAGACTTTCCTCTTTGATAGCGCTTATAGTTAGGGCTGGATCAGGTTTATAGTTAGGGCTGGATCAGGTTTATAGTTAGGGCTGGCTCAGGTTTGCCCTGGTCCATTCTTTCCAGCCCCTTGATATGCTGCTATAGGCCTAAACTGCTGGGGGACAACTTAGGATACACTGAGCTCCTCTATCCTTTTCTCTCTCCCCTTCTGTATGAATTCATGTTCTATAAATGCACATTACTAACTCTACTTCTTCCCCCGGAGTCTTTGTGCTTTCTCGCCTCGCAGGTTTCCACGAAACGTGGTTGCATCTGGACCCTGGTCCTGCCTCCTGGTTCCTTCCGTGGAACTGCTGATGCACATTCTTTTCTATTTTACCTTCTGTATGAATTCATGCACCATAAATGCACATTACTAACTCTGCTCCATCCCCGAGGTCTTTGTGCCTTCTCGCCTCGCAGGTTTCTGTGGATCGTGGTTAAATCTGGAACCTGGTCCTACGTCCTGCTGTGGTCCTCCCCGTCACCTACTGCTACTATTACATGAATCATTTCTGTCATGTGAATTGAACGTGTTGTAACTCTGTTATGCTGTTCATTCTGTACACATGACATCTATTTTTGTACTCTGTCCATCCTGGGAGAGGGATCCTCCTCTGTTGCTCTCCTGAAGGTTTCTTCCATTTTTCTCCCTGTTGAAAGGGTTTTTTTGTGGAGTTTTTCCTGAGTCGATGAGGTCCTGGGACAGAGGATGTCAGTGTGTACAGATTGTAAAGCCCTCTGAGGAGAATTTGTAATTTGTGATTTTGGGCTATACAAAAATAAATTGAATTGAATAGTACTATTAGTAGTGGTATTAGTAGTAATAATTGTGGTAGCAGTATTAGTAGTAGTAGTTGTAGTAGTAGTGGTATTAGTAGTAATAATTGTGGTAGCAGTATTAGTAGTAGTAGTTGTAGTAGTAGTAGTAGTAGTAGTAGTGGTAGTATTAGTGTTATTATTATTATTAGTAGTAGTAATATTAGTAGTAGTTGTAGCAGTAGTAGAAGTAGTAGTAGTACTCAGGAAGTTGACCTGTGTGCAGTATTATTATTATTATTACTATTATTATTATTAGTAGAAGTAGTAGTAGTAGTAGCATTATTATTATTATTATTATTATTACTATTAGTCGTATTTGTAGTAGTAGTAGTAGTAGTAGTGGTAGTAGTAGTACTAGTACTAGTAGTAGTAGTACTCAGGAAGTTGACCTGGGTGCAGTAGCTATGATCCGCCGAAAGGGGACGCTGACACTTTCTCCCCAATAATCAAAGGTTGTCTCTTTTTCACAGAGTGACTCACTCGATGAGTTTAAATTATGAACAGATCCACACTCCGTTTCTCAGTGTGGGCGTTCACACCTCGCCTTGTTCTTTAATGACCATAAGTTGTTACCATAGAGAAACAGTATATTATATTCATCATTAGAGAGAGGGAGAAGACATGCGACATGTGGAATACACTAAACAAGGTTCGTTTGTCTATTTAAAACTGACTGACACTTTCTGTCCCCAGAAATATCTGCGGAGTGAGAGCTCCTCACTCTCCGCCCCTCTGTGGTGAAATCCTTCCACTCCGTCGAGGCGTCCGCTCCTGAAGATGTCTGCGACGGGACCAGGCTGTGGCTCCGGCCCCGGCCCCTGCCCCGGACCCGGCTCGGGCCCCGGGGCAGGGGCCTCCAACCCCCGCAAGTTCAGCGAGAAGATTGCGCTGCACACCCAGAGACAGGCCGAGGAGACGGCCGCCTTCCAGGAGGTCATGATGGACATCACCTCCACCCGGGTGAGTGGAGCCCGCAGGAAGAGAGGCCTTGTGGGGGTGAGGTGCTCTGGGTGAGCCCGCTGGGGGTCAGGGTGTTGTTGTTGTTGTTGTTATTGTTGTTGTTGTGGTGGTGGTGGTGGTGGTTGTTGATGTTGTTGTTGTGGTGGTGGTCGTCCCAGAGGGTTAGCGCTAGCTCCTTTAGCTGCTACTTGTTTACTACTCGAGCAGTTCAGAGACTCGATGATTTACCTCATAATAATAATAATAATAATAATATCTTTAATATGGGCTCACCCTAACCTCATAATAATAATAATAATAATAATAATAATGTCTTTAATATGGGCTCACCCTAACCTCATAATAATAATAATAATAATAATAATAATAATAATGTCTTTAATATGGGCTCACCCTAACCTCATCATAATAATAATAATAATGTCTTTAATATGGGCTCACCCTAACCTCATCATAATAATAATAATAATAATAATAATGTCTTTAATATGGGCTCACGCTAACCTCATAATAATAATAATAATTAATATGGGCTCACCCTAACCTCACATTAATAATAATAATAATAATAATAATAATAATGTCTTTAATATGGGCTTACCCTAACCTCATAATAATAATAATAATAATATCTTTAATATGGGCTTACCCTAACCTCATAATAATTATAATAATATATTTAATATGGGCTCACCCTAACCTCATCATAATAATAATAATTATAATAATAATAATAATATCTTTAATATGAGCTCACTCTAACCTCATAATACAGGGGTCGTTAGGGGCTATCGGGTCGTTAGGGGCTATCGGGTCGTTAGGGGCTATCGGGTCTTTAGGTGCTATCGGGTCGTTAGGGGCTATCGGGTCGTTAGGGGCTATCGGGTCTTTAGGGGCTATCGGGTCGTTAGGGGCTATCGGGTCTTTAGGTGCTATCGGGTCGTTAGGGGCTATCGGGTCGTTAGGGGCTATCGGGTCTTTAGGGGCTATCGGGTCATTCGGGGCTGTCGGGTCGTTCGGGGCTATCGGGTCGTTAGGGGCTATCGGGTCTTTAGGTGCTATCGGGTCTTTAGGTGCTATCGGGTCGTTAGGGGCTATCGGGTCGTTAGGGGCTGTCGGGTCTTTAGGGGCTATCGGGTGTTTAGGGCTTTCGGGTCTTTAGGGGCTTTCGGGTCTTTAGGTGCTATCGGGTCTTTAGGGGCTATCGGGTGTTTAGGGCTTTCGGGTCGTTAGGGGCTGTCGGGTCTTTAGGGCTGTCGGGTCTTTAGGGGCTATCGGGTGTTTAGGGCTTTCGGGTCTTTAGGGGCTTTCGGGTCTTTAGGGGCTTTCGGGTCTTTAGGGCTATCGGTTCTTTAGGGGATATCGGTTCTTTAGGGGCTATCAGGTCTTTAGGGTCTTTAGGGGCTATCAGGTCTTTAGGGCCTTTAGGGGTTATCGGGTCTTTAAGGGTTATCGGGTCTTTAGGGCTATCGGGTCTATAGGGCTATCAGTTCTTTGGGTTAGGGGCTACTACTAGTACTACTACCACTACTACTACTATTACTACTACTACTACTACTACTTATTGTATTTTAATTATCAATGCATTCCTTTGCTCATCACTTTAATGTAGCAGCTGTTATAGGTGGAGCTTATGTTACTTTATGTTCTGCTGGGTTTCGTCCTTCAATCAGAGGATCGGTGGTTCGAGCCCCGGCTCCACTAGCCCATGTCCATGTGTCCTCGGGCAAGACACTTAACCGGTGTGTGAATGAGTATGAATGTTAGCTACTCCTGATGAACAGGTGGCACCTTAGCCCCGCCCCTCATGGTAGCCCCGCCCATCATGGTAGCCCCTCCCATCAGGGTGTGAACGGGTGAATGATGACATGACGTGTTAAAGAGCTTTGAGTGTTCGAAGGCTTAACAAGTACAGTCCATTTACCATTTACTTGTACTTTTACGTGTAGTATATTTCCACCAGTTATTGCTCATGACTCATAAGAGTTGATTGTTGTGTTCTATCCCGTCAGCTTCAGGCCCAGAAGCTCCGCCTCTCCAGGAGTCAGGGTCTGTACTACGGCGGCTCGCTTCCCAACGTCAACCAGATCGGCCGGAGCCCTCAGGACTTCCAGGTGACGACCGCTCTGATGTTTTTATGCTCCTCTTTTGTTTCTACAACTGCTTCTAAGACGATAGAGATTTACCTCCACCACTTGATATCAGAACTAATTTTACATAAACTTTGCATCAAATCTAAATGTATTTCAATTGTTTTATTAGATCTGTAGGTGTGGGACTGTTTCTTACACCTGCTTTGTTTTAAAATAGTGATCAGATGTTTTTTCATTTTGATGAAGTAATAAAAAGTGTTGAATAGAGGAAGTGGGGAGAAAGTTGCTGTTGCTGCTCGTGACATCACATACTCCACTTTCCCTTCAACGTTTGTCCCTCAACCGACCGGCCGCAGATCCTCAGCACCATCTTTAAGTGTGGGGTCCTCCTCCATGTTCTAATGGGATGTACACTGTAATTAAAATTATATCGTAGCCATCACCAACCAACACAAGTCAGTCATTTACTTTTGGAACAATATCGTACCAACCCAGTTACTAATGCCGTGACAGATCTCCAACACGGCTGCTTGCTAGCTCGTTAGCTACGTAGAAATTATGAAAATATATTTGTCATATCTCTGGTTTCAACTTCTGTTTCTACGACTGAAAATGGTTTTACAATGGATTTGTAATAGAACCAACAGGAGTTCTCTGAACATGTCCTGGAAATGGATTTCTTAGAAAGAGTGGCAGCTCTTTGTTGTATCACTCTTTCTCTGTGTTGTTGTTTCCTGATTATTCCAATGAGGGACATTAGAATTGTTGAATGAATGCACACAACAAAACCAACTCTGTTTCTCTGTCGTTCAGGGCTCTTTCCCCTCCTCGCTGGAGTCCAACCGGTCCACTCGGCATCACGGCCTGGTGGAGCGAGTCCAGAGGGACCGCCGCTTCCTCCCACCGGTCCGACCCTACCGCAACCGAACAGTATCCTTCGGTTCACCGTCAAATACAAACCTCATGAGGCTGAAGTTGTTGCATGTTTTTCTTTTTCCAACCAACCACATGTGAGTCCGTCTCTCCAACCTGTCTGACTTCCTGTCTGACTTCTTCCTGTCTGACTTCTTCCTGTCTGACTTCTTCCTGTCTGACTTTTTCCTGTCTGACTTCTTCCTGTCTGACTTCTTCCTGTCTGACTTTTCCCTGTCTGACTTCTTCCTGTCTGACTTCTTCCTGTCTGACTTCCTGTCTGACTTCTTCCTGTCTGACTCCTTCCTGTCTGACTTTTCCCTGTCTGACTTCTTCCTGTCTGACTTCTTCCTGTCTGACTTCCTGTCTGACTTCTTCCTGTCTGACTTCCTGTCATTTTGACCCGTGACTTCCTGTCTGACTCTTCCTGTCTGACTTCCTGTCTGACTTCTTCCTGTCTGACTTCCTGTCTGACTTCTTCCTGTCTGACTTCTTCCTGTCTGACTTCTTCCTGTCTGACTTCCTGTCTGACTTCTTCCTGTCTGACTTCTTCCTGTCTGACTTCCTGTCTGACTTCTTCCTGTCTGACTTCTTCCTGTCTGACTTCCTGTCTGACTTCTTCCTGTCTGACTTCTTCCTGTCTGACTTTTTCCTGTCTGACTTCTTCCTGTCTGACTTCTTCCTGTCTGACTTCCTGTCTGACTTCTTCCTGTCTGACTTCCTGTCTGACTTCTTCCTGTCTGACTTTTTCCTGTCTGACTTCCTGTCTGACTTCTTCCTGTCTGACTTCCTGTCTGACTTCTTCCTGTCTGACTTCCTGTCTGACTTCTTCCTGTCTGACTTCTTCCTGTCTGACTTCCTGTCTGACTTCTTCCTGTCTGACTTCTTCCTGTCTGACTTCCTGTCTGACTTCTTCCTGTCTGACTTCTTCCTGTCTGACTTCTTCCTGTCTGACTTCTTCCTGTCTGACTTCCTGTCTGACTTCTTCCTGTCTGACTTCTTCCTGTCTGACTTCCTGTCTGACTTCTTCCTGTCTGACTTCTTCCTGTCTGACTTCCTGTCTGACTTTTTCCTGTCTGACTTCTTCCTGTCTGACTTCTTCCTGTCTGACTTCCTGTCTGACTTCTTCCTGTCTGACTTCTTCCTGTCTGACTTCCTGTCTGACTTCTTCCTGTCTGACTTCTTCCTGTCTGACTTCCTGTCTGACTTCTTCCTGTCTGACTTCTTCCTGTCTGACTTCTTCCTGTCTGACTTTTCCCTGTCTGACTTCCTGTCTGACTTCTTCCTGTCTGACTTTTTCCTGTCTGACTTCCTGTCTGACGTCTTCCTGTCTGACGTCTTCCTGTCTGACTTCCTGTCTGACTTTTTCCTGTCTGACTTCTTCCTGTCTGACTTCTTCCTGTCTGACTTCCTGTCTGACTTCTTCCTGTCTGACTTCTTCCTGTCTGACTTCCTGTCTGACTTCTTCCTGTCTGACTTCCTGTCTGACTTCTTCCTGTCTGACTCCTTCCTGTCTGACTTTTCCCTGTCTGACTTCTTCCTGTCTGACTTCCTGTCTGACTTCCTGTCTGACTTCTTCCTGTCTGACTTCCTGTCTGACTTCTTCCTGTCTGACTTCCTGTCTGACTTCCTGTCTGACGTCTTCCTGTCTGACTTCCTGTCTGACTTCTTCCTGTCTGACTTCCTGTCTGACTTCTTCCTGTCTGACTTCTTCCTGTCTGACTTCCGGTCTGACTTCTTCCTGTCTGACTTCCTGTCTGACTTCTTCCTGTCTAACTTCCT
Source organism: Ophiodon elongatus (assembly GCA_016806645.1). Lineage (NCBI taxonomy): Eukaryota > Metazoa > Chordata > Actinopteri > Perciformes > Hexagrammidae > Ophiodon > Ophiodon elongatus. The sequence continues at coordinate 35,051 of JACSYO010000633.1, read as the reverse complement.
GTCTGACTTCTTCCTGTCATCAGTCAGCTCCTCCATCAGCTGCTCTGTAGTTTGGATCCATAAACAGGAGGAAGAAGTGACTTAGTGGATGAATCCACATTTAGTGCTCTTGTGAATATTTGTATGTGGAGTCAGAATAAACTACATTGTGTAATGAAGGAACAATTCTAATGGAGCTCTGCAGACAGGAATACAAGATATGAGGACACTAGTTGAGACAGAGAGGACGCTCTGTATGATGAGACGGACAGAGTACAACGTCCAGAGTACTCTGACCTTTGACTCTCTGACCTTTGACCCTCACATTCTCTGAACTTTGACCCTCTGACCCTCTCACCTTTGACCCTCACATCCTCTGACCTTTGACCCTCACATCCTCTGACCTTTGACTCTCACATCCTTTGACTCTTTGACCCTCTGACCTTTGACCCTTGTGTAATGAAGCGTCTGCATGTCTTAAAGAGACAGCAGCGCTACGTTGACTGTTGCATCACAGTTAATAACGTTAAGGATCGTCTTGTTGTTCCTTAACCGGGCTTCTCCTCAGGTGGACAGCTCGCCGTATAGCGCCGCCTACTTGTCCCCGCCTCCTGACCCCAGCTGGAGAAGGTAGTGTCTCCTCCAACCTGTCTGTCTCTGTAAAGACAAGATTATTTCATCTTGTCTTTGTCTGCTCTGAAAACCTTTCTGAAGCCTTCGTGACGCCTCAGATGGTGAAAATGACCAAAATGACCAACTGGATGAGCCGAAGACTCTTCAGGGGTCAGGAGGTCATTGTGTTCTTTTTGACTTCCTGTCTGCTTCCATAACTCCACTCATAAACAGGGCTGGGTATCGTTGTTTCATTCCAAATAATAATAATAATAATAATACCAAAGTCACACCTTGCTTTTAGGAATATATATACAAATATTCAACACAAGCAGGTGGACCAGCACTTTGGCTGAATAACAGAAACTCTGTATTTTTATGATATCGTCTTTATTTAACCGGGTTCGCTTTAAAAGTGCTCAATAAGAAATCTATTACCTCCACACAGCTCTCAACATGGCGACGACTGAGCTAGCAGCTAAATGTGCTAACCAAGTAACGGTCCCAACACGGACTGAGCTAACCAGTGGGGCACTAATGTGCACGCTCACGTGCACTAACACGCGCGCTCACATGCACTAACACGCATGCTCACGTGCACTAACGTGCATTAAAATGCACGCTCACATGCATTAAAACACACGCTTCACTTGCACTAACCTGCATTAAAAGGCACGCTCACATGCTTCTTTATGGAGATGATCTTTATGGAGATGATCTTGATGGAGATGATCTCTGATCTTTATGGAGATGATCTTTATGGAGATGATCTTTATGGAGATGATCTCTGATCTTTATGGAGATGATTTTTGATCTTTATGGAGATGATCTTCATAGAGATGATCTCTGATCTTTATGGAGATGATCTTTATGGAGATGATCTTTGATCTTTATGGAGATGATCTTTATGGAGATGATCTCTGATCCTTATGGAGATGATCTTTATGGAGATGATCTCTGATCTTTATGGAGATGATCGTTATGGATCAGATATTGATGATCTGGATGTTAAATAGAGAACCTTTAAATATCTCCTTTGTGTTAGAAAGCAGCAGTACAATATAGAAGTTGGAGAGAGCAAACTAAACAAGGACTTTGACTGTGAGGTGCAGTTACTAGAAAGACTGTCCTTCAGTTCCCCCCTTCCCTCCTGCTGGAGTGTTCTTGAGCAAGCCATTGACTCTCAGACAGAATCACATGGGGGGACACTGAGACTTCACAGAGGTTTTCATGTAGTAACACTAACCTCTAGACAACTAACGGAATTCATTTGATTCTGCGTCTCCAAACCTGATTTGTTGTTTTTTGCTCTTCCTCCTTTCTGGGAATCTGTTCCATTCCATTCTTTTTTTCTTTTGGGCTTTTCTTCTGTTTTCCACAACCAGTTTCCTGTCGATTTCATTTTTACCTGCCTGCCTGCTTTCTGTTTTTTCTTCTAACGAGACAACATTTACCCTTCCGAGAGAGCCACTGTCTCAGAGGTCCACTGTCTCAGAGGTCCACTGTCTCAGAGGTCCACTGTCTCAGAGGTCCACTGTCTCAGAGGTCCACTGTCTCAGAGGTCCACCGTCTCAGAGGTCCACCGTCTCTATAGGTCCACCGTCTCTATAGGTCCACCGTCTCTAGAGGTCCACCGTCTCAGAGGTCCACTGTTTCTAGAGGTCTACTGTCTCAGACGTCCACTGTTTCTAGAGGTCCACTGTCTCTAGAGGTCCACTGTCTCTAGAGGTCCACTGTCTCAGAGGTCCACTGTCTCTAGAGGTCTACTGTCTCAGAGGTCCACTGTCTCTAGAGGTCCACTGTCTCAGAGGTCCACTGTCTCTAGAGGTCCACTGTCTCAGAGGTCCACTGTCTCAGAGGTCCACCGTCTCTAGAGGTCCACCGTCTCTAGAGGTCCACCGTCTCTAGAGGTCCACCGTCTCAGAGGTCCACCGTCTCTAGAGGTCCACCGTCTCTAGAGGTCCACTGTCTCAGAGGTCCACCGTCTCTAGAGGTCCACCGTCTCTAGAGGTCCACCGTCTCAGAGGTCCACCGTCTCTAGAGGTCAGCCGTCTCTAGAGGTCAGCCGTCTCTAGAGGTCAGCCGTCTCAGAGGTCCACTGTCTCTAGAGGTCCACTGTCTCTAGAGGTCCACTGTCTCTAGAGGTCCACTGTCTCAGAGGTCCACCGTCTCTAGAGGTCCACCGTCTCTAGAGGTCCACTGTCTCTAGAGGTCCACTGTCTCTGGAGGTCCACTGTCTCAGAGGTCCACCGTCTCTAGAGGTCCACCGTCTCAGAGGTCCACCGTCTCTAGAGGTCCACCGTCTCTAGAGGTCCACCGTCTCTAGAGGTCTACTGTCTCAGACGTCCACTGTTTCTAGAGGTCCACTGTCTCAGAGGTCCACTGTCTCTAGAGGTCCACTGTCTCTAGAGGTCCACTGTCTCTAGAGGTCCACTGTCTCAGAGGTCCACTGTCTCAGAGGTCCACTGTCTCAGAGGTCCACTGTCTCAGAGGTCCACCGTCTCTAGAGGTCCACCGTCTCTAGAGGTCCACCGTCTCTAGAGGTCCACCGTCTCTAGAGGTCCACTGTCTCAGAGGTCCACCGTCTCTATAGGTCCACCGTCTCTATAGGTCCACTGTTTCTAGAGGTCCACTGTCTCAGAGGTCCACCGTCTCAGAGGTCCACCGTCTCAGAGGTCCACCGTCTCTAGAGGTCCACCGTCTCAGAGGTCCACCGTCTCAGAGGTCCACCGTCTCTAGAGGTCCACCGTCTCAGAGGTCCACCGTCTCTAGAGGTCCACCGTCTCAGAGGTCCACCGTCTCTAGAGGTCCACCGTCTCAGAGGTCCACCGTCTCAGAGGTCCACCGTCTCTAGAGGTCCACTGTCTCTAGAGGTCTACTGTCTCAGAGGTCCACTGTTTCTAGAGGTCCACTGTCTCAGAGGTCCACTGTCTCAGAGGTCCACTGTCTCTAGAGGTCCACTGTCTCTAGAGGTCCACTGTCTCAGAGGTCCACTGTCTCAGAGGTCCACCGTCTCTAGAGGTCCACCGTCTCAGAGGTCCACTGTCTCTAGAGGTCCACCGTCTCAGAGGTCCACCGTCTCAGAGGTCCACCATCTCAGAGGTCCACCGTCTCAGAGGTCCACCGTCTCAGAGGTCCACCGTCTCAGAGGTTCACCGTCTCTAGAGGTCCACCGTCTCTAGAGGTCCACCGTCTCTAGAGGTCCACCGTCTCAGAGGTTCACCGTCTCAGAGGTCCACCGTCTCAGAGGTCCACCGTCTCAGAGGTTCACCGTCTCAGAGGTCCATCGTCCGGTCACTTTGTCAGGTCGCCAGCCACCGATAGCCATCTTTCAAAACATGGGGTTTTAAAAGTGTCATGGTTCTGTCCCACATGCACTTTAACTTTAAATGATCTGTCATATGTTTGGTTCTGGTTAGTTGAGGCTCAAACCGCCTAATGTCAAGAGAAGCACCGTCTCAGAGATTTGAGAGATTGGGTAACCGGGTGGTTGTCCTGCCAGGTTGGAGGTCCAGTTTTTGTAAGTGCAGCTCAGCATGATGAAGTTTGTATGAGCTCTTTTTCTGTGGTGTTCATGCCAGCTGAAGAACAAAAGTCTTAGTATTTAATATTTTTCGCAATTGAAAAAGACCAAACCCAACAATGTGTTAGACAAGAGGGAAACATGTCAGGAGCCAATGAAAACGGAAAAGTTAACTTACTAAAAGTAAACTAAGATATAATTAAAACAGAGGAAATGATTTTAAAAGGCCTGCTGCTCTTTGCACTGGAGGAACAATAAAGTTTATAAGAACTTACAGTAGAACAAATTCAGAAGGGTTTGTGAAAACCACCTTCAATATGTCGGGGCTCTTTTATATCCAGTATACAGAGAATCTTTTGGTGTCAAACAAACAAGGAATTGTATTGGACTATTTTCACAGTTTATTACATTTTTATATAAACTAAACTAAATTTAATTGACAGATTAATCGCTAATTTGCAACACTTAATAAAGGTCCTTTTTTCTCTGGACATTGTGACCACTCGTGATGATGTATCAGTCCTCATGTTGCGTGGTATAAAGTAGGATCTCTGATCGGTGGATAAGCAGATATTGATGTCTACACCGTCGCGTCAGGTGACACGCCAGCCTCCTTCTATCCTTTGCTCGCTTCCTTCTTCTTCCTCCTTTGCTTGCTCTTCGAGCCCACGTTCTTCTTTTTCTTCTCCCCAGTTTTTCCTCTTTTCAATGTTCTTGCTCGGTGGAGGAAATAACTTTTTGTTCTTGTCGATCATGAAAAGGAATTGGTCCGGAAACTTCCCCGGGGATAAAAGCCAGTTGTTTCATCTCCCCGCCACTGCACTCAACAGGTGAATCCTCCTCATCCTCCTCTTCTTCCTTTTACTTCCTTCTGCTGGCCGTCCTCCAGCTCCCACCTTTAGAGTCCAAGTCCTGTGCAAAATCTAAATATGTGGGTGAAAATGAGAGTGTGTCCTATCAAACATGTTATTTCTTCTTTCTTTGGCTGACTGGATTAAGAGAGAAGCTTTTCTGCCTTTGAAACAATCACAAATCCACACTTTTTATATAATCTGAATTCTTTATGTTTTCCTTCTGTCTTATTTGTGTCTCTTTTATCTGCACTTTTATTTACACATCTCTGGTTGTGTAAATACTTCTGTAAAGACCAGAGGTGTGTACCCAAACCGTTCTCACTCCCAACTCGTCCAATAATAGTGTGGTAGTTTTCAATGTCACGAATATCACTCTCTTTTAACGTGGCTAGATCACCATGGTAACTGAACTTCAGACCTAACCTGGGCCAGACCCGTTCTTGTCATTTCATTACATTTAATTTATCAGACTCTTTTATCCAAAGCGACTACAATAAGTGATTCAACATGAGAGTTCAAACCAGAACTACAAGAATCAAGAAAGTACAATTTCCTCCAGAAAGCCAAACTACCAAGTTTATAAGTAAGAGACATTAAGTGCTACTAGAGTACTACGATATATATTTATATATACTACTAGAGTAATACTTCTTTATTCCAGGTATAGTCTGAAGAGATGTGTTTAGTTCCTGGTGAAGATGTAGAGACTTCCTGATGTCATTGAGGAGCTCATTCCACCATTTAGGAGCAGGACAGCAAACATGATGTTGAGTGTTTAGCTCAGTGACGGTTAGACCATGTCCTGGTGTAAGGTTAGACCATGTCCTGGTGTAAGGTTAGACCATGTCCTGGTGTAAGGTAAGACCATGTCCTGGTGTGAGGTTAGACCATGTCCTGGTGTGAGGTTAGACCATGTCCTGGTGTGAGGTTAGACCATGTCCTGGTGTAAGGTTAGACCATGTCCTGGTGTGAGGTTAGACCATGTCCTGGTGTAAGGTTAGACCATGTCCTGGTGTGAGGTTAGACCATGTCCTGGTGTGAGGTTAGACCATGTCCTGGTGTGAGGTTAGACCATGTCCTGGTGTGAGGTTAGACCATGTCCTGGTGTAAGGTTAGACCATGTCCTGGTGTAAACTGGACCCCATTTGTTCTCAGCACGGTACGCAAGGACCAATGTTTAGAAATGGATGAGGGCAGCCACTGGTAACCAGTGAAGGGTCCACCGACTCTGAGCTGGAACACGTTATAACTCAAGGGTACAAGGGTAGGGTAGGGTAGGGTTAGGGGTAGGGTAGGGTAAGGGGTAGGGTAGGGTAGGGTAGGGTACATTGGTAATGCCACCAAACAAAGCCGTGCAGTCAAAGGCTGCAAAAGTGGGAGACCAGACAAGTTAAAAGTAATAAATAAGCGCATTTAGTTACAAAGTAACCAAAAAGAACAGAACAAATGTAAGTCAGTTATTAGTAATGTAATCAAGTAAAAATACAGTATCTGGGAAAACCATGACAGGGTCCAACCACCAGGTTGAGATAGAGGTCATCACATCACATAACACAAATAACAGCCTGAAAATACAAAACGTCAAAAAAATTCAAGAAAATATAAAAACATACGACAAACAAGCGAATTGCATCAACCAAAGAATTGTCAGTCAGTGTCGGGGCATATATATATAGATATATATATATAGATATATATATATATCTATATATATATCTTGTAGGAGCCATTGGTTAGGTCTGTGTATTATATGTGTGTGGAGCCTATCTCAGGTTGACCACGGGTGGCAGTGTGTATTAGTGTGGGAGGTATTTTATATCTGGGGCACAGGTGCAACTGACAGGGGTAATGATGCATGGGTGATGGGGAGATCGCACGGTTTTTACCACAAAACAAAACACACCAGAGGGAAACCAATAGATATCAAGCAAATGGTCAGTTGTGAACTATAATTAAACGGGAACCTCACCCAAAAATACGAACGGCCTGGAATCTCTTTTGTAACAGCGAGTAAAGAACAGGATCTTCTCCCGCACCCAGCCGAGTGGCTCGTCATGGAAATCAGTCACTATATATCTATATATCTATATAGATATATCTATATAGATATATCTATATAGATATATAGATATATCTATATAGATATATATAGATATATCTTGTTCAAGAATACAATCTTACAACTCCAAAGAATCAGAATCCCTAAGTCTGAATTATAAACCTCCCTTCACGCCACTTTCCACCAATCAGATTTTAGCAAGTTGACCCAAACACATCTGGACGTATGTTTACTTACATATCTCCTACTTTCTGTCCCACACATTCTCGCGTTCTTGTCCAGGTGAAGCTGACTTCTTGGCCGGTCATTTAATGTCCTTGGCAGGTCACATCATGTTTGTACCTGTACCTTCACCGGTACTGACTCTCATCCCGACTGCTTCACATTCAGCTACAAACTGCCCCAGTGCTGCTGAAGGTCACGTCCTGAAGGAGCCAATAGAACCACTTCATCTGCTAAATGCAGAGACCCCAAACCGGACACTGTCCTCCCCCCAGCTAGTCCTTGAAATCCTGTCCATGAAAACCACAATCAGGATAGGTGACAAGAGACAACCCTGGCGGAGGCCAGCACACACTGGAAACAATGTTCATGTTGTGTATCAGTACACGGCTCTTACTTTGGTCACTCAAGCACCGTATTGCTGGTATGAACAACCCAGGTACCCCGTTTTCTAAATATTTTCTCATGTCACTATATGTTGTGTTCTCATTTGTGAGAAGTAACAAAAAATGATTTTGAACTTGCTGCTCTGGTTGATGTTTCCAGTTGTGATGGTTTGTTTAACTTTTGAACTGTGTTGGAGAATGAAGACTCACCTGACTTTCAACTTCTTCAAAAGCTGATGTGTTTGCAAAGCTTTTCTCTGTCTCTCTCTCGCTCTCCTTAAATCCCTTAACACTGAGTGTTTCTTGCTGTTCAGGACCAACTCTGACTCGGCCCTCCACACCAGCGTGATGAACCCTTCCACAGGAGACCCCTTCACCACAGGAGGATCCAGCCTCACCCCCCAGACCAACAGACGCACCGGTGAGGCAGCACTCCCAAACAAAACCACACAAGATGCTTGAAAATCTGCATGTTGCTCATAAATGTTGGTCAGATAAATATGTTCAGGGAATTAAAGTGTTTTATTGGGAAAGAGCCTTAACACTCAAACTGAATATGAACAGCTTCATCCTCAGTTTAATTGTAATCCAATATGATCCGTGTTCTGAGATTGGAGAATCCTCATTAAGCCTGACTCAAACTGAGGCAGTTGCCCTCCTACAAGCTATTGATTGCAACAGAAGAGTAAGTGAAGGCCTGTAGGGTGAACTGAGAAGTTGCAGGTCCTGACAACAACATATCAAACTGATTCATAGCAGCAGCAAAATGTGTGTTGAAAGCATTGCAAATCTGTGATATCTTATTTGTTAAGTCGCCATTAAACGTTACATAAGAAGGAATAGATATTGTTGTTTTTATATACACTTACTGCTTTCCAAAATGTGTTCAGGTTTGTAAAAGAGCTAGAGATCTATTCTATTTAATAAACAGCCTGTACTTTTTTAGGATTTGCATTTATTTGAGTTCTGTAAAAGTCAGCCAATGGGCTGCTTCCCCAGTTTGCCTAGAGACCACGGTTTGGCCCGGCCTTGAATATCACTGATTTTCAATGATGGTGCGCCTCTACATCCTCACCTCCTCCATCACCGTCTGGTACGCTGACAAGCGTGTCATTGGCTGTGCTGAGAGGTGATTGGCTGTAATCTGCCGTCCCTCCACCACTTGTTCGGCTCCAGGACTCTGAGGAGGGCTTGAAACATTTTAGCTAACCGCTCTCACCCTGGACACAAACTGTTTGAGTCCCTTCCCTGGATGATGATGCATCACAGATGTCAGCGTGCTGAACTCCGTCTGTTTGTCGTTCTCCCGATTCCCAGAGAAATGATTTACTCTGAGGCTTTGCACCGAGAGGGTTCCAGGGAGGATTTATGATATATATACCTTGTTGCTAATCAGCCGTGTGTTATCAAGCTCTTGTCCACTGTTTTGAGTCGATGGTAAAGTGTGTCGTTCACAATTAGTCTTAGTCTTCTGTAGAAGTTTGTGGTAGTCATCTAATTAGGGTTAGCTCAGTACCACGTTTCCAACTACTGCAGTATAGGCTTTGTGCTGTTGGGAGGTCAGGCTCGCATAATACTGTGGAGGTCATGTAAATGTTGAATTATGGCAATAGCCTGTTGAATCTACAAAGAAATACAGTCCCAGTGATTTCAAGTGTCCAGAAGCTGCTGCTCAAAGCTTCTCACAGAAGAACAAAGCAACCAGAGGCGAGAGCAAGCAGCAATGTTTAGGACTGGATGGAGCAAAGTGGATTACTGTAATCAATTCTTAATGTCCTGAAAAGCATGTACAAGGAGTTCAGCATCTGAATTGAATAAAATGGACCAGTCTGGGTCACGTCACATAAATGGAAAAAAAATGCTGATTTTGAGACTTGGTAATAATCTTGATATGCAGCTCAAAAAACGGGATTAAAAACTATTCCCAAATTCTTGACTATATGGCTCTGAGAAATTGAAAAAGCATAAATCAGGTTTGTCTCTAGAAAGTGATGCATGGGCAGCAGATGGAAACCTGGTTCATCCAGTCACAGGTAGCAAGCGTTGCCTGGCCAGAGGCCTCTCGAGAAGATGATGGGATGTCGTCATGTGACCTCTCGTCATGTGACCTCTCGTCATGTGACCCCTGGTCTTTGTTGAACTTTGTGCTGTACGGAGTGGATCACGATCCTCAGGATGAAGTTCTCAGTGGAAACAGGTTTCTGTCAGAAGAATCAGGATGTTATGAATATTAACTGAAAAAGCCAATATTTCCAACTAAAGAAAACCTGTCTGTCTGTCTGTTGTCTCTCTGTCTCTCTGTGTCTGTCTCTCTGTCTGTCTGTCTCTCTCTCTGTCTGCCTGTCTCTCTCTCTGTCTGTCTCTCTCTCTGTCTGCCTGTCTCTCTCTCTGTCTCTCTCTCTGTCTGTCTGTCTGTCTGTCTCTCTGTCTGTCTCTCTCTGTCTGCCTGTCTCTCTCTCTGTCTGTCTGCCTGTCTCTCTCTGTCTGTCTGTCTGTCTCTCTGACTGCCTGTCTGTCTGTCTGTCTGTCTGTCTGTCTGCCTGTCTCTCTCTGTCTGCCTGTCTCTCTCTCTGTCTCTCTGTCTGTCTCTCTCTCTCTCTCTCTCTCTGTCTGTCTGTCTGTCTCTCTGACTGCCTGTCTGTCTGTCTGTCTGTCTGTCTGTCTCTCTGTCTGTCTCTCTGACTGACTGCCTGTCTGTCTCTCTGGCTCTCTGACTGACTGTCTGTCTGTCTCTGATCCTGCAGGTCAGAGTGATGGAGAGGGCAGAAGAAGTGAGTTTTATAAAAACACATTCACAACCTACTGTCGTCTTTCAAAGATCTAAAGTCCAGAGACATGAACAGAATCACTTCCTTTAGAATAGTAATTAGTTTTGATAGAACATGTCAAATATGTTCACAAAGAAATGTAAAGCTGTTGATTGTACATCACCTCTTTGAATTTGTAGGAACAAGTCGAGAAAATAATAAATGAAACGTGTGCACAAAGTTTATATGAATGAGGAGGTTACTCAAAGAACCTCTGGCTCGGGCTCCAGCTAATGACGATTCTCATTATGGATTAATCTGCTGATTATTAATATACAGAAATAAATGTTTCAGCAGCACACAGAAGCAGCAGGCAACAATATATCTGAGTGCAAGCAACAATATATCTGGGTGCAGGCAGCAATATATCTGGGTGCAAGCAACAATATATCTGTGTGCAGGCAACAATATATCTGTGTGCAGGCAACAATATATCTGTGTGCAGGCAACAATATATCTGTGTGCAGGCAACAATATATCTGTGTGCAGGCAACAATATATCTGTGTGCAGGCAACAATATATCTGTGTGCAGGCAACAATATATCTGTGTGCAGGCAACAATATATCTGTGTGCAAGCAACAATATATCTGTGTGCAGGCAACAATATATCTGTGTGCAGGCAACAATATATCTGTGTGCAGGCAACAATATATCTGTGTGCAGGCAACAATATATCTGTGTGCAGGCAACAATATATCTGTGTGCAGGCAACAATATATCTGGGTGCAGGCAACAATATATCTGAGTGCAGGCAACAATATATCTGTGTGCAAGCAACAATATATCTGTGTGCAAGCAACAATATATCTGTGTGCAAGCAACAATATATCTGTGTGCAGGCAACAATATATCTGTGTGCAGGCAACAATATATCTGGGTGCAGGCAACAATATATCTGAGTGCAGGCAACAATATATCTGTGTGCAAGCAACAATATATCTGTGTGCAAGCAACAATATATCTGTGTGCAAGCAACAATATATCTGTGTGCAGGCAACAATATATCTGTGTGCAGGCAACAATATATCTGGGTGCAGGCAACAATATATCTGAGTGCAGGCAACAATATATCTGTGTGCAAGCAACAATATATCTGTGTGCAAGCAACAATATATCTGTGTGCAAGCAACAATATATCTGTGTGCAGGCAACAATATATCTGTGTGCAGGCAACAATATATCTGGGTGCAGGCAACAATATATCTGAGTGCAGGCAACAATATATCTGTGTGCAAGCAACAATATATCTGTGTGCAAGCAACAATATATCTGTGTGCAAGCAACAATATATCTGTGTGCAGGCAACAATATATCTGTGTGCAGGCAACAATATATCTGGGTGCAGGCAACAATATATCTGAGTGCAGGCAACAATATATCTGTGTGCAAGCAACAATATATCTGTGTGCAAGCAACAATATATCTGTGTGCAAGCAACAATATATCTGTGTGCAAGCAACAATATATCTGTGTGCAAGCAACAATATATCTGAGTGCAGGCAACAATATATCTGTGTGCAAGCAACAATATATCTGTGTGCAAGCAACAATATATCTGAGTGCAGGCAACAATATATCTGTGTGCAAGCAACAATATATCTGAGTGCAAGCAACAATATATCTGTGTGCAAGCAACAATATATCTGAGTGCAGGCAACAATATATCTGAGTGCAGGCAACAATATATCTGAGTGCAGGCAACAATATATCTGAGTGCAAGCACACAGTTTGAGCAGAGCGTCACAAAATCTATAAATCTTGCTCTCAAAATGAAAGAACAGGCTCTTGAATGAAGATAGGAAAAAACTCCATATAGCTTCAGCACCCTTCATGTGTGACACTGAAGCTAGTCATGCAAACACACATTTAGTTAAAAGTATGAATATCTGTATAAGGAGGTCATTCTTTCACACACAGCTTTGTGCACACATTATCTGCCAACAAAGGTCCCTGCAACTCAGCAAACCTTTGATTTGCAACATGAGATCATTTCCTCTCTTACTCATTTTGACGCATTGCACAAATCCAAACTGAAAGCATTCTGAGCTTTGTGAGCGCCCTGCAGGACTCGTCATTTGTTCTAGAATATGGTGCAATACTCTTCCAATTAAGTCATACATGCCATATCATGGTCCAAGTAAATGCTCCCACTTACCCTCTTTACCACAGCTACATTCCTCTAATAACTTCAAAATGCCCGTATAATGTGTAACGTTGTATAGATGCTCAGCATCAGACTCACATACATATAAGACGAGGAAAAAGCATCTTCTTCTCAATCTTCTTGATCCATGTTTGAGCTGATCTATATATGTGTGATGATGAAAGGGTTAACCCTGTTTGATCTATATATGTGTGATGATGAAAGGGTTAACCCTGTTTGATCTATATATGTGTGATGATGAAAGGGTTAACCCTGTTTGATCTATATATGTGTGATGATGAAAGGGTTAACCCTGTTTGATCTATATATGTGTGATGATGAAAGGGTTAACCCTGTTTGATCTATATGTGTGTGATGATGAAAGGGTTAACCCTGTTTGATCTATATATGTGTGATGATGAAAGGGTTAACCCTGTTTATATATATATGTGTGATGATGAAAGGGTTAACCCTGTTTATATATATATGTGTGATGATGAAAGGGTTAACCCTGTTTGATATATATATGTGTGATGATGAAAGGGTTAACCCTGTTTGATATATATATGTGTGATGATGAAAGGGTTAACCCTGTTTGATATATATGTGTGTGATGATGAAAGGGTTAACCCTGTTTGAGCTGATATATTGTGTGATGATGAAAGGGTTAACCCTGTTTATATATATGTGTGTGATGATGAAAGGGTTAACCCTGTTTGAGCTGATATATATGTGTGATGATGAAAGGGTTAACCCTGTTTATATATATATGTGTGATGATGAAAGGGTTAACCCTGTTTATATATATATGTGTGATGATGAAAGGGTTAACCCTGTTTGATATATATATGTGTGATGATGAAAGGGTTAACCCTGTTTGATATATATGTGTGTGATGATGAAAGGGTTAACCCTGTTTGATATATATGTGTGTGATGATGAAAGGTTAACCCTGTTTGATATATATATATATATATATGTGTGATGATGAAAGGGTTAACCCTGTTTGATATATATATATATATATATATGTGTGATGATGAAAGGGTTAACCCTGTTTGATATATATATATATATATATGTGTGATGATGAAAGGGTTAACCCTGTTTGATATATATATATATATATATATATATGTGATGATGATGAAAGGGTTAACCCTGTTTGATATATGTGTGATGAAGATGAAAGAGTTAACCCTGTTTGATATATATATATATATGTGTGATGAAGATGAAAGGGTTAACCCTGCCCCCCTCCCCCCACAGTGTTCCCGTACCCGGTGCCCCCCATTGAAGAGAATGTGTTGGATGAAGGGAAACTGCTCAAACCCTGGGACACCAAGAAGGTACAGGCACCATTTCTGTTGTTATTCCTGAGTTGTTTATTAATCTCTTTCATTAATATCGTCGGTTCAGATTCTTTACTGAACGGACCGTATTTAGTCATTTAGGTTTTTTGGCAGCCGTAAAAGGTTTTTACTAACCGTAAACTAAAATACTAAAAATAAATGACAAATATATTTTTACCTTAAGTGTATCATTCAACATCTCAAAGTTTGAAAGGAGTTATGTAAATAATAATGTTGTGTTTGATAATGTTATCAGGCGTAACCGCTATCATTTAGAAATATGCATGTTTCACTTTTTCAAAAGGTAAATAAAAGACCAAAACACAGCATTTCTTTTCCCTCTCCAGTTGCCCCTGTTGTCCTCACGCCCCAAGTCCTGTGAAGTCCCCGGCATCAAGTGAGTCCACCACACCCCAACACACACTAAGTCCACCACACACTAAGTCCACCACACACTAAGTCCACCACACACTAAGTCCACCACACACTAAGTCCACCACACCCCAACACACACTAAGTCCACCACACACTAAGTCCACCACACACTAAGTCCACCACACCCCAACACACACTAAGTCCACCACACACTAAGTCCACCACACACTAAGTCCACCACACCCCAACACACACTAAGTCCACCACACACTAAGTCCACCACACACTAAGTCCACCACACCCCAACACACACTAAGTCCACCACACACTAAGTCCACCACACCCCAACACACACTAAGTCCACCACACACTAAGTCCACCACACACTAAGTCCACCACACCCCAACACACACTAAGTCCAACACACACTAAGTCCACCACACCCCAACACACACTAAGTCCAACACACACTAAGTCCACCACACCCCAACACACACTAAGTCCACCACACCCCAACACACACTAAGTCCACCACACACTAAGTCCACCACACACTAAGTCCACCACACCCCAACACACACTAAGTCCACCACACACTAAGTCCACCACACCAACACACTAAGTCCACACACTAAGTCCACCACACACTAAGTCCACCACCCCAACACACACACTAAGTCCAACACACACTAAGTCCACCACACCCCAACACACACTAAGTCCACCACACACTAAGTCCACCACACCCCAACACACACTAAGTCCACCACACCCCAACACACACTAAGTCCACCACACCCCAACACACACTAAGTCCACCACACACTAAGTCCACCACACCCCAACACACACTAAGTCCACCACACCCCAACACACACTAAGTCCACCACACCCCAACACACACTAAGTCCACCACACCCCAACACACACTAAGTCCACCACACACTAAGTCCACCACACCCCAACACACACTAAGTCCACCACACCCCAACACACACTAAGTCCAACACACACTAAGTCCAACACACCCCAACACACACTAAGTCCACCACACCCCAACACACACTAAGTCCATCACACCCCAACACACACTAAGTCCACCACACCCCAACACACACTAAGTCCACCACACACTAAGTCCACCACACTCCAACACACACTAAGTCCACCACACCCCAACACACACTAAGTCCACCACACCCCAACACACACTAAGTCCACCACACCCCAACACACACTTACAGGCTCGGCGTGCTGCGGTAGTCAGTGTTACCGGTGTTACTGGTGTAACATGTTGGTACGTGTGGTGTTACGCTGCATTATGTGGTGTTGCGTGGTGTTAGGTGGTGTTACTGGTGTTAGGTGGTGTTACTGGTGTTAGGTGGTGTTACTGGTGTTAGGTGGTGTTACTGGTGTTAGGTGGTGACGAGAGCGTGTCCGCTCAGTGTGGCGAGACGCTACGCTGTCGCGGCCGGCTTTCTGTGAGCTGAGTGTCACGCTCAGACTGACTCGGTGGGACACTGGTTGGTTTAAGTCGATGACGATACTAGAGTGTGTACATTGACTAGGTAACACTACTGCTCTCCAGTGAGCAGAGTGTGTACATTGACTAGGTAACACTACTGCTCTCCAGTGAGCAGAGTGTGTACATTGACTAGGTAACACTACTGCACTCCAGTGAGCAGAGTGTGTACATTGACTAGGTAACACAACGGCTCTCCAGTGAGCAGAGTGTGTACATTGACTAGGTAACACGACGTCTCTCCCAGTGAGCAGAGTGTGTACATTGACTAGGTAACACGACGTCTCTCCCAGTGAGCAGAGTGTGTACATTGACTAGGTAACACAACGGCTCTCCCAGTGAGCAGAGCGCTCTCGCTCAGGCTAACCTGAGGCCATGCTGATTCTGACAGCTACCAGCTAACTATCTTACGAGTGGAGAGAGTCCTCGCTGTGCTCTCACTGAACAGACTGTTTCTGACCTGTTGACACAGTAGCAGAGTGCTCTCGCTCAGGCTTACTGTTAGGACACCAATAACCACAGTTACCTTACTAGTGGAGAGAGTGTCCTCGCTCCCCTCTTACTGACTGTTCCCTGCCTGTTCTCTAGCAGTCAGCAGAGCTCCCCCGCTCAGACTGACTTAGCCCGCATCAATTAGTGTGGCAGGGTCCCTCCTGAGTCGGGGCTATGTTTAACTCTGATGGCTGTAGGATCTGTATGGCTCCTCTGCAGCCTGATGACGGCCATGACCTTCACCCCTCTTGTCTTGGCCTCGAGCATCTGAGGGAGGGCCTCTCGGAGAACCCATGCATGAACTGCGGCATTATGCCTCACGCAGTTAGGGTTGCTAGACTGGCCGAGGTGGAACACCTGATGGGTGAGGCTGACCTCCCCCCTTTAGGGCAGCCGAATCCAGCCCAACCTACCCGTTTCAAACGGCGGACCTCAGGAGCTGCGGGGGCTCCCCCTAAGAGGGCTAAGTCCGGCATGCTGGCCTCTAGAGTGGATCTGCTGAGCGCCGAGCTAGCTCAGGTGAGGTCGCTTCTCCTGACCCTCCACCCTAGTGCGGGGAGGGCGGAGGCATCAGATCCACCCGCGGCTGAGCTGGTCCCAGAAGAGGACATTATCTCAGTGGCAGCGTCAGCCAATCTCTTTACCGAATACAGCGACGAGCGGCCGTCCCATGCTTCTGAGCCTGGCTCCCATTCCTCAGCTTATAGCCCTTCGGAGGGGGAAGTCGACAGCTCCATGGGGTCTGTCATTCGCATGACGCTGGCACACCTGCAGTTGGATACACGGCAGCCGGAACCTCCACCTGCTAGCGCTTTCTTCAAGAGCGTTCCCGCACCTGCCACCTTTTCTGTTCCTCCCTCCGAAGAAGGTGCATGCATGCTGGAGAGACACCAGGGCTCTCTCCCGTCCTACATCAGACGGCCGAACCCTGGCAGCCATGCAGGACGCGGTGAAATGTGGCCTTGAGCGTATGGCCACCATTGAGCCGACTATCTCGTCCCTCATAGTTTCCCCTGAGGAAACTCTGACGCCGGATGCCAGGTGCCCTCGACCCCAATGTCGGATCACAGACGACCTGCTTTCCCGGGCTTACGATGCATGGGCCGTATTGGTAACTCCCTCTCCCATCTCATGCTTGCCCTCTCAGCTTCTCTGCAGCTGGCTACTTTCAACGCTTCTGCCACCAGCCTCAGTGATGCTTCAATGCAGGCATTTGCACTTATATCGAGTGAACTTGGGCGCCTGATGTCCACTCTGGTTCAGACTCCCCGCCAGGTTTGGCTGGCGCAGTCACCCTTGTCAGAGACATGTCGGTGGACCCTCCGTACTGTCCCAGTTGAACCTTGGGAGCTGTTCGGCTCGGCTGCTCTACAGGCGCTTCAGCGGACTGTTTGACCCCTCCACCAGGTGAGGAGAGGTCAAGGCTACTGTGCCCGGTGCGGGCCCTCAGAGCTTATGTGGAAGCCACCGCAGTCATACGGCGGTCTGAGCAGCTCTTCATCTGCGACGGCGGACCTAAGAAGGGCTGTGCCCTTTCAAAACAGCGCCTGTCCCACTGGACAGTGGAGGCCATTGCCCGTGCAGACAGAGTGAACGGCCGTGCTCTGCCATCCGGAGTGAAGGGCCATTCTACCAGGAGTGTCTCCACGTCATGGACCCTGAGAGGTGTGCCCGTGGAGGATATATGTGCTACAGCCTCATGGGCATCAGCGAGCACATTCAACAGATACTACAGAGTGAACATTGCCGCCCCTCACCCACTGGGTGGGCTTCTCCGGCCGAGTTCCTCTGCTTGAGCCGTACGAGGTAGGTACTTGGGATTCCTCGCAACTCTGTTGATATAAGTCACCCAGTGTTAAGCACTGCCTCTGGCGGTCAGGAAGGATGAAATAGAACGAAAGTTACGAATGTAACTACGGTTCTATGAATCCTGGATGACCTCCAGAGAGACTGGTCACTTGGAATCTCGTGTACTGGCGAGAAGATTCCGTAGGACTGATCTCAGGACGACGCCGAAACTTATACCTGGCTGGGGGTCATACGAGGTCACATGTGACTTTGTTGATATAAAGACTCGACCTGCGTGTGCGCGAGACAGAAGATATCCAGTGTTAAGCACTGCCTCTGGTGGTCAGGAAGGATTCATAGAACCGTAGTTACATTCGTAACTTTCGTTATCTGGTGTTAGGTGGTTTTATGTGGTGTTACCGGTGTTATCTGGTGTTAGGTGGTTTTATGTGGTGTTACCGGTGTTATCTGGTGTTAGGTGGTTTTATGTGGTGTTAGGTGGCTTTATGTGGTGTTAGGTGGTTTTATGTGGTGTTAGGTGATGTTACGTGTCCCCTGTGAAATACTTTGTGTGTTATCAATACTTCGTTGGAAGACGGACACTAAGTCATCTTTCTTTGTAAAATGTCCATTACAAGTTTATTAGCCGTTTGGTATTCCCTCTCCATGGAAACCCTGATATTACACGCTGCTTTCATACAGCACATGATTCCGTCTCAAGATTCTTTTACTTATGCCTCCCTGGTGGTAATAATTAGTTCCTCTGCTGTTGGTGTTCTTCATCTTTAACTCACAAGAAAAACAAACTCATTCATCATCTGTTCTCTTTAGCCTTTAACCAAAGAGAATCAGAGTGCTGGGGAGCCTTTGCTCCTTCCCTCACAGGTTTACATGGATCGTGGTTTTATCTGGACCCTGATCCTGGTTCTATCTGGAACCTGGTCCTGGTTATATCTGGACCCTGGTCCTGCCCGACACCTACTATTATTATCATTATTATTAATAGCAATTGCATTGCTATTAGTATTGCCAATACCATTACTGCTTTTATCATTATTATTCTACTCTATCCACTGTTGCTGTTATTTTTGGTAGATGTAACTTCTTCATCATGCTACTACTCTCATTATATGAATCATTATGTCATAAGCATTGAATGTGTTATAACTTCATCATGCTACTACTCTCATTATATGAATCATTATGTCATATGCATTGAATGTGTTATAACTTCATCATGCTACTACTCTCATTATATGAATCATTATGTCATATGCATTGAATGTGTTGTAACTTGATCATACTACTACTCTCATTATATGAATCATTATGTCATATGCATTGAATGTGTTATAACTTCATCATGCTACTACTCTCATTATATGAATCATTATGTCATATGGATTGAATGTGTTATAACTTCATCATGCTACTACTCTCATTATATGAATCATTATGTCATATACATTTCTCAGCATGTCTTAATGCCCAGGAAGTTCCTAACCCGCTCTGTTTCCTCTCAGTATCTTTACGTCCCCGGAGCAGCCGTCCACACCGACACACGGCGTCCCGTCGGGGCTCAATACCGGCGGCTCCCTGCCTGACCTGTCCAGCCTTCACTTCCCCTCCCCGCTGCCCACACCGCTTGATCAGGACGAGCCCGGCTACCCAGGATCCTCCTCTCTGAGCGGGGGTGGCAGCACGGGGAACCTGGCCTCCACCCTCACACAGTTGGGCATCAATGCTGCCAACGTACAGGGAGGCAACGGCAACTTCCACCACCACACACAAGGTACATGCAGTCTGCAGCAGCGTAGGTTGATTGAGTGTCCGAGCCCACTTTAAGATCTCTGGACTGATAAAAGTTCTGATTGGAGTTGACTGATGGGACTGAGGTTGGCGTTGACTGACGGGACTGAGGTTGGAGTTGACTGATGGGACTGAGGTTGGCATTGACTGATGGGACTGATGTTGGAGTTGACTGATGGGACTGATGTTGGAGTTGACTGATGGGACTGAGGTTGGCGTTGACTGATGGGACTGAGGTTGGCGTTGACTGATGGGACTGAGGTTGGAGTTGACTGACGGGACTGAGGTTGGAGTTGACTGATGGGACTGAGGTTGGAGTTGACTGATGGGACTGAGGTTGGAGTTGACTGATGGGACTGAGCTTGGAGTTGACTGATGGGACTGAGCTTGGAGTTGACTGATGGGACTGAGGTTGGAGTTGACTGACGGGACTGAGGTTGGAGTTGACTGATGGGACTGAGGTTGGAGTTGACTGATGGGACTGAGGTTGGAGTTGACTGACGGGACTGAGGTTGGCGTTGACTGATGGGACTGAGGTTGGAGTTGACTGATGGGACTGAGCTTGGAGTTGACTGATGGGACTGATGTTGGAGTTGACTGATGGGACTGAGGTTGGAGTTGACTGATGGGACTGATGTTGGAGTTGACTGATGGGACTGAGGTTGGAGTTGACTGACGGGACTGAGGTTGGAGTTGACTGACGGGACTGAGGTTGGAGTTGACTGACGGGACTGAGGTTGGAGTTGACTGACGGGACTGAGGTTGGAGTTGACTGACGGGACTGAGGTTGGAGTTGACTGACGGGACTGAGGTTGGCGTTGACTGACGGGACTGAGGTTGGCGTTGACTGACGGGACTGAGGTTGGCGTTGACTGACGGGACTGAGGTTGGAGTTGACTGACGGGACTGAGGTTGGAGTTGACTGACGGGACTGAGGTTGGAGTTGACTGACGGGACTGAGGTTGGAGTTGACTGACGGGACTGAGGTTGGAGTTGACTGATGGGACTGAGCTTGGAGTTGACTGACGGGACTGATGTTGGAGTTGACTGACGGGACTGAGGTTGGAGTTGACTGACGGGACTGAGGTTGGAGTTGACTGACGGGACTGAGGTTGGAGTTGACTGACGGGACTGAGGTTGGAGTTGACTGACGGGACTGAGGTTGGAGTTGACTGACGGGACTGAGGTTGGCGTTGACTGACGGGACTGAGGTTGGAGTTGACTGACGGGACTGAGGTTGGCGTTGACTGACGGGACTGAGGTTGGAGTTGACTGACGGGACTGAGGTTGGAGTTGACTGAGGTTGGCGTTGACTGATGGGACTGATGTTGGAGTTGACTGATGGGACTGATGTTGGAGTTGACTGATGGGACTGAGGTTGGCGTTGACTGATGGGACTGAGGTTGGCGTTGACTGATGGGACTGAGGTTGGAGTTGACTGATGGGACTGAGGTTGGCGTTGACTGATGGGACTGAGGTTGGCGTTGACTGATGGGACTGAGGTTGGCGTTGACTGATGGGACTGATGTTGGAGTTGACTGATGGGACTGAGGTTGGCGTTGACTGATGGGACTGAGGTTGGCGTTGACTGATGGGACTGAGGTTGGAGTTGACTGACGGGACTGAGGTTGGAGTTGACTGATGGGACTGAGGTTGGAGTTGACTGACGGGACTGAGGTTGGAGTTGACTGATGGGACTGAGGTTGGAGTTGACTGATGGGACTGAGGTTGGAGTTGACTGATGGGACTGAGGTTGGAGTTGACATGTATTAATAGATGAAAATAACAATGAAAGGAATTCAGTCTCAGTGGGCTGACATGTTTAATTTAGCTCTCTGCTTCTGCCTTCACTCTTATGTTGAGGTCACTTCAGATATGAAACGGGACCTCCATGGAGAAACTGTTAAAGTCATGGTTCAGTTCCTCTAGCAACATTTTGTAAAGACAGCTTCCTGCTTAGGGGGTTTAAACCTGTCTGGATCAAGGTCTCAGCTCAGTGACTAATGTGAAGGTTAGCAGAGGAAGTATGTGGGTGAGAGTGGAAGAGATGAAACCAAGGGGGATGTACGGCTCTAAGTTTAGCCTTCAGAGGGCGGAAGTGCAGTCGGAAAATGTTTCATCGTTGGTGAGGTGACTGTAGCGACCGCAGGCAGGAAGCTGCTGTCAAACCTGAGTCTGGATCCTCTTGTTGTCGGGTCACCTAGAGCCACAAGGGAATGTGTTAGCTTTTAGTTTGAATGCGATTAAAAGAGTAATGTCAAACATCTTGTATTTTTACTCCACTCAGTACCAAGGGAAAATAACATGTTGAAAACACTTGCTGGAGGAGCATGGGTCTTGGTCCTGGTTTTGGTCCTGAACCAGGTCAGAGAGGAAACCTGATATGTGGATTGTAGGGAGAGGGTGTATAGAAAGAGCTGATTTAAACCTGAAGCCACAGAGACAAAGAGAAAATACTGGTGTAAAGGTTTTTGTTCCATAATGGGGAAGAATTTGTGTTTCTTGTTCATAAGACTCACTTTACTGAGGATATATGTTTGTGTTTTCACAGTCCAGGGTTGGACCATTAGTTCCAGTGTAGCAGCACCTAAAGCAGACCAATCAATGACTTTTAGTTATTATTGTTACAGTTTCACATTTTCTATTCACCCTTTATCAGGTTGCTCTCCTGGTTGCTCACCTGGTTGCTCAGATGTGTTTTTGTGATGTACAGCGTCTCTTCAGTGTCTTCACTTTATTCATAACATAATCTTGTGTTCTCTGAAGGGTCACAAACTGGAGGTGTGGCGTTAGACAGACTGATGACTGTTTACCTGTTAGAGAGCGTCGAACCAAAATATGCTATTGAGTTGCATCATGGGAAATGTAAGATCCAGACCTTTGGAAGCTTTACTAAAAATAAACCCCTTTGCTGCTTTTCTTTCTCTTGTTAGTCCTCTCGACCAAAGAGAGGAGCAACAATAAGTTGCTGGACTGCATCTGAAAGTAATTTATCAATGAATGACAAATATTCCCTGTTTAATATTATTGTTAACGAAACAAGCGACTCTTAAGACTTTTTCACTTTCACTTTTGTGTGGAGAGGACAGTTACCAGTCTGTGTGGAGAGAGAGGACAGTTACCAGTCTGTGTGGAGAGAGGACAGTTACCAGTCTGTGGAGAGAGAGAGGACAGTTACCAGTCTGTGGAGAGAGAGAGGACAGTTACCAGTCTGTGGGGAGAGAGAGGACAGTTACCAGTCTGTGGGGAGAGAGAGGACAGTTACCAGTCTGTGGGGAGAGAGAGGACAGTTACCAGTCTGTGGAGAGAGAGGACAGTTACCAGTCTGTGGGGAGAGAGAGGACAGTTACCAGTCTGTGTGGAGAGGACAGTTACCAGTCTGTGTGGAGAGGACAGTTACCAGTCTGTGTGGAGAGGACAGTTACCAGTCTGTGTGGAGAGAGAGGACAGTTACCAGTCTGTGTGGAGAGGACAGTTACCAGTCTGTGTGGAGAGGACAGTTACCAGTCTGTGTGGAGAGAGAGGACAGTTACCAGTCTGTGTGGAGAGAGGACAGTTACCAGTCTGTGTGGAGAGAGGACAGTTACCAGTCTGTGTGGAGAGGACAGTTACCAGTCTGTGTGGAGAGAGAGGACAGTTACCAGTCTGTGTGGAGAGAGGACAGTTACCAGTCTGTGTGGAGAGGACAGTTACCAGTCTGTGTGGAGAGGACAGTTACCAGTCTGTGTGGAGAGGACAGTTACCAGTCTGTGTGGGAGAGAGGACAGTTACCAGTCTGTGTGGAGAGAGGACAGTTACCAGTCTGTGTGGAGAGGACAGTTACCAGTCTGTGTGGAGAGGACAGTTACCAGTCTGTGTGGGAGAGAGGACAGTTACCAGTCTGTGTGGAGAGAGAGGACAGTTACCAGTCTGTGTGGAGAGAGGACAGTTACCAGTCTGTGTGGAGAGAGGACAGTTACCAGTCTGTGTGGAGAGAGAGGGACAGTTACCAGTCTGTGTGGAGAGAGAGGACAGTTACCAGTCTGTGTGGAGAGAGAGGACAGTTACCAGTCTGTGTGGAGAGAGGGACAGTTACCAGTCTGTGTGGAGAGGACAGTTACCAGTCTGTGTGGAGAGGACAGTTACCAGTCTGTGTGGAGAGGACAGTTACCAGTCTGTGTGGAGAGAGAGGACAGTTACCAGTCTGTGTGGAGAGAGGACAGTTACCAGTCTGTGTGGAGAGAGGACAGTTACCAGTCTGTGTGGAGAGGACAGTTACCAGTCTGTGTGGGAGAGGACAGTTACCAGTCTGTGTGGAGAGGGACAGTTACCAGTCTGTTGGGAGGCATCCTGTGTGAGAGGACAGTTACCAGTCTGTGTGAGAGGAAGTTACCAGTCGTGTGGAGAGAGGCAGTTACCAGTCTGTGTGGAAGGACAGTTACCAGTCTGTGTGGAGAGAGAGGACAGTTACCAGTCTGTGTGGAGAGAGGACAGTTACCAGTCTGTGTGGAGAGGACAGTTACCAGTCTGTGTGGAGAGAGAGGACAGTTACCAGTCTGTGTGGAGAGGACAGTTACCAGTCTGTGTGGAGAGAGGACAGTTACCAGTCTGTGTGGAGAGGACAGTTACCAGTCTGTGTGGAGAGGACAGTTACCAGTCTGTGTGGAGAGAGAGGACAGTTACCAGTCTGTGTGGAGAGAGGACAGTTACCAGTCTGTGTGGAGAGGACAGTTACCAGTCTGTGTGGAGAGGACAGTTACCAGTCTGTGTGGAGAGAGAGGACAGTTACCAGTCTGTGTGGAGAGAGGACAGTTACCAGTCTGTGTGGAGAGAGGACAGTTACCAGTCTGTGTGGAGAGAGAGGACAGTTACCAGTCTGTGTGGAGAGAGAGGACAGTTACCAGTCTGTGTGGAGAGAGGACAGTTACCAGTCTGTGTGGAGAGAGAGGACAGTTACCAGTCTGTGTGGAGAGAGAGGACAGTTACCAGTCTGTGTGGAGAGAGAGGACAGTTACCAGTCTGTGTGGAGAGAGAGGACAGTTACCAGTCTGTGTGGAGAGAGGACAGTTACCAGTCTGTGGGGAGAGAGGACAGTTACCAGTCTGTGGGGAGAGAGGACAGTTACCAGTCTGTGGAGAGTTGTGGAGAGGGACAGTTCCAGTCTGTGTGGAGGAGTTACCAGTCTGTGTGGAGAGAGGACAGTTACCAGTCTGTGTGGAGAGGGACAGTTACCAGTCTGTGTGGAGAGGACAGTTACCAGTCTGTGTGGAGAGAGAGGACAGTTACCAGTCTGTGTGGAGAGAGGACAGTTACCAGTCTGTGTGGAGAGAGAGAGGACAGTTACCAGTCTGTGTGGAGAGAGAGGACAGTTACCAGTCTGTGTGGAGAGAGGACAGTTACCAGTCTGTGTGGAGAGAGAGGACAGTTACCAGTCTGTGTGGAGAGAGGACAGTTACCAGTCTGTGTGGAGAGAGGGACAGTTACCAGTCTGTGTGGAGAGAGAGGACAGTTACCAGTCTGTGTGGAGAGAGGACAGTTACCAGTCTGTGTGGAGAGGACAGTTACCAGTCTGTGTGGGGAGGACAGTTACCAGTCTGTGTGGAGAGAGAGGACAGTTACCAGTCTGTGTGGAGAGAGGACAGTTACCAGTCTGTGTGGAGAGAGGACAGTTACCAGTCTGTGTGGAGAGAGAGGACAGTTACCAGTCTGTGTGGAGAGAGGGACAGTTACCAGTCTGTGTGGAGAGAGGACAGTTACCAGTCTGTGTGGAGAGAGGACAGTTACCAGTCTGTGTGGAGAGAGGGACAGTTACCAGTCTGTGTGGAGAGAGGACAGTTACCAGTCTGTGTGGAGAGAGGACAGTTACCAGTCTGTGTGGAGAGAGGACAGTTACCAGTCTGTGTGGAGAGGACAGTTACCAGTCTGTGTGGAGAGGACAGTTACCAGTCTGTGTGGAGAGGACAGTTACCAGTCTGTGTGGAGAGGACAGTTACCAGTCTGTGTGGAGAGAGAGGACAGTTACCAGTCTGTGTGGAGAGAGGACAGTTACCAGTCTGTGTGGAGAGGACAGTTACCAGTCTGTGTGGAGAGGACAGTTACCAGTCTGTGTGGAGAGAGGGACAGTTACCAGTCTGTGTGGAGAGGACAGTTACCAGTCTGTGTGGAGAGAGAGGACAGTTACCAGTCTGTGTGGAGAGAGAGGACAGTTACCAGTCTGTGTGGAGAGAGGACAGTTACCAGTCTGTGTGGAGAGGACAGTTACCAGTCTGTGTGGAGAGGACAGTTACCAGTCTGTGTGGAGAGAGAGGACAGTTACCAGTCTGTGTGGAGAGAGGACGTTCAGTCTGTGTGGAGAGAGAGGACAGTTACCAGTCTGTGGGGAGAGAGAGGACAGTTACCAGTCTGTGTGGAGAGAGGACAGTTACCAGTCTGTGTGGAGAGAGAGGACAGTTACCAGTCTGTGGGGAGAGAGGACAGTTACCAGTCTGTGTGGGAGAGAGGACAGTTACCAGTCTGTGGAGAGAGGACAGTTACCAGTCTGTGGGGAGAGAGAGGACAGTTACCAGTCTGTGTGGAGAGAGAGGACAGTTACCAGTCTGTGTGGAGAGAGGGACAGTTACCAGTCTGTGTGGAGAGAGAGGACAGTTACCAGTCTGTGTGGAGAGAGGACAGTTACCAGTCTGTGTGGAGAGGACAGTTACCAGTCTGTGTGGAGAGGACAGTTACCAGTCTGTGTGGAGAGAGGACAGTTACCAGTCTGTGTGGAGAGGACAGTTACCAGTCTGTGTGGAGAGAGGACAGTTACCAGTCTGTGTGGAGAGGACAGTTACCAGTCTGTGTGTGGAGAGAGGACAGTTACCAGTCTGTGTGGAGAGAGAGGACAGTTACCAGTCTGTGTGGAGAGAGGACAGTTACCAGTCTGTGTGGAGAGAGAGAGGACAGTTACCAGTCTGTGTGGAGAGAGAGGACAGTTACCAGTCTGTGTGGAGGGTTGTTGTGTGGGGGGTTGTTGTGGGGGGTTGTGGGGGGGTGTGTGGAGAGAGGACAGTTACCAGTTGTGTGGAGAGAGGACAGTTACCAGTCTGTGTGGAGAGAGGACAGTTACCAGTCTGTGTGGAGAGAGAGGACAGTTACCAGTCTGTGGGGAGAGAGAGGACAGTTACCAGTCTGTGGGGAGAGAGAGGACAGTTACCAGTCTGTGGAGAGAGAGGACAGTTACCAGTCTGTGGGGAGAGAGAGGACAGTTACCAGTCTGTGTGGAGAGGACAGTTACCAGTCTGTGTGGAGAGGACAGTTACCAGTCTGTGTGGAGAGGACAGTTACCAGTCTGTGTGGAGAGAGAGGACAGTTACCAGTCTGTGTGGAGAGAGGACAGTTACCAGTCTGTGTGGAGAGAGGACAGTTACCAGTCTGTATGGAGAGAGGACAGTTACCAGTCTGTGTGGAGAGGACAGTTACCAGTCTGTATGTAGAGAGGACAGTTACCAGTCTGTGTGGAGAGGACAGTTACCAGTCTGTGTGTGGAGAGAGGACAGTTACCAGTCTGTGTGGAGAGAGAGGACAGTTACCAGTCTGTGTGGAGAGAGGACAGTTACCAGTCTGTGTGGAGAGAGAGAGGACAGTTACCAGTCTGTGTGGAGAGAGAGGACAGTTACCAGTCTGTGTGGAGAGAGAGGACAGTTACCAGTCTGTGTGGAGAGAGAGGACAGTTACCAGTCTGTGTGGAGAGGACAGTTACCAGTCTGTGTGGAGAGAGAGGACAGTTACCAGTCTGTGTGGAGAGAGGACAGTTACCAGTCTGTGTGGAGAGGACAGTTACCAGTCTGTGTGGAGAGGACAGTTACCAGTCTGTGTGGAGAGGACAGTTACCAGTCTGTGTGGAGAGAGAGGACAGTTACCAGTCTGTGTGGAGAGAGGACAGTTACCAGTCTGTGTGGAGAGGACAGTTACCAGTCTGTGTGGAGAGAGGGACAGTTACCAGTCTGTGTGGAGAGAGGACAGTTACCAGTCTGTGTGGAGAGAGAGGACAGTTACCAGTCTGTGTGGAGAGGACAGTTACCAGTCTGTGTGGAGAGAGAGGACAGTTACCAGTCTGTGTGGAGAGAGGACAGTTACCAGTCTGTGTGGAGAGAGGACAGTTACCAGTCTGTGTGGAGAGAGAGGACAGTTACCAGTCTGTGTGGAGAGAGAGAGGACAGTTACCAGTCTGTGTGGAGAGAGAGGACAGTTACCAGTCTGTGTGGAGAGAGAGGACAGTTACCAGTCTGTGTGGAAAGGACAGTTACCAGTCTGTGTGGAGAGAGAGGACAGTTACCAGTCTGTGTGGAGAGAGAGGACAGTTACCAGTCTGTGTGGAGAGAGGACAGTTACCAGTCTGTGGAGAGAGAGAGGACAGTTACCAGTCTGTGGAGAGAGAGAGGACAGTTACCAGTCTGTGTGGAGAGGACAGTTACCAGTCTGTGTGGAGAGAGACAGTTACCAGTCTGTGTGGAGAGGAGTTGTTGTGTGGGACAGTTACCAGTCTGTGTGGAGAGGACAGTTACCAGTCTGTGTGGAGAGGGGACAGTTACCAGTCTGTGTGGAGAGAGGACAGTTACCAGTCTGTGTGGAGAGAGGACAGTTACCAGTCTGTGTGGAGAGAGAGGACAGTTACCAGTCTGTGTGGAGAGAGAGGACAGTTACCAGTCTGTGTGGAGAGAGAGGACAGTTACCAGTCTGTGTGGAGAGAGGACAGTTACCAGTCTGTGTGGAGAGGACAGTTACCAGTCTGTGTGGAGAGGACAGTTACCAGTCTGTGTGGAGAGAGAGGACAGTTACCAGTCTGTGTGGAGAGAGGACAGTTACCAGTCTGTGTGGAGAGAGGACAGTTACCAGTCTGTATGGAGAGAGGACAGTTACCAGTCTGTGTGGAGAGGACAGTTACCAGTCTGTATGAGAGAGGACAGTTACCAGTCTGTGTGGAGAGGACAGTTACCAGTCTGTGTGTGGAGAGAGGACAGTTACCAGTCTGTGTGGAGAGAGAGGACAGTTACCAGTCTGTGTGGAGAGAGGACAGTTACCAGTCTGTGTGGAGAGAGAGAGGACAGTTACCAGTCTGTGTGGAGAGAGAGAGGACAGTTACCAGTCTGTGTGGAGAGAGAGGACAGTTACCAGTCTGTGTGGAGAGAGGACAGTTACCAGTCTGTGTGGAGAGAGGACAGTTACCAGTTGTGGGGAGGACAGTTACCAGTCTGTGTGGAGAGAGAGGACAGTTACCAGTCTGTGTGGAGAGGACAGTTACCAGTCTGTGTGGAGAGGACAGTTACCAGTCTGTGTGGAGAGAGAGGACAGTTACCAGTCTGTGTGGAGAGAGGACAGTTACCAGTCTGTGTGGAGAGGACAGTTACCAGTCTGTGTGGAGAGGACAGTTACCAGTCTGTGTGGAGAGAGAGGACAGTTACCAGTCTGTGTGGAGAGGACAGTTACCAGTCTGTGTGGAGAGAGAGGACAGTTACCAGTCTGTGTGGAGAGGACAGTTACCAGTCTGTGTGGAGAGAGGACAGTTACCAGTCTGTGTGGAGAGAGAGGACAGTTACCAGTCTGTGTGGAGAGAGGACAGTTACCAGTCTGTGTGGAGAGGACAGTTACCAGTCTGTGTGGAGAGGACAGTTACCAGTCTGTGTGGAGAGAGAGGACAGTTACCAGTCTGTGTGGAGAGGACAGTTACCAGTCTGTGTGGAGAGGACAGTTACCAGTCTGTGTGGAGAGGACAGTTACCAGTCTGTGTGGAGAGAGGACAGTTACCAGTCTGTGTGGAGAGGACAGTTACCAGTCTGTGTGGAGAGGACAGTTACCAGTCTGTGTGGAGAGAGAGGACAGTTACCAGTCTGTGTGGAGAGAGGACAGTTACCAGTCTGTGTGGAGAGGACAGTTACCAGTCTGTGTGGGAGAGAGGACAGTTACCAGTCTGTGTGGAGAGAGAGGACAGTTACCAGTCTGTGTGGAGAGAGGACAGTTACCAGTCTGTGTGGAGAGAGAGGACAGTTACCAGTCTGTGGGGAGAGAGAGGACAGTTACCAGTCTGTGTGGAGAGAGGACAGTTACCAGTCTGTGTGGAGAGAGAGGACAGTTACCAGTCTGTGTGGAGAGAGAGGACAGTTACCAGTCTGTGTGGAGAGAGGACAGTTACCAGTCTGTGTGGAGAGGACAGTTACAGTCTGTGTGGAGAGAGGACAGTTACCAGTCTGTGTGGAGAGAGAGGACAGTTACCAGTCTGTGTGGAGAGAGGACAGTTACCAGTCTGTGTGAAGAGAGGACAGTTACCAGTCTGTGGGGAGAGAGAGAGAGGACAGTTACCAGTCTGTGTGGAGAGAGGACAGTTACCAGTCTGTGTGGAGAGAGGACAGTTACCAGTCTGTGTGGAGAGAGGACAGTTACCAGTCTGTGTGGAGAGGACAGTTACCAGTCTGTGTGGAGAGAGGACAGTTACCAGTCTGTGTGGAGAGAGGACAGTTACCAGTCTGTGTGGAGAGAGAGGACAGTTACCAGTCTGTGTGGAGAGAGGACAGTTACCAGTCTGTGTGGGAGAGGACAGTTACCAGTCTGTGTGGAGAGGACAGTTACCAGTCTGTGTGGGAGAGAGGACAGTTACCAGTCTGTGTGGAGAGAGAGGAGGACAGTTACCAGTCTGTGTGGAGAGAGAGGACAGTTACCAGTCTGTGTGGAGAGAGAGGACAGTTACAGTCTGTGTGGAGAGGACAGTTCAGTCTGTGTGGAGAGGACAGTTACCAGTCTGTGTGGAGAGAGGACAGTTACCAGTCTGTGTGGAGAGAGACCAGTCTGTGTGGAGAGGACAGTTACCAGTCTGTGTGGAGAGAGGACAGTTACCAGTCTGTGTGGAGAGAGAGGACAGTTACCAGTCTGTGTGGAGAGAGAGGACAGTTACCAGTCTGTGTGGAGAGAGGACAGTTACCAGTCTGTGTGGAGAGAGAGGACAGTTACCAGTCTGTGTGGAGAGAGGACAGTTACCAGTCTGTGTGGAGAGGACAGTTACCAGTCTGTGTGGAGAGGACAGTTACCAGTCTGTGTGGAGAGAGAGGACAGTTACCAGTCTGTGTGGAAGAGGACAGTTACCAGTCTGTGTGGAGAGAGGCAGTTACAGTCTGTGGAGAGAGAGGACAGTTACCAGTCTGTGGAGAGAGAGGACAGTTACCAGTCTGTGTGAGAGGACAGTTACCAGTCTGTGTGGAGAGAGGACAGTTACCAGTCTGTGTGGAGAGGACAGTTACCAGTCTGTGTGGGAGAGAGACAGTTACCAGTCTGTGTGGAGAAGGACAGTTACCAGTCTGTGGAGAGAGGACAGTTACCAGTCTGTGTGGAGAGAGAGGACAGTTACCAGTCTGTGTGGAGAGAGGACAGTTACCAGTCTGTGTGGAGAGAGGACAGTTACCAGTCTGTGTGGAGAGGACAGTTACCAGTCTGTGTGGAGAGGACAGTTACCAGTCTGTGTGGAGAGAGAGGACAGTTACCAGTCTGTGTGGAGAGAGGACAGTTACCAGTCTGTGTGGAGAGAGGACAGTTACCAGTCTGTGTGGAGAGGACAGTTACCAGTCTGTGTGTGGAGAGAGGACAGTTACCAGTCTGTGTGGAGAGAGAGGACAGTTACCAGTCTGTGTGGAGAGAGGACAGTTACCAGTCTGTGTGGAGAGAGGACAGTTACCAGTCTGTGTGGAGAGAGAGGACAGTTACCAGTCTGTGTGGAGAGGACAGTTACCAGTCTGTGTGGAGAGAGAGGACAGTTACCAGTCTGTGTGGAGAGAGGACAGTTACCAGTCTGTGTGGAGAGAGGACAGTTACCAGTCTGTGTGGAGAGAGAGGACAGTTACCAGTCTGTGTGGAGAGAGAGAGGACAGTTACCAGTCTGTGTGGAGAGAGAGGACAGTTACCAGTCTGTGTGGAGAGAGAGGACAGTTACCAGTCTGTGTGGAAAGGACAGTTACCAGTCTGTGTGGAGAGAGAGGACAGTTACCAGTCTGTGTGGAGAGAGAGGACAGTTACCAGTCTGTGTGGAGAGAGGACAGTTACCAGTCTGTGGAGAGAGAGAGGACAGTTACCAGTCTGTGGAGAGAGAGAGGACAGTTACCAGTCTGTGTGGAGAGAGAGGACAGTTACCAGTCTGTGGGGAGAGAGAGGACAGTTACCAGTCTGTGGGGAGAGAGAGGACAGTTACCAGTCTGTGGAGAGAGAGGACAGTTACCAGTCTGTGGGGAGAGAGAGGACAGTTACCAGTCTGTGTGGAGAGGACAGTTACCAGTCTGTGTGGAGAGAGGACAGTTACCAGTCTGTGTGGAGAGAGGACAGTTACCAGTCTGTGTGGAGAGGACAGTTACCAGTCTGTATGGAGAGAGGACAGTTACCAGTCTGTGTGGAGAGGACAGTTACCAGTCTGTGTGTGGAGAGAGGACAGTTACCAGTCTGTGTGGAGAGAGAGGACAGTTACCAGTCTGTGTGGAGAGAGGACAGTTACCAGTCTGTGGAGAGAGAGAGGACAGTTACCAGTCTGTGGAGAGAGAGAGGACAGTTACCAGTCTGTGTGGAGAGAGAGGACAGTTACCAGTCTGTGTGGAGAGAGGACAGTTACCAGTCTGTGTGGAGAGAGGACAGTTACCAGTCTGTGTGGAGAGAGAGGACAGTTACCAGTCTGTGTGGAGAGAGAGAGGACAGTTACCAGTCTGTGTGGAGAGAGAGGACAGTTACCAGTCTGTGTGGAGAGGACAGTTACCAGTCTGTGTGGAGAGAGGGGACAGTTACCAGTCTGTGTGGAGAGAGGACAGTTACCAGTCTGTGTGGAGAGGACAGTTACCAGTCTGTGTGTGGAGAGAGGACAGTTACCAGTCTGTGTGGAGAGAGGACAGTTACCAGTCTGTGTGGAGAGAGAGGACAGTTACCAGTCTGTGTGGAGAGAGGACAGTTACCAGTCTGTGTGGAGAGGACAGTTACCAGTCTGTGTGGAGAGGACAGTTACCAGTCTGTGTGAGGAGACAGTTACCAGTCTGTGTGGAGAGGACAGTTACCAGTCTGTGTGGAGAGAGGATTCCAGTCTGTGGAGAGGACAGTTACCAGTCTGTGTGGAGAGGACAGTTACCAGTCTGTGTGGAGAGAGAGGACAGTTACCAGTCTGTGTGGAGAGGACAGTTACCAGTCTGTGTGGAGAGAGAGGACAGTTACCAGTCTGTGTGGAGAGAGAGGACAGTTACCAGTCTGTGTGGAGAGAGAGACAGTTACCAGTCTGTGTGGAGAGAGAGGACAGTTACCAGTCTGTGTGGAGAGGACAGTTACCAGTCTGTGTGGAGAGAGGACAGTTACCAGTCTGTGTGGAGAGGACAGTTACCAGTCTGTGTGGAGAGGACAGTTACCAGTCTGTGTGGAGAGAGAGGACAGTTACCAGTCTGTGTGGAGAGAGGACAGTTACCAGTCTGTGTGGAGAGGACAGTTACCAGTCTGTGTGGAGAGGACAGTTACCAGTCTGTGTGGAGAGAGGACAGTTACCAGTCTGTGTGGAGAGAGGACAGTTACCAGTCTGTGTGGAGAGAGGGACAGTTACCAGTCTGTGTGGAGAGAGGACAGTTACCAGTCTGTGTGGAGAGGACAGTTACCAGTCTGTGTGGAGAGGACAGTTACCAGTCTGTGTGGAGAGAGAGGACAGTTACCAGTCTGTGTGGAGAGAGGACAGTTACCAGTCTGTGTGGAGAGAGGACAGTTACCAGTCTGTGTGAGAGAGAGGACAGTTACCAGTCTGTGTGGAGAGAGAGGACAGTTACCAGTCTGTGGGGAGAGAGAGGACAGTTACCAGTCTGTGGAGAGAGAGGACAGTTACCAGTCTGTGGGGAGAGAGAGGACAGTTACCAGTCTGTGTGGAGAGGACAGTTACCAGTCTGTGTGGAGAGGACAGTTACCAGTCTGTGTGGAGAGAGGACAGTTACCAGTCTGTGGGGAGAGAGAGGACAGTTACCAGTCTGTGGAGAGAGAGAGGACAGTTACCAGTCTGTGTGGAGAGAGAGGACAGTTACCAGTCTGTGGAGAGAGAGGACAGTTACCAGTCTGTGGGGAGAGAGAGGACAGTTACCAGTCTGTGTGGAGAGGACAGTTACCAGTCTGTGTGGAGAGAGGGGACAGTTACCAGTCTGTGTGGAGAGAGGACAGTTACCAGTCTGTGTGGAGAGGACAGTTACCAGTCTGTGTGGAGAGGACAGTTACCAGTCTGTATGGAGAGAGGACAGTTACCAGTCTGTGTGGAGAGGACAGTTACCAGTCTGTGTGTGGAGAGAGGACAGTTACCAGTCTGTGTGGAGAGAGAGGACAGTTACCAGTCTGTGTGGAGAGAGGACAGTTACCAGTCTGTGTGGAGAGGACAGTTACCAGTCTGTGTGGAGAGGACAGTTACCAGTCTGTGTGGAGAGGACAGTTACCAGTCTGTGTGGAGAGAGAGGACAGTTACCAGTCTGTGTGGAGAGAGGACAGTTACCAGTCTGTGTAGAGAGAGAGGACAGTTACCAGTCTGTGTAGAGAGAGAGGACAGTTACCAGTCTGTGTGGAGAGGACAGTTACCAGTCTGTGTGGAGAGAGGACAGTTACCAGTCTGTGTGGAGAGGACAGTTACCAGTCTGTGTGTGGAGAGAGGACAGTTACCAGTCTGTGTGGAGAGAGAGGACAGTTACCAGTCTGTGTGGAGAGAGGACAGTTACCAGTCTGTGTGGAGAGAGGACAGTTACCAGTCTGTGTGGAGAGAGAGGGACAGTTACCAGTCTGTGTGGAGAGAGAGGACAGTTACCAGTCTGTGTGGAGAGAGAGGACAGTTACCAGTCTGTGTGGAGAGAGAGGACAGTTACCAGTCTGTGTGGAGAGGACAGTTACCAGTCTGTGTGGGAGAGAGGACAGTTACCAGTCTGTGTGGAGAGAGGACAGTTACCAGTCTGTGTGGAGAGAGAGGACAGTTACCAGTCTGTGTGGAGAGAGGACAGTTACCAGTCTGTGTGGAGAGAGAGGACAGTTACCAGTCTGTGTGGAGAGAGGACAGTTACCAGTCTGTGTGGAGAGGACAGTTACCAGTCTGTGTGGAGAGGACAGTTACCAGTCTGTGTGGAGAGGACAGTTACCAGTCTGTGTGGA
>JACSYO010000632.1:2395000-2547513 GCA_016806645.1 Ophiodon elongatus | reverse complement strand
TATATATATATATATATATATATATATATATGTATATATATATTTCTTTTGTTCTTTTTTTTTGTCTCGTGTGAGGAGCAATGCATACACCATGTTGGATGGAAAACCACACCGACGTGGTTGCACAGCATTAGCCACGGTGCCGGCACCAGCCCTTGATCACGACATTACACAGCCTATGAAGCACATTCTCTGTTGAGTCCTTTCGCTGCCCGCTCCGCTGCCCCTGAGACCCAGTATTGATCAGAACCCTGCGTCACAGGGAGCCACTGCAGCACAGCTATTGAACCAGGCAGGAAAACAAGGAGAAAACAACCCCAAACACAGGCTTGCTGAGCCCTCACCTCGGCAAGGCATTGCAGAGCAAATGCATCAGGGCTGGTAAGGCTCAACATCACGGTCCCAGAGGGGATTAAGCTGTTCTGGGAGAACAGACATGTTCTGGGAGAACAGACATGTTCTGACATGTCAGAGGATGCGGATAATTGGGGGGGAAAAAACGTCCATGTTGGTTTTTCAGTTACTCCCAATAACCATGGTAACTGGGCTTCAGTTTTATTATCCAGGTGTTTTGAGTAAATGTTTTGACATTCTCTGAGGCCTGTTCTGGTATTTGGTGCATGAAAGTACAGGTGGTGATGGCTTGTCATGTTAGTTTGAGTCAAATCCACCTTCAGACATCATAATTCTTTATTTTACCTCAGAAAAAAACCCATAGTTTGGCAAGTGTAAGACTTAACATTGAAATTAAGCTTTTTAACCTGTACCCATCAATTGTCTCCCTCAAGAAGGGGAAATGGAGCACTTCTAAACCTCCAAGCCATTTTTTTAATATTTTCTAATTCTAATTTTGTGGGGATTTAGGCTACCCATATCTCGAGGAGATTCCCCCCCACACCGAAATTACCTTGAGATTGTTTCCCCCCCCCCCACACACACCCATTAATGTAAACCCCTTCTCAATTTACACTGGCTCAGAGGGGAGGAGCTGCTTGCTTTTGTAGGACGATGTGATTTACACTGAGGGTACTTCTGGTGCCCTTGGAGGAAGAGAAAAAAAAAAGAGTGTGTATGTGTGTCAGGATGTTATCTTTGTGTATGCATGCATACACAGTAGGGCATTCCCTCTGACCCATCACCCCATTTCCCAGCTCTGGCCCCCACATCACTATGGTAATGTAACGGCCACCGCATCTGAACTTTACCTCTTTTACTCTACTTTGTTAGCAAACGGTGGAATGAGGGTGTAGTTAATTTGGCTTTGTATATCTCTTTCTTACTGGTTTTACAGCACGCCTCTAGAGAGCATCAGGACAAAAACTGGCAGCTCGAGTGTGGAAGTATCCACCGTGTGCACATTTCTGCCTCTTTCCACAGTCTTTTCTCTCTTTCTGCTCTGACAGATTTACAACATACCATTCTTGGCGTTACTATGGTGAACGTTTGTCTTTGCCCTTCTCTGAGGAGCTACTCCATCTTGTATGAAGGTGACTCGTTGCATTAGATGAGGTTTCTGTTCTTCGGTTGAGTAACAATTCTGTACTAAACGGGAAAACAAACTCTATTTGAAACAACATCCAGCTTTTGTTCTTGATTTGTTGTCTCTGCTCTTTATGGTTGCCTTCCAATCTCTAACACTCTGTCACCATCTCCATCTGATTTGGCAACGCAATGACCCACAGATCTAAATGATCAATAATCCAAATTCTCCTCATTGAATTGTTGCTCCATTACAAGCTTTGGACAGTGGCTGTGACCTCCAGCTACGAGAGGGGGAACAACCTCTGTGATTTACAAGCTAATGATACTGAGAAGCTGTTATTGACGTGAGGTGAATGGAGAGGTCAGCTCTGATTAGATTGCTGTCTGCGTGTCCACACTACCTTCCAGAGGAGGTGCATTAACTCAGTTTGCAGCAATAATATAATTGAAATTCATACAGTTATTATAACCCTTTGTTTATGCACATTTTTTTTTTTTTTTAAAAACAACCTTTTTATTGTCTTGACTTTGCAGCCCCTTTGCATACAAATATACATGTAGCTGCCCTCTCTACATGCAGGATAAGGTTAATTGATTCCTCCTGGGCTAACTAGTTTGTAGTGCAGATGACTCCGAAGCTAACCTGCTGGTGAGTGTTATTGGTGCTTGTGTGCATTATAAATGTTGTATTAGATACTCATGAAACGCCAAGACATCTGACATAGGCCAGCCTGACATAGTGGGACTGTAGAGGGCTGTTTATGTTACTAAAGAGGAGGAGGAGGAGGAGAGGTGGTGCCCAATTTGGGAAGAGAGGAGCTTTAACACCCACAGGGACATCTTGAAGACTGGTCTTGTCTGCGCTCTCTGACACACACACACACACACACACACACACACACACACACACTTGCATAAGCACAAGGGGTCTGCTCTCTCCCTCTGACAAATTTAGAAAGAACAGTTGCTCTGTCTCTCTCCTAACGTGTGTTTTGTGTGTGTGCGCTGTGTTTGTGTCCTCACAAGTTTAGAGAGAAAACAACAGGAATGAACAGTTAGTTCGCAGTCATACCTCACTGTGTTTTTAATTTTGGGACTTTTTGCAAGGATTATCAGTCACAGCCCTGGCCTGTCCCTTTCTGTGCTCACTCAGTCGGTTTCGTTAAACTGTTTGTCCTATTCTGCCTAGCAGCCAAAGCAAATGCAGATTTTTGCACACACAGAAGCAAACGCACAAGTCCCTGGAGAAGCTGCTCTCTCTGCCCCACCAGGCTGCTGATGGATCACATTTCAGGATCTGTTAGGGTACACGTTTGACCCCGTCAGAGGCTGGCACACGTATTAAAAGAAGGCTGTTTCATCACTGTCCTCTTGGCTTATCCTCAAGAAGGTTTTAAATATCACTGTGTCCCTTCACTCAGTCCTGTTACCCAGACCCCTCGGGTTACTCAGCAGCAGGCGACCTTTTTAGCTGCAGACTGCAGGGCTGCCAGCTCTGACCACCACTACTACTATTATGACTCCCCTGTGAACCACTGACCCCTATGAGGCGGCTCCTGTGCCACTGGTGACTCTCTGTGCTTCAAAATGCTTTCCTGTTGTTTTTTTCTCTCCACCAACCTGCACTCCTTCCAGACAATTTGTCTTTAATGAGTCCGCAGTAAGAGTAGGAGTGATGGAATAAGGCAGAGAACGTTCAGTGGGAACGTGTGGGAGTGCGATTGTTTCCAGAGGCAGGGGTCTTGACTGTAGTACAGTCATCGCCTCATTGGCCGATGACTTCTGGACATTTTTCTGTGTTGTGACTGGGTTGGTTTGAAAGTGTGGGAAGGTTCCTGGGGAAACGCCACAAGAGGTTTTCGCAGGAATTCTGAGAAACCTTTTGTTTTAAGCTATGCGGGAAAGAAATGGATTTTTTTTTTCTTTGTTCCCCGCTGGCTCTTTGGTCCATGTTGTTCTACCAAATCTGTCTTGATCCCTGGCTCTTGTTGGCTGGGGTTAAGATTAAATAATAGCTTTTGAGGTGGTTTAATTGTGACTGTAGTCACTGTAGTGGATTGTTTCTTCTTGTGTGTTTTTGGACGTTTGCACATTTAGAAATCTGCTTGGAAAATAAGATATGATAAGATAAGATATAAGATAATAAAAATATGATTCAGACTGACTGATGTTATGTCTGAGGGGTTTATGTGTTTGGCCAGATGTTCTACAGTAAATGCAAAAAGCTCAGGAAAGTAAACACTTCCTCCTCCACCCACGAAGCCATAAATCCTAATTATTGAGTGTCTGGGGGGATTACATAATTACCTGAACCATGCCGGTCAATTACAGTACCACATTCACAAATGAAACATCTAATTTATAACATATCTTAATGTGACATCCTTACTTGCAAAAAAAATTCTATTTTTATTTCTCACTTTCTATTTCCTATCTAGAAAGATAGCTTTAATACTTCTTCATGTCCCCTGAGCTGTCACATCCGCTTCTATGTGTTTTATGGCCTGTAACAAAAAGCAAGAGGCCACTCCACTTAAGATGTCCTTTGTCGCTTCGTCTCTACTGGCTGAAATCACTCAAGAACCTGCAGCCTCTCTGTGTATTTTCTCTGATTAAACTAATCAGCAATGTGAAGAGAAACATGCCCATCCTTTGCCTGTTGTGTCCAGTCAGGAAATGAGTTGTTGTCACTAATTACCAGATGTTTATCTGTTGCCAGGAGTACAGTATGTCCTATGATCCTATGATCAGAACACAGGATACCGTTACTATCAAGCACTAGATTCCCCAAAAGGCAGAAACTGAGCTTCTATGGGCTTCGACATATCTGACCTGCATCAACTCTCTCTGGATCAAATAGTTGCATATAGTGAACAGACACGGCCTGTACGTCCACGTTAGGCTCAATTACATTCCCCTCTGTGCCTCATCTTATCTGCTCAGCTCAGTCCACATTCTAGGTTGATTCAGCCTTCAGGGTGTTGGGAGTGTTGTTTTTCCAGAGAAATGAAAATAAATCCCCCCTCCATCCTAGTGTTATGTCCTCAGAGCAGTGGCTATTGTTCTCCTTGACCTCTTTGCTGCATAGATGGAGAATGAGGGAGGAGGGGTTACTGGTATTAATGCCATTTATATTTATAAGTCAAAGAACATATTGAGCACAACAAACTGTACTATTCACAAATATGAGGATAATGTCAACAAATACTGTCCTCGACATTGACATCCAAGCAGATTTGCTGAAGCATTTACTTCATCAAATTTGTTTAATACATTTACTTTTTTTTTGCACTGGTTGTCCTTTTTGCTTGGACTTTTTTTTGTTTGTCCCCTTCTGACCTATAGCTGTTTTTCTAGTGTCCTTGCTGCACATGGTATTGCGCCTCCTGGAGGGACAGGAGCCCACTCTGAGGGAGATGGATGGCATGAAATGTTTTCTGACCTCACCCTATGGGATCGGTTCTGCCCACACGCATGCAAAACAATGTAGCCTGACAGGCAAACTTTACTGTGCACATTCTTCTGTCTGTTGTGGCGGCTCTGCCAAGCTCTGTTATGCCACTAAATGTAGCGTTAAGCTGGTTGTGCATTATATAACTCAGGCTAATAGCTAACATGTAACTGCGATACAGCTCATTGGACAGACAGCATTTTGACAAGAGTCATCCACTTATGTTAGCTGACCAAGTTTGCTTATTATTGTGGAATGTTTGGGAGAAAGGATTTGATTTTACACAGTAGCGTTCTTTTAATGGCCTAATACAGGTACTATGATCATTTTAATTAAAAGCCTGCTAGTTTAATGCACATTTTCTATCAGGCTTTTGTTCCTGTAGCTGTGTGTTTTACATTTCGGGGGCCTAGTTGTTAGAAGACCGTTGAAGGGTGCGAATGGTGAGAGAGCAGCTGTTTAGAGCTGGCAGTGTGTGTGTATGTGTGTGTGTGTGTGTGCGCACCTGCAGTTGGGGGTGGGTGAGGTTTGGGGCTTAGGGGGTTGGTTGGTTGTTGGGAGTGAGCACAAGTGTTTGCAGGAGCAAATGTTTTGTGTTGGTTTTCCTGCAAGCATGCAGTGGTATTTGAACGTCTGTGTCTGTGTGGAGAGACTGCAGAGAAGTCTGACCCATCAACGCCGAGACAGGCGTCATACACTTGGGTAGGAGGCAACTCCGCTGCAGAACAGGTCTTTTCTGACCTGCATTTACAACAAACGGTAAGCATGAAAGCAGGGCTGTGCTATGTAGTCACTCCATCTGCTGCGTGTTCTGCCACAGTAATTATATTCACACCAATAGTAATCAAAGTATTCCAGATTAATGCTTAAAATCACATAAGCTCCGCTATTAATATTCGTTTAGCCCGTTATCCTTTTTAAGATACCAGTGAAAACAATTGCCTCACTGTTGCCAAGGGAATGGAGCTCATACAGGACACAACATACAGGCCTAAAAAGCAGTTATACATATGATTTAAGAATATGCCTTGGTATCTCTGATATGTTGTTAGGATTTCTTGGAGGCAAGGCATGAGCTGATGTTGGAGAATGGAACCATCATTCTTTCTTGTTTATCTTCCTCTTGAGGTGTAGCTGGGGCTGGAATTGGACCGAAGAGGGTGTACTGATGAATCAGCCAAATTCCTGGCTGTGGCCAAAGATGACGTTTAGCACTATGAACCAGATTGCTGTGCCATGTGTGAATGAGAGAGGCTGAAAAGCTGCAGGTGCAAGCTTTTGGCATAACACCTAAGCCCTGTACTCGAATGGATTCACTCACACACACACATGCACTCAGTGCCTAAGTATAATGTGGTTGCACCCCCCTGGCCAGATGCCCCTTTCATGGCCCCTCATCAGCTGAAAGATTATCTGCCACCCTCTCAAATGCTGGAACATTATGTATGCACAGACACACAAAGTCGTGACGGCACTACACCAGTGTGTGTGTTTTGGCAAGAGGTAATGTAAAGATCCCATCAGATTGGCCACGAACAGTTTTGATCAGCAGTTGATAATGAAGCAAGGTTAGGCATCGTAACTGCATATGTTTCTGTCAACCAATGGTGGTAAATGCCCAGTTTTGCTCTCCAAAATGACTCCAACTGTTTGATAAAGCTGTGAAGAGACAGTGTGGACAATTTTCACCTAGAAATGCCTTTTATAAACCTTGATTGTGCCCTTAATCCCACAAATCTGATGACTAATCCTAACCTAGACCTAGAAACTGGGGGGGAGGGGGCTCTCAACAGTGGACCCTCTGTTTCCGCCTGTTGGCCTACCTGTGCATCATGTTCTGTAAATTTGAAAGATACTGACCTGAACTTGTCTAAATGGGAGATTTCATGGTGACCTTTTTTGAAACTGCCCTTCTATTAGCAGCAATTAGTTGAGGATAGACTAGAAATTGTGTATTTGCTCAAAGTTTGTAAAAGGAATGAGAGTAAAATTCACAAAGAAATATGGATTAGGAGGAAAAGCCACAAACGAGGATGG
Organism: Ophiodon elongatus; assembly: GCA_016806645.1. Lineage (NCBI taxonomy): Eukaryota > Metazoa > Chordata > Actinopteri > Perciformes > Hexagrammidae > Ophiodon > Ophiodon elongatus. The sequence continues at coordinate 2,540,543 of JACSYO010000632.1, read as the reverse complement.
ATTAGACAATTAAGTACAGAGCAATAGGAAATATTAAAAAGTGAAGTCATATAAAAGGGTGGAGGCACAAAGAAATTAGGCCCAGTCTTTTAATGACATTCCATCAGTAAGCCAGTTAAAGAGAACTGTGTTGGTTTGATCGCTTTGTCACAAGGGGGGATTGGGAGGAAGAGAGAGTGAAATAGATTTCCAGCTGTCTAATAAATAATGCTGGCATAGATGGTGAGAACATTTCTCCTCTTGACGTGAAAGTAGGATTTCTTTGTGCACAGTATTCACAAAAATACCTCCCCAGCAGCTGGGGAAAACAGAATTTAATATGACCGTAAAATCAAATCGCATCACATCAACGATCTTCACTATTTCATGTTTAACGAGAGTATATAATGAGAATAATAAATAGCCAGAGACGGTTGCTTTTAATCTCCAGCAAACCTTTATACTAGTACAAGTGAGGAGACGAACATTCGACTGTGACACAAGAGTGGATCTTTCACTGTCTTCCCTTCCCACTCTCCCAAAAAACACTCCTGTCCCAATCCCATGTAAACATAGGTAATAAAATCATGTCTTGTTCCAATCCAGGAAGAAGGAATCCTGTTCCTGAGTTAATTCAAATTAGTATAAAAACTAGAGACACAGATTGTAAAAGGGTCTTTTTCTACCTAAGAACTATAATTGACAGTCCACACAAACACTTTTCGTCAATGAAAAAGTTCTCAATATGTTGTATAGTATGTTCATAAATGATGTACATGATATGTAAATAATATTTACATTTACACTATTTAAATAGTATTTACATTTCAGAGAAAATATTATTCTATATTGTGTATGTAGGCCTGTTATAGAGAGTCAACTATTTATCTAAAACTGTAATTATTTACCTATTTATTTATACATAACTATGTAGGAATCAGTATCTATTTACAATTCATCACCATCAGTATCAATCAGAAAATGTACAAGAACAACGATTGGGCGATATCAGTCACCAAGAAAAACTAAATGTTTCCAATATTAAAAAAAAAAAGGAACCCACGCTTGATCAAATTTGATTCGAAAAGCATGCTCTAAACTGAGAAGTTAAATCTTTAGTCCCAAGCAGGGCATTTATCCATCTGACAGTGATGGATTTCGAGGCCCAGTCACACGTTTAATGCAGCACAGAAGAGTGAGCAGCTGAGGACTGGCCTGATGTGTATTGCTGGCTGGGTTCTCCTTCCATCGCCATGTTCCCAAATTTTTTTGCCCATTTGCCATTTAGATTTATTTGCATTCAGCCGTAGCCCCCAGTCCCTTAAGTGTCTACTGACAGAAGTTAGCAGCAGCAGATTTGTGGTCTTTTGCTGTCAGTGCAGGTCCAGAAGCCTTACGCCAGCATCAGAATCAGCAGGAAAATGGTAATTCTGCGTCAGAGTTAGGCTCCGTGACCCCTGTGACGCACACAGAAGGTTGTACTGGGCTCCCTCAAAAAAGCCTCGCATGCTAGAAACATAAGTGGCAACTGATGAGCCTCACTGCTACAGCCACTTCTTCTTTGTTGACTTTGTTGAATCATATTTGGTTAAAACGGTTAATAATCTCCTTCACGCACATCTTTCTGCTAAATTGCTTTTATTGTGCGTTCTATCAATGGTGAGGAAACGCATGAAGCGTTGACTCAATTTCGCATGAAGCGTTGACTCAATTTCTAAATATTTGATTTTGGGAAGTGAGCTCGGGGAACCCCTGCAAGGAAAGTATAGCAGCTTGCATGCAAATGTTATTACAGTGTACTGTTTGGGGTTTCTTTGTACTATGACTAAGCTTTGGGCATTACTATCCTGCAGTAAAGAGCTTTGGTAAAAACTATAACAAAAGAGGGGACACAAATTTTTCTTTTTTAAAAGGCGTGAAAAAAAAATCATATCTCTCCAGTGGAGCACGTACAGTAGATTTATGAATTTGACTGTGCGTCTCTTCCTTACAACATCAGTCATGCACCTCACCACATCTGGATGAGAGACGAGGTCACTGGGTCATAGTTTGAGGTATCGACGTAAGAGGGGGAAGGGATGGGAAAAGCAGACTTAAGATACTGATCAAGTCCTTTGTGCCCCTTGTGATCAGGCACGTCTTCTGCTTAAGGGGCTTATAACAGTAATGCCCGGAGGAAAAGCGGTTCAAACGCCTGATGGGTGGCCTGAACACAGATTTCCAAGTCAGAGAGGCTTTGATGTTGCTGTTCGTATGGTTCTATCTGTACCAGTCTGTACTGCCTGCTTACCGGGATCAAAGTTCTTTACTGTACTTAATCCATTTAAGATATTCACAACATCTTGCCCACATTTCCTGCTTATCTCATCCTTTTACCACCCACTGTTCTGCCTGTGGGACGCCAGCACTATAAAATGTTACATGAATATCGACAGATTATAAGTGTATGAGTAGATTATATTCCCATCATTTTGGCCACTATGGTCATTTTTATGAATAGTATAGCATACAATTAAGTCCTTAAATCACATTCAAGCCGTTTGGTAATCCAACAGGGAAATAAGTGCTCACAAATGTTAAGTCCATGTCGTCATAGACTAACAAATACAGAAAAAAAGATATTCCATGCTGTATAATATTATTTAACCCTCAGATGCAATTCACTTTCATTTTGGACCATTTAAAAAAGATTTACAGCTAAAGGAAAGCAGTGTTTTTCAGAATAGAACAGATATTGTCTTTTATAGTAATTTATGCACACACATGCAATCGCATATTGGTATGCCTGCTAACACTGTTGTGCCACTTCAAAGCTAAATCAGCATGTTAATATGACAGAAACAATATCTGCTAGCTTAACACTTCATGGCAGAAAATTGCTTCGTGACCTGTTATTACCATATTGGAGCTGTGTGTGGCTACACACTTTTTGTCTGGCTTCCATCAGTCTGTGCCTATTGTTGTGCTGTTTTTTTTTTTTTATGTGAGCCTGTATGTTAACACTTTAACACTATATTGTGTGTGTTGTATTCGTTTGAATATTAGACTAAGTGTAGTTGGGTTTATGTCGATTTACTTGACGGAAACTGTAACAGCTTTTTTTCCAATCACACTTCATTCTCATTCTTTTCCAGCACCTCTAGTACCTACCGCTGTTACCTTCCCCTGGCCTTTTCTTCTGTTCACACCCTCTCTATTGATCTCATTCCCTCCCTGACTGTTTTTATTCTATGGGAGCAAAGCACTTGTACAAGTAACCATATAGACATTTTCTTTTTCATTATTGACCTGATGCTTACTGCAGGATCACAATCATGCAAAGACAACTCCTCTCTGCTTTGAATGATAATTTGAATGTGGTGAAAGCATGAAATGTCGGTAAATCAGTCTCCGTTTATCTACAAATTTATATGAGTGATGTGTACTGTATATGTTGCAGGTGCTTTATACTGTATGAAAATATTCTCCTTAAGTTATTTAAATCACCGCAGATACTTGAAGGCAACAGGACAGGTATATTGATAAATCTGCTACTACAGCCTCTCACTTGCCAGAGCACATTGCCATTATGCACGGCCATCCACCGTGTTTACGTTCATTAAAACATGCAAATGACACAAGGCTGCTACAGAATAACTGCGCCTCCACACACATCAGACTGTTTGGCTGTCTGTGTTCTGCCCGTTTATGCAAGACATCGGATTTTTGGAGCTCATTGATCTTTCCTTTCTAACTTAAAAAAAACCCATTCATCAGCAGTTCATTTTTTATTCTTGAAATACGTTGCGGTGCAAATGCTGCTGATACGATGTGACAATTTACAACCTATAATAGTGTCGGATTAATCATTGAACTGCTTCACCACATTTAAAAAAAAAAAAAAGAACATTTTAGTCTAATTTTGCAGTTAAAAAACCACACCATCAGCCTCTGGCTGCAGATTTATGGTGCTATGAGTTCACGTCATACCGCTCTGCACCATCCAGACAACAAAATAATTTCCTAAGAAGTATTTCTTTTCTTTTTTTATTTGTTGAGCTGTTTTTAAATGTGCCACTGTGATTTTAGAGCTATAACTGGATAGCACACTGGTTGAGTGTATTTTTTTTAATCACCACACCCCATTTTGCACTTTGTGCTGTTGCACATACAGTACATGAACCAAAATAGCAGGTGCGCTTGGAGATGCTCAGTACAGAACATGATGCAACATGAGAGGATCAACACACTCGCTTTCCACAGAAACTAAATTTAGAGAAAAAATGTTTATTTTTTTTATAAACAAGGTTGCATTAAGGTGGTGTATGGGTATCATCTAGATAACAAAGGCCTATTAATGCTATTTGTTCCACTGTGTATGTGTGAGGCCACAATTCCCGTGCATGCCCTCTGGGTAAAATTGTAAGGTTAGGACTTGTAAGAAGACACTGCTATGTCAGCAGGTTGCCATGACAATGCTGTCATTCCCCCATTTCATTGTCTTTTTCCTCCTCTTGTCTTTCAGGGGGTAAGGTCACATGACTGAATTGATCCCCGTAACACAGGGATACATAGAGCACTGTCCCTCTCTTTTCGTTCTTTTTTTTCAATAGCCACAGCCGCATAGATCATCTATCAAACAGCTGTCACCTGCAGCTTCACTTTTCAAAGAGCTTTAAGCATTGAGCTGGACTGTCGGTGCAGTATATGAGAATTCTGAAGCGTGTGCTGACGTATCGCATAAAGAGGATGTTATTAAACAAAGCGGAATGGCTCATTTAGATTTATTTCTGTCGCACAGCAGATGTGGAAATCGATTATCCCACGTCAGCGTGAATAGGTAATGTGTGATGCATAATGTTGCATAAATCAACATGACACGACTCTTGAATAATGCAGAGAAAACTATTTGATTGAATCTTTTTCGAGATTAGTTAGCTGGCACAACCCACTGAATACAAAATCCAAGGTTGTTGTGTTGCTGCCTGCCACCCTTTCCTAGGCTTGCATGGAGGCTGACTGAGCTTTGTAGGCTAATAGCCAGGTGGACCGCTACATAATGAATTGAAGTCTCTAGAAAGCCAGGCTCATACCTCTGCAACCTTTATTGCAAGATGGGAATTACAAGACTTACTGCACATGGCCTGCATGTACACACACACACACACACACACATATATATATATATATATATATATATATATATATATATATATATATTGTGCTCAAATCCATTCCAGTTTGTGTGGAGTTACAGATGTGATAAAAGTGCCGTCTGACACTGAGGATTCGTCATGTGAATTGTAGCCTCAACCTTTTAACCCTGCAGTGTTCTGACAAGGCAGCGAACGTCCTGTCATTTATTTTGTCTACGTAATGAAATGAAATCATTAATCTGTGCTAATGAGTTTGGCCACCGGGGAGCTGCTTCATTAGGTGCAATGTGCTTTCTCATCAGGTCCCGTTGCTCTGCGTTCTCTTGCTTCATTCTCTGCCGCTCTGGCTGCGTCTCAAGGGTGAGGGGTGAGGAGAACAGAAGGTCATGAGAGGTTGAGAGGTGGATGGGGGGGGGGGGGGCATTACAAATGACATTTTATTTTTATGCCTAAAATTCCACTCACAGCCAAGGCAACTTTTGAAGCAGGTGGGTGTCGTGTATCCCGGAGTTCTGTTTCCGGAAAGGGAAGTTGCCCGTTGCAATTGTATATGAAAACTCATTAGTTGAGGCCTCGGTAGCTAAGGATTGCGAGATAACAGAAACTCATTCAGATTCAATGGATTCAAAAGCATCAGCAACCACCTGGGCATTTACCTTCCTGTAATCACGCCTCTAATTCTCTTTCTGCTTCACCCTCATTCATTCCTACAAGCTCCGAATGAGTCAGTGCAGCTCATGAATACAGACAGAGAGTCAGGAGGAGCGGAGCTCTTGCGGAGTGTGGCGAAGGCAGAGTGGAGACAACAGAGCAGCACTGGTCCCCGAAGGTTGGATATGAGAGGGATGTTGCTGAGCAAGCTTTACACTCTGTTACACAGCCGGATCAGTCACCACAGACTGCAGCCCAGCTCCTCTCCTTTTCCCTCCTTCTGTTTCTTTATGTTCCATCACTCTCACTGTTTCTTCCTGCCTCATTTGTTTTTCCTTTGTCTCCGCTTTCTCTCCTGTCCAATTTTCTCTCCGTTTATCAGTTTTGTATTTCCTTCTACATCCCACTTTATTGCCTTTTTTTATTTTTATTCTTTCTGGAATATTGTTGAGTAAATCTCCTCTTCCCGACACCGCTGTGTCCATCCCTCACAAATAATGGACCGGAAACTCTAAATTGAGGTCAACGATGCACTATAAAACTCTCGAACCTTATCCCTCCGCCATTCTTTCCCTTGATGCCTTTGCACCTCTCCTGTCACATGTCCATGTGCATGCACGTTTTAAGCATTCATATATAATATGCGGGGAGGCAGTAACCTTGGATCACGTTAAAGTCACTGAGTTGTAATTGATGCTGTGGTGCTTCTTGTGTCTATTTGACCCCCCCCTCCCCAACACATTTGAACGCTCTGTGACACCGTCCTCAATTGGTATATTTTCATGCATGTCTCATGCATATAGCAAAGTCGGCGCAAAATTACCAGAACATATTGAAAGTCAGGCTGAACGGTCACGTAGATGGTTTAGATGCTGACTTTGTATAACATAAGTGCGGACGGCCAATAACTGCACTGGAGAGCTCCTAATGCATTACCTCCACACGTGTCGAAAGCCATATCAAGACGATAATGTATTGTCCCTCACGTGCATTGCGTAATTGTTGAGCCCGTGACGCGCCATGCGCTTGACATTGGCATTCACCCCCTGTGCTCGACTGACGTCTGCGACCACAGCATGTGTGTTTTGTGTGTGATGGAGCGCTGCTGCTGTGCCAGCATATTCCTCAATCTGATGGCTCTGCCCTGGCCGCCCTTCAGCCTGGCCACGGCCCTCCAATCCCTTCATCCCTGAATATCATGGCTCGGTGCCAAGCGGGCAGGGTACGGCGACGATGTCAGGCACGGTTTACGACCCCCCCCCCTTCGTCCTCCAATCGGGCAGAACACTGTTAACGTGATGGATGGAGGGGCGAGACAGGCGCTTATACAATCACCCAAGGGGGATAAAATATGTCCCGCTCCCGTCGTGTGCCCGAAAATGTGGATGATGGAGATTGGAGGGCAACCAAAGGACCATACTTGGCGCTCAACCTTTGCCTAACGAGGTAGCAGGTGGGTGCGCCCGGTGTATCTGGTTGAAGCCAGGGTGTGTTTAAATGATGGTGTGTGATATTTGGGGCACAGGAAGGGTCATCAGTCTGCAAGGGGAGGTAGAGAGAATGATTGATTGATTATTTGGCTTTCCTTTATGTGGCAGTTGTTTAGTTATATTCAAGCTTCAAAGCCTGTTGGGTTTAAAGCAAGAGCCGACTCGCACAACTGATTCCAACACTGCGATCGGGTCTATTCATATTGTCATCATTAACCAGCTCAGAACTATGTAAGAAAGAATCTGAAACCCTCTACAATCTATAAAATGATGCGTGCCAACCGATCAGACTCGCCCTCATCTTTGTACTCAGTCGGCTTTATAGCCAGCCAGCGTTTCTATTACGGAATAAGTTCTGTGCTTTATAGATTTTAGAAATAATTTTTCTGTTTACCACAAGAGCGTGATTCATTAGGTTTTGTGAGACTTTTTTTAAATTTCAAGATGATCTCTTGCCGTCCTTGCCAACTATAATTAATTGTTTGTCTTTGGTGGGTAATTTCTCCAGTTACATTGTGTAACTGTTTGACTGCCACAGTGAATTGCCTCTCTCGGCCAGCAGGATATGATTTGTTCTTTCAGCAATATATTCCTCTTTCACTTTTCTCCAATAGTTTTGTTTATAGAAACCATGATTTAATTAACTGTGGATAAGGATTTGAGCTGTGGGACATGGTTGGAACCGCACTATAGCAGTTAACATGTGCTCTGTTGTCCAAAAGCACTCAAAGTGTTGGGATGAAAATATGAGTGCAGTGAAAGATGCCTCCTGTGATGTAGATATGCTATATGCAAATGTTGGCAGGGCAGCTGAAATGGCTTCTGAGGTTTAATTCTGAGAAAATTAAACTTTGTTGATGGAGAACTGCATGCGTGCGTGTGCATCTGTTATGTAATCTGGCAGATATGAGGTGTTCCTCTGGTCTCGAAGTGGTGGCTACAAACTTCATGCTTCTGTTGCTCCCCCTCGCGTGTGAGAATGAGCGAGTGGTTTGTAGACATCTTGCCAATGAAAATTGAAAAATAACTGCTTAGTCTACTTGTGAATGAGTCATTCACGGAAACATTTAATGCATATGCACACACACACAACCATCGTAAAGAGCTGATCCCTCCCCTCAGTCACACACACACACACACACACACACACACAAACACATATATATATATTCTCACTCCAACACCCTGACGGCTAGCAGCAATGTTCCAGGTGTAATTATAGAAAGTTTGCCCCCTGATTACCGCTAGTAAATGGCTTTGACTCTCGTCTCTGCTGGATGTCCACAGGAGGTTTTTCCACTTTTCCAACTTAGGTTATCTAACTTTAATGAGTTTTTCCCTTCCTGCGGCAAAGTGACGGAGTGTGATTTGTTCACCTCTGTGAGGGCCTGAGAGCCCCCGAGGGCTAATGTTTCACCCCACTCGCTCTCTGAGGTTTGCTGGTGCGGGAGAGCTGCAGGCGTGCCCTCAGGTCAACGTGAGACCTCTGGAGCTTTTAGGTCAGTTGTTACAGACGCTTCAAAAGCTGTGAGAAATGACCCCAGGGCTGGTGGAGAGTTCCCACTGATCTCAGTGCAGGTGTTCTGAATGTGGTGCACGTTGCATCAGGGGTAATGAACAGCACCCACACGTCTGATTTAAACAGTCACAGTTAACAGTGGGTCATTAAGAATATTAATGAAGAAAGTTGAAAAAGCTAATTTAGGCATCATGCTCATCAAAATGTACAAATTATTTATAATGGCTCTTGTTAGGAGAGCAGTTTAAAGGGTATTTGATGTTCTAGAAGTTTCTGATTGGTTCTCTCTGTCTCTCTTCCAGCCATCATGTACGTGATGGGAGCCCTGGGACCTGCAGCTGGCTACCTGCTGGGAGGCGTCCTCATCGGCTTCTACGTCGACCCCAAAACTGCAGTCAACATTGATCAGAGTGACCCCCGCTTTATTGGCAACTGGTAAATATACATACTGCATGATTGCCTGATCTCTTAGGTGCGTTTCTCGTGCAGCGATGTGTTCTCAACTGTCTTTACAACCCAACTGTCGTTTCTTCCCGTCAGGTGGAGCGGCTTTCTCTTGTGTTCCGTAGCCATGCTTCTGGTCATCTTTCCCATGTTTGCCTTCCCCAAAAAGCTGCCCCCACGCCACAAAAAGAGGAAGAAGAAAAAGATTGGCTCGTCCGGCGACGTGTCCAGCGACGACGATGTGATGAAGGAAAAGTCCAGTAGCAAAGACCAGAATGTCACCTCCTCCATGGGCTTTGGAAAGGACATCAAAGGTGAGAAACGGATCTTATCAGCCTTCCCTGTCCACCTCTGGAGAGGTTGCAAGTACCCTACTTAGAGGAACTGTGAGTTATTGATGTACAAATGGCCCGTGATCACATCAATGGTCAGGGTTAGTCATTATATCTAACAGCGGAAGCTCCGTTGAGATCTCCTTTTAAAGATGTTATTGATTTGTGATGGAGGGGGCTGGAAGCAGGAATTAATTGTAAACGTGGGCAGTTTTGGTGGACATTTGGTTCTATTTACTTTAGTAGATTAATAGTAAACATGGCTCATCATATCTTCATATATAGATGGAGACTTGCTGTTTATCTTAGAAACCAAAGATTTCAAATTCAGTACAGTTGGCTTTTGACATTATACTTCTCAGAAAACAATCATGAATTCTTCAATTAGAATAAAAACCTAACATTAGGAACGTTTGAAATTGTTTAAGAGCATTTTTTCTTCTGAGTCAGATCTACCAGGGATCTCCTGGCTTTCCCTGGAAGAGCCCCCCTGGTTAAGCTGTATTCTGCTCCAGTGTTTCCCAGCTTCCTCTTGTCTGATTATTTTTCAGTCAGACTGCTCACACACTCACTCTCTCTTAAGTGGACTCTCAGGGGGCCTCAGTCACGTTTCCACACACAGGAGTAGAGCGTCTCAGCAGCAGAGCAAAACTGTAGAGTGCATGTTTGCTCTCACACTCTTTATTATATGCAAAACAACTAAAGTGAATTTTAATATTTATTTAAATGGGTGTATACTCATAGAATCCTGCTTATGTGCTTTCCCCGGAGCAGGATTATGTCTGGGAGAGCAGATAACACGAAATGCAACCATGAATGCATTATAGCTTCTTCAGACCAGTGGCAGCTCTCCTGCTGTTTTACTTGTCCCAGCAGGATGTTTTGAGCTGTTGTGCAAACTATGGCCAATTTTGCAGACCCAGGCACTTCAATGTTTGGATCTGTAATGTATTATAGTGCTGTGCGTGTCCATCTATTGAGGTTTGTGTGTGTTTGTCCAGAGCACAAATTCAGCACTTTCAGTGAGATGTATGCCGCACTGAAGAAGCTGTTTTCACCAAGGATTCTTTCCCCACTTCAGATCATCAGCAAACACGGAAAAATGCCAACACTGAATATTTTCAGTAATGCACGTCAGGGAGGTGATTATGGAATGTTCCAGACCTTGGGCAACTGCTGTTTCCGCAAAGTGATATTTTACAAAAGTAGTTTCAACGAATACTTTCAAATAAGGTGTGACTGTTTAATTATCAATGTTTAAACTTCGTGATAGATGGTAAGAAACTGGCATAAGGAATTAATCGATTGATCGACTAATTGCTTGTCAAGTATGTCCAAACCAAGGTGACATCCTCAAATGTCTTTTTTTGTTATTAAACAGTCCAAAGGGAAAAGCTATTCAGCTTCCAAAGATCTAAATCAGGAAACCAGCAAATCCTCAAGTTTGAGACGCTAGAACCAGATCGATTATTAAGATAACTGCCGATTCATTTTCATTCAATGCTTGCAGGCTTTTATATCTTTTGTCTAATCCATAATTTATTTTCCATTCAAATTTGGATTGAAATTGGCCTGCTTTCACATTAAATGCTCAGATTACAGATTAGATTAGTTGTCATATTAGATTTATGAAATGTCCTTCTAGATTGTGCACAAGTCATGCACACCATTGTTTTTAAAATCCCAGTGAAATGGAGGTTAGAGCGTCTTTAGCTTCTGTACTGTGACGTATTCCCCAGTGAAATGGATATTTGAGCGGTGCACATTTACAAGAGAGATGCGAGTCAAACAATCAGATGCTTTTGATTGGACTGCTCAAAAGTGGGCGGGCTTAGAATGTAGCCTGATACGAAGCTACGGAGGATTGTTTGCTCCACACACACCTCCCTTGTCTCTCAAAGTTTTAAATCAAATGAATGGATGTCATGATATTATTGGTTAAACTGGTTACTACTAGCTTACGTCATATTTTGTTTTACAATGAAAAGATTATTAGATTTTTATATAAAAAATATGAATTTTGGTAACATTGTGCACATTCTGTTGAACAGGGGCACAATATGCTTGGGGTCGTGATCTAAAATGGGTTAAGGCTTTTTTAAAATAAAATTCTATTAACGTCTGTCTCCTCGCAAAGTGAAATGTGCAGCAAAAAGCTGATGGGTTTGATCAAGTCATCAAAAGAATTCCCACAAGAAAGTAGCGAGTGTGGCAACCATTGCGAGCCGGTGGTCTGTCTGATTGAGAGAGCAGCTGCTGCAGACGTCAACAGGACCTTGCCATCTGTCCCCCTGCAGACAAGCTTACAGCCCAGCTCCACGGGAATGAAATAATCAGCGTCACTATTCTATTCCTACCTTTTTGATCTGAGAGAACACCGACAGACGCTAACATTGCCCCAACAACAACAAGATTAGTTGAATTAGAGCTGAGACGGCTGTCCCCAAATCAATCAATCAATGCCACCCATTTAGGCATCCAGTTTCATCATAACCTCCTTACTAAAATAGTAATAATCCACTTTACCCACTCCTGCCTTTTTCTTTTGTTCTCAACCTGTGGCTTAAAACACACACAGGACCAAATTGATCCTGTCAATAATGTGCTTAGTCAGACGACCTGTCCCCAGACAAATGTTCTGATGTCTGACTTTTGTTCCCAAATGTGGCCCTTCACAGACCACACACACTCAGAGAAATAGAGTGAGAGAGAAAGAAAAAAAATTCACAGGGAGAACAGAAACTGAGGTAGACGATAAGATCCCAAAACCGGATTTCTCATATTCTGCTGGCTGTTTTTAGTGCTCTGATAAATTCTCTCTTGGGCTGCCATCCTCTGCCATTTATCATTCCATAAATAATCAAAGTCAAGGGGAGGGGGCCACAAAACGATCAGCCCCCAAAGTTAAGATTAATTTCAATAGAGAAACTTTGCGGTGACATAAGTGACCTCGCTTCTTTAAGTTACTGATAATCATTTTTGATGAAGGGACCTCTCCTGGCCTTTTTGGATATCAGCTGCCCGGAAAGAAGCCAAGAAAAATGTCTTTCCTGTCTCTTGCTGTGGAAAAAATCTTTTGAGCTTACAATATGAATCTTTTTATTCGTGGCCTTAATTTGAAAAAATAACTGGATAGTTTAATCTAATACTTTTTTTGTCATTGGATGTAAGACAAACAAGATAACAGCAGTGTGTTCCAGATCAAGGGCAGTTTGGGGATGTCGTCCCTGCAGCATATCCTGGGTGTTCCTCAGAACATCCTCACCAGGTGCCCAAACTATTCTGCTTTCTCTTTTTAATGTAGAGAAGCGGCAGCTTGAATCTGAGGTCCCTGTGGACTGCGGAGATCCCCATTCTGTCAAACCTGCTCCTGAAATCTCTTGCCCTCAGTCTGGCTGAGATGAAGCAGCTTGTATGTTCTGGTGACCCTGAGAACTGTGTTTTCTGCAACCTTGTGTTCTCTGGCAAGGACACTTAAAGCAAACTTTTTAAATGCAAGAGAATAGACACTTAACAAATCGAGACAACCGTTCTAGTGGTCTTAAAATGATCTGACAGAGACGTAGTTTTCTCTCTCTCAAAGTTGTCATGTCGCCTAATTACATAGGATGTTGGGAATGGGACTTAAACATGATTTGATGGTTCGAAATTTGACAGTCATTTTCAATCAAATCGGTCGTTTAGGGCCGTTAACAGACAGCTCATTGAGTTGATGTATGGGCAGCACGGTGGTGTTATGATTTGGAAAATAGTTATTCAACAGGGTGACCCACGTTTGAGTTGCCATGACAGCAAGCATCTGCCTCGCTGTGAGTAAGAAACTGAATCTCCTTTCGCTCCTGTGTATTTATTCTGCATCGCAGAAAGTGACACCAGATGTTTATCTTTAGTGATCAATGGATCCATAGAGAAAGCTCAAACCTGTTTTGCCTGGTAACAAATGTACTTGCAGTGTGACCACATGAAATTTGAGTTTCAGGATCAGAGGGTATTCTGCATCATGTCAACCAAATCGTATGGACACTGCCCTCAGGCACTCTTAAAGGGCATGTTTGCCCTTGTCATGATGAACCAAGGATGACGGCGTTCAGGCTGGATTTGCAGAGCAGGGATTGTTTTGGGCTCTCGGCAGAAATGCACATGATCCACATACTTTCATTATACATCAAAACCTGCTGGTAGCCTTATGGCTTTTTTTCAAGCATCAAAGGGTTTCTGGCTACAATGGGCGTCTGTGCGTTTATGTCTTGTTGTTTGTTCCCGCAGTCTTGCAGGAAACAAGAAGACTCGATACCAGATGGTTTATGTATGCGTGTTTCAGAGCCATTTAAAGATGGTGTTAAATTTACTCAATATTACACAAGGTAATTATGACACACGGTTTGCTTGGGTTACAGATGCAGGCTGCTTTTTCTCATTTACAGCTTTCCGGTAATGATCTTCCTTCTGATGATTCCGTCGAGCGACGTTAGTGTGGCCGTGAGAGCCAAACTAAGAGACTGAGTGTGTGTTAATTGCTGAACCACCGTAATAAAGTGCTCTGTCTTGTCTTGTCTCCCCAGAACTCCCCAAGGCAGCCCTGAGGATCCTCAGCAACATGACCTTCCTGTTTGTCAGCCTGTCCTACACGGCAGAGTGTGCCATCGTCACCGCCTTTATCACATTCATCCCCAAGTTTATTGAGTCCCAGTTTGGTATCCCCGCCTCCAACGCCAGCATATACACCGGTTAGTCTTTTTTTGTAAAGGGTGTCTGTCTTTGTTGACTCATTCAGTTTTGTTTCTTTTCAATCGACTCCATCACAGTTGCACAACAGAGTCTTGTGAGTCACTGTCCCCTGTGGGTCTACCTTTAAGGATGTGTGGGAGCCTACAATGAGGGATTCTGGACAATATGTTCTGAACAATAAAGTAAATAAATAAATCTTCCATTGAAAATTATGCAATAGAACATGATGGTATTTATATGGTAATTAGAATGCATTACCCGAGTCTGCAACACTTTAAAAAGTAATAGATAATTTTCTTATTGAGTTTTATCCAAAGGTTACAGAGAAATAAATATGTTATTGTAGGACCTTGTGTTTTAACCTGCATGTAAAATATTTACATAAATATACTCACAAATTAATTTAGAAAGCTATTATGTCTTTAGGAAACACGGTTTTCACTGCAGTGAAAATTGGTGTGTTACACGGTTTATGTTGCTTTCTTTGTGTTTATTCTGATCAATCAATGCATCCTGATCCTGAACAAGATTGTGTGTGTGTGTGTGTGTGTGTGTGTGTGTGTGTGTGTGTGTGTGTGTGTGTGTGTGTGTGTGTGTGTGTGTGTGTGTGTGTGTGTGTGTGTGTGTGTGTGTGTGTGTGTACCAGTTTGTAGTCGGTACCAGTTTAAGCTCACATATTTGTTCTCGCCTCTCTGCGTGCACATGATGAATCACAAGTTCGAGGGCAGAGCTATGAGTCATTGCTGACTTTCATTCAGTGATGAGCTTCCATTACATCCCCTGACTGTAGCACACAAGTCTCTGTTAGCTGCAGGAGAGCCATTCACCATACTGTGGCCACACACGCACACTACCCTCTGCACTGCCTGTAAATTGTGCACCACATATATAGCATCTACAAATCCTTCAGTCGTGAAGCCAGTGGTACTAAAACACAACACATTTGGTTTCAGGATTATGAGGAGTGATTGAAAATCCAATTAATTCTGTGAAAGAAAAGGTGTGTGTGTCATTGTATTCTAGCTAACATATGGTCACCTCTCGATGCACATACAAACACACGCGCAATGCCATTGCCTCATCTCATGTGCCTGTTGCCAGGATACAAGGGATGGTAAGGGCAAGCGGGCGGTGCGGTTGCCATGGCCACCTAAACGATGCCAAGCTGCTGGGATGTGATGATGGAGGAGGAGGAGGAACTCCTGTTGATGGGAGCACAGTGCTTCCTCAGACAGACAGATGGACCTGCCAACTATGACGTTACTATGATTGGATGTAAAACATCCGGCTTCAAAAGCAACAAATAACCAAATAACTGGACTCACACAACTTCTTAGTGTTTGTATTTGTTTGTTCATAGAAAACTATGGGGAGATACTAGCCATGTCAGCATGATAACATCGCGCAAAGATCAAACGGAGAATTATCCCACAACTCTGTAGTTCCTCTCCGCTCTGTAGAGTTTTATAGACTTTCAGCTCATTGGTTTGGTTAAAGGCTGCTTTGGTTCAAAAAGTCAACAAATGTCCCAAATGAATGCCAAAGTTGCTTCATATATGCTGGTTACATAAATAAGCAACAGTATGGTAGTTCACTGTTTTTTAACTCTACTCTAGATCTTAAATGAAACCGGCTAACAGAGTCCAGCCCTGATGGCCAATGGATTGAATATTGTTTGGGTCAGTTCATTAAAGCTTTTTTTGTGTTTTTGCCGGATTTGCAGAACGGCGGGTCAGTCTTTTTTTTGGGGGGCTGGAAAAGTTTACGGCAGTACTAACAGTGCTTTGCTAGAAATACATGGAGGACTAGTTTGGTATCTAGAATTATCAGCATTAGCCACGGTGGCTGACAAAGTCCAAAGAAGCCTCTAAAGAAAAATACATAATAGCTTTGTCGTACTGAATGCCAAGCGATCTGTAGGAAGTGAACCATAAAGACGGCAATATAGAAACCAAAGATGTCGAACTAAGATAAATGAAAATCTCACAAATTACCACCTCGGTGAGTCCGTATCATGCTCGATTACAGAGCTGCAACTGCTCCATGCTCATTAGATGTCGCTACAGAAATAGCACTGTAACACGTCTCACACGCCTCACTCGGATGCAGTTTCCAACCCATTATGCTCTCGCTGCTCTCTGACTGTTTCTCTTCTGTCTCTGCTGTATGAGCTGAAGTTGACAATTGTAAGCAGCGCAAAGGTTCGTCATGAGATTCACAGCTTCTGTGATGTCGAAACTCTATAATAGATTAGCACCGGCATGCACACATTTCTTAAATGACCTGTTAATCCAGATGAAATATGTGTAACGCATTTGTATAGCATTTAATCCTACAAAATAGTGTATGCGTGTGTGCCTTATGTCACTGTAATATGATATCTGGTTTGGCTGTGTATATGTTTAATCCCGCAGAAAGCACAAGGTTTTAGCACGTAAACATGCACTTAACAGGATAATGTTATGCCGCAGCTGTCTGTTGCCGAGCGCTCACAGAGTGTGCTCACAGAGTGTGCTCACAGAGACGTATTTTCTTTCTCTGCTGCACACGAATGACATTCCCATGAGTTTGGATCACTTCTCCGCTGATTCCGTCTTTGACGACCCTCCGCCCCCGCTGACTGACCCCGTCTTGCTCGTTAACCGTCCGTGAGTGCCTGTGGCTGGGCTCAAGAGCTGCCATGTGCAACCTCCCGAGGCCTTAACTCCTGCACAATGTGACACTTTACGCCCGGTCCAACTTGCCAGCAGTCGGCTTTGCCTTTTCTTTACGCTGTCAATTACACCAGCTCTAGTAGACTGAGAGGACGTGCTCTGAGCTGCCACAGTCTACAATGACTCACTGGTAGCCCACAGTGTAGCTTGGGCACATTAATACGGCGAATCCTCTTGTGATCCATTTCTTTATATTTTGATTTGAAGTTATTTGTTCTTGGATTAACGTGATAATTCACATTGAGATTGACGTTTTCTTTTTCAAGCTCCCACGTCCAACAAGACACCATACAACCTTTCATATAAAACCATGACGAGTTCACATTATTCATGTTAGTGCTCCTGTTTTGAAATACTGTCGATCTTTTTGTACTCAGTCAGTCATGCATTACAGCAATTAAGTCAGTGTTAACATTTTTTTCTTGACACAAATTAGCTGCTCTATTATTGTGCCGTTCTGTGCCGCAGCACTTCTGAAGTTTTTTTTCCCCTCCATCTCACCCTCTCTTCTTTTCCCCTGATCGCTCACAGGTGTGATCATCGTACCCAGTGCCGGGGTGGGCATCGTGCTGGGGGGCTACATCATCAAGAAGCTGAAGCTCGGCGCCAGAGAGTCGGCCAAGCTGGCCATGATCTGCAGCGGGGTGTCTCTGCTCTGCTTTTCCACACTCTTCATAGTGGGCTGCGAGAGCATCAATTTAGGAGGCATCAACATACCTTACACCACTGGGTAAGGACCAATGTACTTGCTTTCTAAGCTGATTCTTCCTGACTACATACAATATGACTTTATGTACGTGGTACGTGAAGCAAGGTATAATTTTTTTTCGACACACAGCTTATTAAAAAACAAAAAAGTCTGCTCATGAATTTATATCTATCTATAGAACATGCATACTAGAGAAAGGTGTGGGCCTGGGATGCCGTCACCGATCCCATCATCATGTGTTGGAGAACAAATGATTAATTAGCAACACTGGCATCTGCTCTCGTGTCTCCGTTGAATCACTCTGCCACCTCTATTTCTGAGGCCGCTGCTCAACACCACATCAGCAGCCAGGCTGCACAGTGAACACAACAGTCATCCGACGTGTCAGCCCCTGCAGACAGAAATACGGAGCGGACGTCTGTTGGCACAAACGATTAGGAACACATTCAGAGGGGCACTATGCGGGGACATTGGATGATGTAAAAGACATGCAAATACAACACATATCTACTGTGTAAAAATCCTAATTCTGTGTGGCTGAAGGCAACAAGGCTCTAAAGTCTTGGTGCCACAGTACACAGACAAAACCCCTGCGGGCTTATCGCATCTTATTCTCCTTCTTCCGTACAAAAGTTTGGCGGGGAACTCGTCCCGCAGCGTTGCCAACACATGCATCAAAATACATCAAAACGTGCGGCCTGACCGGCAATCGTGTGCTATGACTTTTCTAAGAGATTTGCCTGATCTTTAACCCTGAAAAACGGCGAGAAATTGTCCCATTCACTTGAATGGGTTTTCGCCGTGAAGAGAGCAAAAAAAAAAAAACCTCTCATATTTGGAACCACAGTGACCCGGCATACTTTAATGTAGAAAGAAGATTTATAGCTTCAAACGTTGACAAAAGGCTGGAGTTTATTTGGCCAAAAGGGCATTTTGATAGCTCGCACAGTTCTCCTCTCATCCTTGTTCAAGTTCAGGAAGATTTTGGGACATTTTCTGACTTTATAATGGGTGTGTATTGCGCTGCCCAGAGCACGTGATGTCATCGCCAGAGTGAAGAGGTGCTACAAAATCATGTGAAAAAAATATTTGTATTTTGCCACAAAATCCCAAATTTTCAATCTTCAGGCATCATTTAAAGATATAAATGTAGCAAATATTGTGCTTGTCGTACACATATGACTACGGAATCCAACCGATTCACACATTTGGCTAGAAATGTCTGAGAGTGAGAGGAAATCCACCTCTCTGCTCCATGGAGACCCATGTTAACTCTGACTCCAAAAAGATCTCGCACAGACAACTGTACCACATTTCTATTCTGCCATAAAAGCCACATTTTTTTACACTACAGACCCAAATTCCACACTATCTGTTCTATCAAGTCATCCTTCCTCTCAATGTCGGCTATCGAAGCAATAGGAGCTACGGTTATATGAGATTTTGAGATAATTGGACAGGTTTTAACTCCATGTTAAGTGGATGGAACTCTAGTCTCTGAAGTAATCACCATAGAAACCTTTGATGTGGGAGCACACAGGTGTTTGTGATGAGCTAATTACTGCAGTTAGACTCTTTTAGATATTTAGTAAAAGGCATTGTAAGAACTCCACCTGTCTAGTGTGATGCTAACGCGATGCTAACGATATGCTAAGTTGATGCTAGCGCGATGCTATTGCAATGCTAACGCGATGCTAATGTGATGCTAGTGTGATGCTATCGAGATGCTAAGGCTAACAAGATGCTAATAAGATGCTAATAATATGTTAACGTGATGTTAGCGCAATGCTAGTGCAATGCTAAAGTGATGCTAATGCGATGCGAGCTCAATGTTAGTGCAAACCTAGCGCAATGCTAATGCGATGCGAGCTCAATGCTAGTGCAAACCTAGCGCAATGCTAACTAGATGCTAACATGATGCTAACACAATGCTAGCACAATGCTTGTGCGCTAGCGTGTATATATTGTACCTCAATAACACATCTTACTACTGGTAATGTTGCCGTATATATATTGCAACGTCTTACGGCAGTCGCAGCCACAGTCAAAATTTCTTTGAAATTTTCTAGTTTATCATACCGTATTCTGCCATCTTCTGTCATACATGAACCAAATGTTTTTTGTAATGATTACTATAGCATTTTAGTCAAAAGTATTGATATAAAAATACTTTGATAATGGTCCTGGTTACCTTTGTAGGTTTTACAGACCAGACAACAGCATCATCTCAGAAGTTCACAAAACACTGAACGCAAAGAGGTGAAACTGCAAAACCTCTGTGAATTTATTTTTCACATAGCCAAGTTATTCATAGTGATTATTTGCCAAATAGTTAGTGGGCCCTTTTAAAAGCCCCATAGCTGACCCATTAACAACTGTAGTCTTTGTTTAAGCCAGTGTTTATAGAGGGGTCAACAAGACGTGTGAGCCTCGCGGCTCCTCATTATGAACAACACTGGTCACTAGTCACCGGTAGCACCCACATGAGGAATGTTTAGGCCAAGCCCACCCTTTGTGTCACTTGTCTGTACTCGCACATTCGTCTAGAAATAGCTCTCCCCCGCTGACCGGCCGGAGACAATTTTGCATAAAAGGACAAGACAAACTCCGAAAGGTCCTCAACTTTATCTGAGCCAAGAGATCAAGTTATGCAATATTCTTGAATAACTGCAAAAGCATTTGCATGATTATGAGTTGGGCCTGTATGCTGAATGAAAAGCTGCTGTGCAGTCAGTCAGCCGTCCAATGATCCGAATCAGCTGAACACACCTTTGTGTCCTCTGTTCCAGAGTATCTTGATAAAACTTCATTCTCCCGGTTCAGTGTCTGCAGCACTAAACCACATTAAGCCACTCGCTCTCTTGGCGCTCTGTTCGGGGGCCACAACATCTGGAGAGTTCATTAAGGGCCGGGGTTTAGTCTGGGAAAAAAGGACATGTGCAATCAGTGCAGTGAGCCTGCGACTCAGGCAGGGATAATGCCTTTTTTTTTTTTTTTATACACACACACACACACACACACACACACACACACACACACACACACACACACACACACACACACACACTCCCTTCCCCTCCCTCCCTCTCATACAGTGTGTGGAATGTAGCACTGTTATGTCAGGACGGTCTCAAATGTACTTCCCCTGTGACAAACAATATAAATATGAGGCTGAGTATCACTTTTTGTTTCTCGTGAAAAAATTGTGTTTCACTGATTTCATGAGGTAGCAAAAAATATTTATATGTTTTCCCTGTTTGGTATCTTAAACACACAATCAAAATACAAACTTTCAGAGAGCTGTGTATCGTCAGTGTTGGTTTTGTGTATGTAAGTGCACGCCACAGCGTCACTCCCAGGCCGTTGTGTTGTTAGGGCCCGTCCCCGGCGGTTCCGCAGGGCTCAGAGCGAAGCTTCCCAGAGAAAACCCAGGACTCGCTTCACTGCTCCCGGTTTAGACAAAGTCAAAGTCCACCTACTTTTTCCCACACTGCCTCTGGAGGCACTGGAGGTGTCACTCGCCAGCCAATGGCTGTGTGGGTCTTTGTTCCTGCTAAACGCTTATAGAGGGATGCCATGCAGGGAAGGAGAGAGGGGAAAAGAAGTATCATCCTCTTTGTGCCAGGAAACATTGGGTTTATGGGAATTGTGTACATTTGTAAAAGAGGTTGCACTAAAACTAACTTAAATACAATCATGTGTAGAAAATTAACAAATGCTCCTACATGTAGTTGAATGGCCAGGTCCCATATGAACACCATAACTGTATCTCCACAGTGTGAATTACAAAAAGAAAATAAACCTTGTCAGTGCATTTAACATTATCCAATAGTTTTTGAAATGCAAAGAAAGACGTTACAAAGATAAAGAGAGTAGCAAAAAAGCAAGTAGCCCCTGCACTAAAATGGTCTAAGTGGATATAATGGGTCCCTGTTGTTCTTAACAAATGTTTTCTGTGTCCCTTCGTGCAGTCCGACCCTCACGATGACCCACAGGAACCTGACGGGCAGTTGCAACGTGAACTGTGGCTGCAGGATCCATGAGTACGCTCCGGTCTGCGGCTCTGACGGCATTACCTATTTCAACCCCTGTCTGGCTGGATGCAGCACCGTGGGCAATGATAGCACTGGGGTTAGTTCATTCATACATACATACATACATACATACATACATACATACATACATACATACATACACATGCGTACATAACACATACATAGCACATACTCTCTACACTTAATGCTTCATCGCTTTCTTGTAGAAATAATGGCTATGTAGCCATTTATACATCAAGTAGAATAAAAAAGGAGTAATGGAAATGATTTCAGAGAACGGACGCGCTAATCATAATGAACACACAAAGACCTGTTCTCTGTACATTCTGCTCCCATAGTTCTGAAAGTACAGGAACTGTCAGACTCCACAACAATGTCCGATAGGAAGTGATAACCGCATGAGGAACAGGAACGTCTATATGGCACATCGACCCTGGTGCCACCCAGTCAGCCCATGTGTGTGTGTGTGTGTCAAAATGTACATTTAGATTTTTCAATGTAGCAACAATATCCGTAATCTTTTAATGGAATTAGCGTCAGGTTTTGGTCCTCTTAGAAAGAGAGCTACCCCATCTGAGTGGGCGTTGGTATATACTTGTATTGTTTGTCACTACAGATTAGGAACTACACCGACTGCGGCTGTGTGCAGAGCAGACAGGTCATCACTCCATCCTCCGGCGGCCAGGTCAACCAGCTCCAGCTGGTCATCGTTAAAACCTACCTGAACGAAAACGGCTATGCCATTTCGGGGAAGTGTGACCGCACCTGCAACACCCTCATCCCTTTCCTCATCTTCCTCTTCATCGTCACTCTGATCACCGCTTGTGCCCAGCCCTCCGCCATCATCGTCACACTCAGGTAAGCGTTCTCTTTCTGCGGGATTGAGAGGGCGGATTACTGTTACAGCTGGTGATCAGCTGGTTGTTAGTCTCGGTTTATGAGACTTGAAGCAAAGTGGACATAAACTGTCTGTTTTACAATAATAATACATGGTATGTTTTTTGTCTTTACTTGAATGCAGTGAGTGTGTTATTTACTTGCCGTTTCTCCTCTCAGGTCTGTTGATGAACAGGAGAGGCCTTTTGCTCTTGGGATGCAGTTTGTCTTGCTCCGAACTCTTGGTAAGTTCCTGAATATTTGCGCTATGGTGAATGATAAATGAGTAGATGTTCAAGGTTAGAAGGATTTTGGAAAGGACAAACGGTTTAATTTAGTGAAAGCAACATATTTGTAATAAATCTGTCAATACTTTGACAGTAAATGACCACCTGAGCAGTTCAAAATGTGCAGCCAGTCTAATTGGCTCTCTTTTCCTTGCGAACACCCTTCAATTTCACAGCGAGCAGGAATGTAGCAGTATAGACGACCTCTGAACCTTTATGTTGATAGGTGTATAAAAGCCCCCAGGGTTAGTAAACACTGCCCTTACATGCCTCAGATCTGCTTGGTATGTCTGTGAGCATAAAGCTGTCACATCACTTCTCTGGAGCCACCGAAAGATTTTCACATGGGGGGCAGGAGAGTACTATGACTTTTTTCGACATGCTTTACAATGACTTTAAAAAAAAGAAAGAAAATTTGACACGCTATACTATAACTTTTTTGGACATTCTATACTATAATATTACTTTTTTATGACTTTTTTCAACATGTTGTACTATGACTTATTTGGACATATTATACTATAACTTTTTAATACTTTTTTTTAACTATACTATGACTTTTTCTATGACTTATTTTGGCATGCTTTGTATTAAACCTTTTTTATGACTTTCATGGCATACTAGGCTATAAACATTTTCTTTTGAAAATTCTATACCATCACTTTTTATGACACACTATATCATGACTTTTTATTTCATGATATATTATGCTAGGATTTTTTTATGATTTTGTTTTTCACATACTATGTTATACATTTTTCATGACATACTATATATACTATGACACTTTTATGGCAATGACTTGACTGATGTGAGGGGATCAAACCTGCTTCTGATCTGCATGAAATGGTGGCACCAAGTGGTCGATGATGGTTTTACAATACATTCAATCTTCTTTCAGGTGCAGTATCTCAATTCCATTAATTGCACACATTATTTACTCTATAAAAAATGTTCTGGGTTTTTTAGATCTACTTTCACTGTGTGTACAATATATGTGTTCGCAGATGTCAATCGAACTACCTCAAATTTTAATACTAACTTTGTGGTTTTAGTATTTTCTGTTTTATGCATAGTACTGTTGTGCAGTCGTGTACATCATCAGCACACGGAAAAAAAACACTATTAATGCGGATCGACCCTGAAAAAAAAAGTTGACATCCATCTCTAAAATTATTTCATAATTAAATGAGTAATAAACAAAGTTAAAGTTCAGAAGAAATAAAATCAGGGCTGTGTGGGTGTGATTTGATCAGATGTGATTTACAGTGCTGTCAACATAAGCATCAGCTGATGCTAAACTCTGATTGGTTCGAGGAAATACATCACCTCATTCCAACTGCGCCTCGCCCACTTTAAATTGTGACAAATGCAAAAACTGGTCTATAAATGGGTGAAAAATAGTGACTAAGACTAAAATTATATTGTCAAAACTGGCTAAGAATCAGTATGAAGAAGTTTTTCCTCCCGACTCTCTCCTCCCTCAGCCTACATCCCCACACCCATCTACTTTGGTGCCGTGATCGACACCACCTGCATGCTGTGGCAGCAGGACTGCGGCGTGCACGGCTCCTGCTGGGAGTACGACGTCACCTCGTTCCGCTTCGTCTACTTTGGCTTGGCGGCCAGCCTTAAGTTTGTGGGCTTCATCTTCATCTTCCTCACCTGGTACTCGATCAAGCATAAGGAGGACCGGGCGGATCGCTGGCGCCAGCACCTCCCTCCTCTGGGCACAGTCAGCGAGCTCATCTGCCACGCCGGAGGTCACAAGAGCCACGCTCGCACCCGCTCCTGCCCCGTGTTTATCCCACCTCGACTCGACCCGCCGGCTCCGCTGCTGCTCAACCGGGGCCACAGCAGCCTCAGCTGCCCCGGCAATGCCCTCAAAGCAATAACCCCGCCCACCCTGTTGCCACATCACCACAGAGGCTCCGCCCATGTCTGAGAGCACTCCAAGCGTCCCACCGGGGGTCCATTGTGATGAGACGTGCCTTCCTGTTTGTGTTTCGTCACCACACAGTGTCTGCTTTACACCAATCAGACGCCAGGCGGGGCTCCACAGCTGCTGTAGGACATACAGGCAGAGACACGGGTGCAGCCACCATATTTAAAGGGCTGCTCATTGTTTCTTGTACAGGAGACTGACACATGTTCTTTCATTCTGAGCGTATCATCAGCCGCAGCATCCACACAGAAGGTCAGACCTCTGCTTGAAGGTTTCCGATGATGTAAAGACATCACATGGTGCTACTGTTAACGGGCAGGGCATTAAAATCTCTGTACAGATGAGTCATCATCCGCCTCTAAAGCACAACTGACAAACCTGTACTATGCAAGATCCTATGTACAGCTCCTCCCTCTTACTGTACAGCTCCCTCTCTATTACATCTGTACCTCTTTCTTATTCCCCGCTCAGTGCTACATGTTATTGTCGGCTCATTCATAATTCCATTTTCCCTTCCAGTCTGAGCTGTGAACATATCAGCAACACCTCTCTTGTATTTGAGCCTTTTCCGCCTTTTCTCTTTTCTGGTGTTGTTTGGATCATAAGAATTGAAGAAGTGTTGTTTTTTTTTTTTTTTTCTTCCTTTTTTGTAACAGTGCCTCTCAGGCTGTCTCGGCCAGTCCAGTACACAAAGCTAGCTACCAGGTTAAGTGCTAGCTACCGAAAAGCGACAGTATTCTGCTTTGTTGCCCTCAGCTTCTGTGTTTGGTAACAGTTGTCACCGAAGCTCCTCGCCTTGGCAAAGTAACCATGTAGCTTAAAGCTGACGAGCACCAATGGTACAGTGCTTAATGACTTCTATGAAATCTATATTTCATTACACACCACACTACTTAACTATTATAATGTGTAATCATTTGCCAAATGGCTAACAGGAGAAGTGAATAAGAAAGGTAACTCATCTCTGACCATGTGCTGAAGCTACTGTCCAAAAGATGTGATTGTACTTAAAACTGGAGATGCGATGGCGATTTTAACGAATGTGGCAAAACCTCAACGCATTTGACCCACTTTAAAACACAACTTCAAAGTTAAATTATTTGTGTCTTATCTATTGCAACAACAAATGAAAGGATGCATCACTTTGGCTTTACATTGTAATGGCTTCTCCATTCTAATGGTCATCAGATGTACATAGTAGTTATCTAGTAGTCTAGGCTTTTAAGAAAGTAGTGCAGCAAGCATGTGAAACAATGATCCCTTTTATCAGCAGGAGTAATTGGATGTGGATTATTCAGTTCTGGGTGTTTGGGGCCCTCTAGTGGACAAATAAGTGATTGTGTGAAGGCCAGTGAATGTTTGTCTTACTTGTACTATGAAATTCTTGGTTAAAAGGTTCACTATTAAACTTAGTCACGGCACTGAAATTTAGCACACCAGATTCACAAAGATATACCGTCTGCTGGTTATGTGACTAAATATGATCAAGTCTCCAACATTCTCCAATCGTCTACTTTTCTTTTAATTTGGGCTCATGTTATTTTTTGTGTCCTATGGATCTATCTCCCTTTGAAGAGGACAGGAAGTGTTTTCTTTTTTTTGTTTTTTTTACATCTGCTAATATGGCCTATTTCATTTGCTTTGTTCAATATTAGTAAGAAACTAAACATTTTGAGGATTTTTTTTCTGATGGGGAATATAAGACAAGTCTAAAGTTATTTTATAAATTATTCTGATCAGCTCGAATTAAATTTGTAGTTATTAAAAGTTTGCAAAGGAATGGAGAATCTGACGCAGTGAATACATTTTAAAAGTTAACATTTTTGGCCAAGATTCGTGGGATTCTGCCAGATAAAGATTATCACGGGGTAATGGCAGTAACTAATTTTAGTATTATCGTGACTTAGTACCTCTAATTACATATTCATAAGTGATCATTGTGTAAATATTGACAAATCAAATGAAGCGTATTATAGAGCGCACATAGTTAGAAGCATATTTATGAATTTACCCATGACATTGTAGTTAAAATAAAATAAAAAATTACTCAAAGCTACAAAACGGAGGATTTGTCTCGTTGTGCCTGAACAGTATTATTCACATGGGAAGGGTTGAGTTCATCATGTAGGGAGGGAGTCGGGTTATCGGTCATGATTCTCTACCATTCCTCTAGTGCTCTGCGTTCATCACGGCTTCAAAAGAGGAATACCAATATGGGATTATTGATCTGTCCCCCGTGTGTGTGACGAGAAACCCAAACGTGATCCTTGCTGAGTCATCTTTACAATGAAGTATTTATGACATTCACTTAGCGTTATGCAATACTATTCTGATAAAATACCAAATGGAACATGTTTGAGTATAAATGTTTAAAATTTAGATTGAAATTCTACTCTTATACTTAATGAACTTTTCAAAGTCTGAAGCTTTTATCTAGTGACTCCACAGCTAGAACAGTTATGTCCAGGGAAGGGTAGAGAATCATCCAGCAACGGCACACAGATCATGATTAGACACTACTGTACTGTACACCTACGACTTGGTATCCAGTGTCCTGGACTACTGGAGGTGACTGAGGGTTGACTGTAGATGGGTTTTAACACATTTTCCTATCATCTGTATTTGAACCGAAAGTGAATTTCCTGGAAAGAACAGAAGCTGTATTCTGAAAGTCGAGCGCTTATCGCTTTTGTTCCTCAGGAGCAGAGGTCTAATTGTTTGTGAACGCTTGGTTTACAAATGCCTTGAATACTTGATATTTGTCATTAAAAAAATTGATTAAAAATTGACTTGGGTGAATGAGTTATTGCAGAGGCATTGTGTATGCTGTATGTGGTGCGACAAAACTTAACGGCGGAAACATCACAAGTTTGAAAGGGTTTATTTCTTAACAGCTTCATGGCTTTCCTGAAACCAGAGTTGTTCTAAAACTTGTACACACACACACCGTCAAAGAAAAGGACCGCGTCCGTTTTTTGCAGAGCCATATTCTACCCAGAAGGTACCTCTCAGTTGCTCTTGATGAACTACAGGTATAAAGGTAAACATTGGAATACTTCATTCAATGTCTGCAGAGTATTTTACTGAGTACACTGTCGTAGCTAAAGCTGGAACAGAGTGTGCATATAACCAGTTTTTAGGGACTACAGTTACATTCAAAATGAATTGGCCATGTGCAAGACTGTATTTAGGATTATCAGAAGCTCCACATCAGACACCACATGAGGAATTGGTGATATTTCCATTAAAGCTTCACAACGAACATGTTCTAACCCTTGGTGATTGTGGAAGTATTTGCTTCTGATTTGTAATGATCATTTTACTTAAAATAAAATGCTGTGAACTGCGACGAACATGTAAGTCTGCAAAGTCAGAGCTGGTGCTACTAATCAGTTAATAGTAAGCTCAGGCTGTCGGTATATTTACTGTTAACTGTCCAATGATTGTCTATAGTTTCTGATGCTATTGATGCTGTATGGCAGGAGGTATTTGTGAAACGTGTATTCATGTTGATTCTGTAACTTTTTCAGATGTGACAATCCAGTTCTTCTAGTTTTAAAAAAGTAGTGAGTAGAAATAATCTTTTCATAAAATCTAATTTACACATGGACACAGATTTCATATCCACAAACATCACGTGGAAAAGTTAAAAAGTGCATTGTAACCTTTTTATTTATATGGAGTGGGTGCTGTACTGATGAAGTGTCCTGTGACTGGGCAGGTTTATGATTTATAGATTCTTAGAAGACTGGAGCACCTAAAGCTGACTAATGCTAACTATTCATTCAGACGTTGAAATGGTTTCACCACTCACACTTGTTTTTCATAAAAACATATTAAAAACATCAATGGTGTTATCCGTGCGGAATTAATTATTTTTAATCCCAACACTTACGTTTAGCTGCATTAAGGCTTTTTCTTTTCTAAATATATATTTGGAAAAAAAAAAAACATAACACTGTTTACTAATAATTGTAGGCACCTGTAAAAAAATAAACAATAACTTTAATACTCATTATACAACTCTGACCGACTGAGGTGGCATCACTCGCCATTGCTCTTGGCAAGCTCATCTCCCAATAGCTGTCTCTATGGCGACCAGCGGCTCTTTGGCTGGCTGGCCAGCGCATGCGTCTGCCTCAGAGGGTCTGATTGGAGGGTTGAGGCAGAGAACCGCTGCCCTCGTAGTCCAAGGTGAGAGGCAGCGTTGACTGAGGCAGCACCTGTACTACCAACCCGGCACTAGTCTGTGTGGTGGGGGGGCTCCGGCTGGTGCTGGCCGGCACCTTGGGCCTCAACGTCTGTGGGGAGAAAGGGAGGTAGCCTTGGGCCTTGAAAATGTCTTCCTCTTCTTCGAGGTCCAGGCCGAGACCCTGAGGGCCAGACGCCTCTCCGTGGGCCGGGCCAGGCTCCAGCTGGGCCTGCAGGCTGTTGTGAATGCTCAGCAGGTTGTCGTGTCGAGTCTCCAGCTCTGTCATTCCGTTCCCGCTAAACATCTCTCCCTCTAGCTCCTCCAGCTGCTGTGGCCAATTGTCGCTCTGGAAGATAACCCTGTCCCTTCGTGGACCTGATGGTAACATCACAGGGGATTCTGACATCACAGACACCTCAGGTCTGTTTAAAAGCCTCTCGGGAAGGTCGTTGACAACAGATTCCAGTTTGCTTTTCAGTGTGGGCCTGGGTATGGGTGGTGCTGACGGCGTTTTGCTGGGGGCGGGGGTGGTGTGGCGAGCCTCTGAGGCCAGGCCCGGCCAGGCGTCGCTAGCCGAGGCCAACTCTTCCCCGCTGCCCTCTTCAAAGCCTCCACCCCCGGCCCCGGAGCCCAGCTCTGGCAGGGTGGAGTCGTCATGGGTTCGGTTGAATTTGTTAAAAACGTGTCGCAGTGCAAACATATTATCTATATCCTTCTGGAAGTTGACATAGTTGTCTGGGCTGGGGCTGTAGTCAGGCCTACATTCATAAAGGCTTTCGTTTATGCTATACAGATCCTCCAGTCCCTGCCAGTTCACCTCCTCGTCTGTCAAGTTGGGTAGCTTAACCCTGTCGTCCGTCCCATATTGGCTGTGTGCTGCCAAACAGAAAGAAACAGAAGACTGTGAGAATCTGCTGTCGAAAGAAGAAGGAGCTCTCTTCAAGTTCACTCAGACACCACGCAGTAATGCCCAGCCTCCGGCTGAAGCAGCCAGTTCCATAGCGGTCGAGGCCACACACACACACACACACACACACACACACACACACACACACACACACACACACACACACACACACACACACACACACACACACACACACACACACACACACACTGCAAAGCAGCATTAGACAAACACAGCACCCACACTAAGCTCAAGCCATGAGTAGTGCAAACACATGCGGCCATAGAAATTCACATGAGAGAGACAGACTGAAAGAAAAATATTAAATGATCCATCATAATAGACTAACATACTGAGCTGCACATAAAAGAAATGGAATGGCATAGTTAATGATAGGTCTGCACTGGATTGAAATGCAAAGTCAGGCAACCTGGAATAAAAGAATTGAACAGCAGAGGACACAATAAGGTGATCAACAAAAGAAGATGCTGAGGAAAAAAACAAGACAATGAGCTTGCTGCTGAATGGTTTATGCCCACACAAAATCATAAAGGAATTAAAAAAAATATTAGAAAAAGACACAAATAAAAGAAAATTGCAGGAAAAAAAAGCTCAAGTGTCTGCAAGTAAAAGCTGAGGAAAAGAAGCATCAGTGCCACTTTAGGTTGTCTTTCCCTGTGAGATCAGCTTCATGGTAGCTACTGCAGCTAGAGAATGGAGATGGGTCGACAGAGGCTTAGGGACTCACAGGAAGGAGAGGCTCGGTCTCCTCTTTGACCACTTTCGATGCTGCTGTTGCCTGATAAGCAGGTATCAGAAACAGAGGTCAAAAGGGGAGAGGTCAGTGGGAGGACAGAGAGGTCACAGCAACTCAAGTGTCCACTCTACCACTAGCTAATGGCCGTGACTAAATATGAGTGTCATGCTACACCGGAACACTAATGTGATGACGGTTTATTTGTGGATATGGTTAAAATGACATGGAGGGTGTTATTAAAGGAATAGTCCAACATTTTGGGGATTTTTTTTTTTCTTTCGGAGAATTAGACGGTTAATCGTAAATGGATTTAAACATCTTTTTAGTCTTTCGACCACTTAAAGCGCTGTGCTCTACTTGCCAACTTTTACCCCATCCACGCATTCAGACTGCCTTACAACGAGCCAAACTGCTCATCAGGATTTAATCTAATGCTCATTCACACACACTCAAACACTGATGGCACAGCCTTCGGGAGCAATTTGCCCGAGGGCACTTCGACATGTGGACTGAAAGACCCAGGGATCGGACAGCCGATCTTCCAATTAGTGGACGGCCTGGTCTACCTCCCGAGCCGACCGAGATGAGAAGATTGATACCGCTCTCATTTCTTGTCTCATGTATGAAGCTACAGCCAGAAGACAGTTAGCTTAGCTTAGCATATAGACTGGAAGCAGGGGGAAATAGCTAGCCCACTCCCCTGTAAAACCGCAAATGATACAGTTTTTTTGTAATATGTTAATTAATTGGCTTTTGAGATTCTGCTAAGCTAACCAGCTGTGGACTAAAGCTTCATATTTAACGTAAAGTGGTGTTGAGCTTCTCTGCAAGGAAGCAAATCAGCTGATTGGCCAAAAAGTCCAACTATTCCTTCAAGCTTTCATGAAGACTGTGATGCATGAGGTGGGATGATACAGCACCATGCATTGTCATTCATATGCACTTGATGCTCAGGTCTCAAGTAGAAGCACATATTCAGCACCTCACTATGTGACCTCTTAGTTTTTATTTAGCCATGGTATCGTAAGAGTAGCTAAAAAGTCTTCATTTTGGGTCTATATTCTTTTCACAAGCAAAGCTGTGAAAATATGCAGCAGAGAATATCTGTCATGTGTTCAGACTGATTTTACACAGCACATACAGGTGAAGACAGATTGTTTGCACAGAGGTGACAACGAATGAAAGGGCTTTAATGAGAAAAAAACCAAATCCTCTTGTTATGATTTGTTAGCGTGTCCCCAGCATGCAGCCACAGATTAAGCGCCAGCAACTCCATGGATGGATGGATTAGTGGGAATGAGGCAATTCGGCCCATGCAGGTGTTAAAGAAAAAGCCACTGAAGAGAAACAAAAATTGGTGGATACCTGTGTGGCTCATAGCTTCCTCCATCTTTACCTCCTGATCGGAAAAATAAAAGCAATCGATTGTTAATGCTCTGAATCAGAGAGATACGGGAGGGAAATAAAATAGATCATTCATACTGAAGATTTCTTCATGCACAGCTGCGACTCCCTATGGAGAAATGCAATTATCCGAGGATCAGAATAAGGAGGGAGGAATGAGGAGTAAAGAGATTTGGATTTGAATGGGGGAAAACTGGGAGGAAAAGTTTGAAAGGTCATACGATTGGGCTGGATGGAGATGATGATTGATCAGAACTGAGTGTTTCGTGAGGTGTAGAGTTCAACGGGGGTTTCCCTTTCAAAGCAAAACACACAAAGTTATCCAGTCAGGTGATCGTGGTGCTTAAGTCACACTCCGCAAAATAGATGCAAGTAAATGTTAGATCCATTTCACCAGATAGTTATATTTTATTAATCTATTCCTCCAACAAAAACATCACTTGGTGAAACCACAACAGCAATTTTCATTGGTCCAGGGAGCTGGCATCACACCCCAGCAAGGGCAGCCAGTACAAGTAAGAGATTTTAGGCTGCTATGTGACATGTGTTGGCAAGGTTTTGACAAGTCCACCGTGCCAGCACTGAAACACAATCAGTTTTCTCAGAGCAGCTTGGCCGCTCCAGTGCTCCACTCTCCAGCTGGTAATTACAGACATTAAGTTTTTATCCTCAGGACATAAACAACGCAGCCAGTTCATGCCACACACGAACGCTACAGCTCTGCCATACAGGCTTCGGTCATCACTGCATTACTTATTAACCACCTCCGTTGCTGGGATGTTTGCTCAGTAAAGGATGCTTGGATCATGTGGCGGTAGTAAAAAAAAAAATACACTGTGGCTGATTATGGCAGTGATGCATGACGGGCCCAAATAAAATGACAGCCTCAACTGCCTTGATGACAGCGCCCTCCAAATAATATCTTTAACATCCAGTGAGTCACAACAGGGATGATGGCCAGGACGTTAAACTGTGACATGGCCCCATTTTATTGAAAAATACTCTAATTCAAAACTCAGTATATGTACAGTAAGTGGGGAAAATCTTCCAGCAGAGCGGAAGGTCCTGGGCTGAGAAAGAGAGGTCTTAGTGTGTGTGTGTGCACGTGTGTGTCCTCATGAAGAGAGAACATTGAACACAAAAGACACACAAGACTGTGAAGATTCTTTGACCTCCACCTAAAATCTCAGCACACATCACTAAGTGGGTCATCCACAAACACATGCAGCATGCAGATATGTGCAAATACACACCACTGAGACTGAAACAGACTGGAAACATGGCAGAAGACTAGACTCAAACACACATATCACTATTTCCATACGGTCACTCATATTACTAATTCAGCATTAAGTGTCCATTTAACTCATTTGAATTTAATAACCTGTTCAACGCATTCGCTGGTCCAATTCTTCTGTGTGTGAAATCTGTTTCAGTCATTGTTGGCATAACAACTACCACCACTAAACCCAGTGGAACAGTCCGCATGTCCAACGATCTTAGGACAGCTAACTCTGGATCAATAAACGGGCAGAAAGTGAGCTTCTTTACCTGTGTCCAGGGCTTTTGGGCGAGGGTTACACTGCTTGTAACCTTGACAACTCCTCATCTCCATCAGCTGGGCATGGAGAGAGTTCAGTACATCCCGATCCACTGTATACACCGCGTTGGTCAGCTGCACAGGTACAACACACACAGAAATTTAACAATCACACAAATAATGTTGTTTTAGTGTCACGGTGTTAAATTCGCATGTTTAGCCATCTCCAACGAAGGGCAGGATGTTCCTTCTCCCACAAAAAAAAAAACCTTCAAGATTACAGTTTTTTAATGCAAGTGCCACTGAAAAGGCTTCTGAGAAAGAGAGTAAAAGAAGACAGTCATACAAAAAGCACAGCTGTAGGTAAGCAGCTGTTCACCCACCTGGTAGGGGTCATTGTTGAGGTCAAAGTACTCCAGGAAGCCAGTGGAGAACTCGCAGAACAGCGTGTTGTGGGTCTCGTTGATGGTTCTCAAGCACCAGTAGGTGTTGTTGTTGGAGCTGGTGCATGCGCAGAATCCACCCACTAGACAGTAATCAAGGGTCATTGTAATTGTAGTCAATTCCACCTCAACTACTAACAAACAGCTTAACAGACCTGACAAATAATTCATTTTCCAATTAGCTTGAAGTCAATATACATACATGTCCAGAAAGGAGCGGTCTGCCAGTGTTCATTGTTATGTGTGAAGCAGGTGAGGCCGGGCAGGCTGCAGTCGTCTCCTTTCCTCTGCCGTTTCTTTTCCTTCCTTTCCTTCTTTCTTCTTCGGATCTCGTTGTACAACTGGGCCTTCCCATCTAATTCGTGCACTGGTTCCCTGTGGGTAGAAACGTGAGAGAATTACAAAACAGCGTTGATACAAAGATGACATCAGCCCCTGCCCTCTCTAATGCCAGTAACCACAGTGGTGGAGGATCCGGAGGGGACTTCCAGAAGGCATCGCGATGCCAGAATATGACAGCCTGTTTACTTTCATGTTTAAGCTCTTACTAGGTCCAATTTTCTCTGGGATGACATTCTAGCCACTGTCCCCTTTTCCTCCCGGCCTGAACACAGAACAGGCACAGCAAAAAAACAGCTGCTTTGTATCGGCATAATCTGTTTCCAATGTTTCCTGGTGCAAGTTGATCACTGTGTTTGAGGGATCGACTGATTTCCCCTCTGTTGAGTCATTCTGAGTCATTCGGTCTTTCCATACTCTCAATCACTTCCAGACACACACACACACACACACACACACGCAAATCCCATGCCATGCATCTGCATTGTCATTTAAACTCGATTCAAGAACCAAACACTAAATGAACATTTCTAGACAAACATCATCAACACATCACAGTACACATCTAAGACACACACATGCTGGGCTGGTCATCTGGGATCTACAAAGTCATCTAAATGAATGTGAGCTTTATGTTTAAACTGACATGCAGTGACCATGCAGATATTCAGCAAGAATGTACAGTGGAACAGCATCGTAAGATACAACACTTCACACTTCATCGGATGCAAATCATGGTCAGTATTAATAAACAAGGAAAGGGGTGAGACTAAATGCGGCAAACCCATAATGAGAGGGGAGGAGAAACTCACTTAAACGGATGGAGTTGATCATTCCTGCTCTTCAATCTCTCTGCCTTGTTTCTGTCTCCTTTGCTAAAATAGCTGTGTTTTTTTATAAACAGAAAAAGAGACTAAGGACTCCAATAGGGGTTTGCATCAGGCCTCAAACAAGTTATTGATAACTTGCATTCTGTGTGGAAATAACATGAAAGAGAGAAACGTATTTTTGAGGTGAAATTTAAATGACCAACCTCTTCTTTCCACAGTCGCACTCATCTGGTCGTGTCCTCTTCAGGTGGCCTCTCACTTCCCGGAGGTTTTTGATTTTGTCTTGAAGTGCTTCAATCTGGAATTAAATACGCAAAAAATACTGTCAACTATTAAGACAAATCCTAGATCACTGACAAAATTTGTAACCTGGAGAAGGTGTGTGTGTGTGTGTGTGTGTGTGTGTGTGTGTGTGTGTGTGTGTGTGTGTGTGTGTGTCAGGCTTATGGTCTGAAATTCTGAGCTTTGTACACTCACCTCCTGGTCCACATAGCTCTTGTGGTCTTTCCAGGCTCTGGAGGACTGGTAGATTTCTCTTTCACAATGAACACTGTCATTCATCAAGATATAACACCTGGAACAGATGCAGAGAAACCTGTCATACACTGCTCTTTTGACAGACATACAGTATATCTGAATGTGAAGTCATTCCTGAGATACTTAAGGGAGGCTGCCTTCTTACTTGTGGGTAACTTTCACAGAGTTCGGGTATCCCACAGCATTGGTGTCATCCGCCAGCATTTCCTCTGAACCGTCATCTGACCCCAAATGAAACTCTGGGTCTTCCGGGTTGTAGTGACGCTTTGAGATGACACGGCGGCGGACAGCAGACTGATCATCTGCTTGGAGGTCAATGTCATATATCTGACCTTCAAACTCCACAGACAGGGACCTAGTCTGCCGGGTGTGGACAAAACGTGGACGAAAACCTATAAAATGACAAAAAATAAAGAATTGTCAAGCAATGATTCCATGTACCAATTTGACTAATTTAGTATACTTAATTGACTCTCACTAACTCCTTATTTCAGTGCTCCTAAAGTATAAAACCCCAATGTCCAACTCTGACTATTTCAGCTTTTGGGCCCTTTCTGGAGTGTGTTTTAAAAGGTTATCAGTGTTCACACTTCAGTTGCACCTTTCCTAAGCAACACTAGAGGGCATCAAACCATTCAAAACCACAATCCCAACAGCGAACAAACACTCAAGGCAACATCCACAGAACAATTGCAGGACTTGTTGCAGGATGTTTGCTTTTTCCGTGCATATGTCTCCCCTTAAGAGCATAAATAATCAGTCGCAGGAAGTCAGGGCTTGAGCCTTTGCAGATTTATTTTTCTCCAAATTGTTTTGATAGACAGACATCATACAATGTTATAAGTAAAGATGAATGTATACTCACGATGACCTGATGAGGAAGATAACTGGCGGTGGGAACGGCGGTCCGATCTGGAGGGGTTGAGGAGTGTGTCCCCACAGTCACAGCCCCGTTCTCTGTTGTCATAACTGCTGCGGGGCTTCAGGCTGCGGGCCCTCTTCCTGGAGCCTTCTTTTGAACCACCTTTGCACTTCTGTATCCTCCATTTCCCTGTGATCTCCTCCACACAATGCCATTTCTGCACAACGACAACCGCAGCAGAAATAAACAGGGAGAAACAATAGTCTCTCTGCTAACTTAATTTCTATGTGTGGATTCGAAGCGATCAAGTGTCCTTGAGCGGTATCCCTTCAGGACATTTCCATGTTACTTTAACAATGACCAGATTTTCACGCATAGCCAATAACAAGTGAAAAGCTTAATCTCAGACAAAAGCCTCTGTTTCAATTTTAGAAAGTCTTTGAGAAACACATAGTTCTGAAAGATGTATCAGGGCAAATCGCAGCCTGTGGGAAAGAAAGACATCCAAAAGCAGCAGGAAAGATAAACCAAAACGACCACATGAGATGAACTGAGGCTGTCTGGTGTCTAGAAAATAAAGAGGAAACCCCTATCACTCTCAAACGGGGTATGTCTATGCCAAGTGCGTCACCAGCCTAATTGTATAAATACATGCATTTGCCTACATCTTCTGTCTTTCTCAACATTTATTTCCACTCGGAAAAAAGAAAGCTGAACTAATTGCTGCGAGTAGTGTCGCTGGTTAGGTTTTGTATAAACGGATGAGACAGATCTGTAGAGCGCAGTGCTGATGATCAGTTGTGAGTGTGGGAACAAAGGTCCAAACAAAGGGCCATCAAGCAGCTCTGGTTTCTTCTGGAAAGGCTCATGTAGTGACAAAGAGCTCGCGGCCTAAACAAAGCTGTTATATCAGCATTAGACAAGACGCGAGAGAGAGAAATGTATCGTCACTCAGGGATGAACATAATCTCTGTAATTCTTTATCCTTCTCTCTCACTCTCTCTCCTGTGAGTGCTTTTCAGGCAAAGCAGTACCATTGCAGCAGCAGGACAGCAAAGATGGATGAGAAACGGAGGAGGATGGGGAGGAGGATGGGGAGTGGTCAGTTAGGAGC
Source organism: Ophiodon elongatus (assembly GCA_016806645.1). Lineage (NCBI taxonomy): Eukaryota > Metazoa > Chordata > Actinopteri > Perciformes > Hexagrammidae > Ophiodon > Ophiodon elongatus. The sequence goes on along the minus strand of JACSYO010000632.1, from coordinate 2,502,754 downwards.
AGACATGGATGACCAGGCCAGCTGAAACATGAGCAGATAGTGGAAGACCCAAAGTATGTACCCCCAAAACTATACAGTAACAGAGATTTATCTCTGTCCCTCGTGAGTAAATCTGGTGTACCCATAACAAACCCATACTGTTATCACTTGATCGATTCCAAAGGACCGCATGAGCTTGGCGACAAAAACACAACAGGGCCTTTGCTCTTTGAAAAATCTGGTCTCTCTGAACCAAGTTCATGCGGTCATATTCAAAAGGCAGCAACTTCCCAGGCTTTTTAAAAAACAAAACTTCTCTCATGCTACCCGAAATGGGGTTCAAGACTGAGGTTTAATGTCCTTGTTAAAGATCCCAATGCATCAGTTTGAGCAATTTATTTTCAACTGCAACTGCGAGATGAGTTGGCATTTAAAGGAAAAACAATAAACTGTAAAAAAAAAACAAAAAAAAACTGTAAAACTGACAAGGTGGAAAAAAGAGAGATAAGAACAAAATGAAGACGAGCGATAAAGCACTTGCCGGCTGTTTGTAAGTACCTTCTCCCCTGTAATTTTGTAAGACAAACACCGCAGGCTTTCAGGCTGCTCACTGGGAGGTCATGTTAAATCATGCCAGACGGGCCACTTATGTCCAAACCTTATCCTGCATGCTGTGCAGCAACATATTCTGATGTACACTGTAAATGGTTACAGCTGCAAGAGGACAAATGTTTTGTGCACTATTACAGGTGCACACCCATACATGTACTGTATTCACAGCCATCGCATGCATTCACACAACACACTGCTGAGCTCAACTGGAATTGCTCCAGACGCTGTCTTTAATAACTGATTGTTTCATACACACATTTATGTGACCATAAAGTGGATCTGGACCGCATTAGTCAGCCCCTCAGAAACCCTGCATGTCATTTAACGCTACCTTAAACTTGTAACAATTTGTATTGTTCTGGTCTGTGTGCTCCAAGGCCACATACTGTACCACTTGGCTGTTGCTGCCAGAAAATTAATGGGCACAGATGAAAGGGAAGTACCAACAAATTAACGAAACAGTGCAAAAGGATCCAATTATGAACCAACTGATGCACTTTAAATGGCTATTTCACTTGTGACTCTGTGGAATAGCTCAACAGGCTACATGGAGGCCACATCAAGAGTGGTACTGAAACTTTCCTCAGTGGATTTCAGGGGCTCATTTCATTTGCACATGGGTGTGTTTGTTTTACCTGTCCAGGCTGTTCGCAGGGTGTCTGGAATTCGGCCTGCTGGCAAGTCTCTTTGACCTTCTTGTACTTGGGAAGGCTGTTGGTGTGCTGAGTGGTCACTGAGTCTTCCTTCTTCCTCAGGATCTTTCTGCACGACACAACAAGTAAACACAATTAAGAGGAAATCAGCATCAACAAACAGACTTATTTAGGGAGTCCATATACTATTCAAATATTAAAGTATTACTGAACTGAGTTGAAAGTTTCCTGTTTTTTTTACTTTCTGTCACTGTCAGTCCTGTGTACCTCTCATGGTCATGGCCAGTGAATGGATAAGTTATGAAGCATCTCTGCGTGCCAGAGGGTCTGGGCATGTAGCGCAGCTCAGACTCACACCAGTGCTCAGCTCCAGGACAAGCTGTGTGACCTTGGCTTGGCATCACGTTTAACTGCACTGCCCCTTTCTCCTCTGCTACTACCACAAGGCCTGGCTGAGTCTCTGCTAAGGCCATGCCAACCTCCCTATCCCCAACTATCTGCCAACATGGCCTGGCAGCCCGCGACCCACAGACAGAATGACGGGCGACTTCGACGCACAGAACAACCTGTGCCCTGCAAGACTAGGGCCGTTGTCTTGTACGATCCCGTCTGGCGCTCTGTTCCAGGGGAAAACGGCCAATGTTCACACACTGGCTTGGCTGTAGTCTCAACACTTTAGCCAAGGGTGATTAAAGAGCTAACAGTTGTTGTCGATGTCAATCCCTGATGGACGCATTATGCAGATTATTAGATTCTCAAACAACATGGTCAGCCCCAGCTGTCTGTCAGCAATTCACAGGTTCAGAGGAACGGTACTGTAAGGTCATGTGAGGATATTGAATAATAAGAGTATATCGCATGAGCAGTGAGAGAACTGTACTAGAAACATTAGCTCCTCTGTATGTGTGCTGCTACATCAGCGCTTGAGTAACAGAGTGAAAGGTCCGTGGAGGCTAATCTCAGTATTTAGAGACAGGCGCACAAGCTGGCAGCCTTTATAAACAGTGTGGATTAATGGAGGAATGGATTAAAAGAGCTAAAGCCCCGACATGTCAAAGGTTACACTCTTTTCATTTCATACACAGCGGTCCATAGACCAACTAGTTCTTCTGTCACAAAAACATGCGCCAGCAGGAGACTGATCTGTATGCACAGCAGCACAGCTAACGAGTGCTTCTTTTGTACTCTTGGATGCGTGTCTGCAGATGTTGGCAAATGAGCAAATTAGTGGAAAGGAGATGACAGGGCCAAGCCAGCGATTTGGGAAAAAAAGGGATTGTGAGAAAATGATAGTGGGGAAAAAGAGCAGCTGTATGGGAGAACGTGACATGCCGTAATATACAGTATCATTACACATGCCGCCAGTAAAATCTGGCCTCAACCAGTGTTACTGTTCTCTCCCCCTTGTTTTCCTACCAATGCCCCTATGTCTTTCCTCTCTCTATTATCTATTTAATTTTAACCTTTTTTTTTCTTGGGCACCTGTATCATGCAACGTCTTGAAGGAAAGTATTGACGGGATTCTTTCTTTCCAAGCTGTCAGGTGTCTGTCAGTGAACCCTTGGCATTACCACAGCTTAACATGTTAAGTGAACAAAAGCGGGCTGTCAGTTTGGAGGCATCATTTTCTGAAACATATATCAGGCAGCAGAGTAGAGGTTAAATAAAGAACTGACAGGGTTTGTGAGAGAGCATGTCCTCTATGCGATTGCGTGCACTACAAAGAAAACAGTCTTGGAGAAACAGGCGAGCGTTGGCTATAGCGTGGCCGCTGCATTCCTCACTGGGGGAGCTGGTGACATGTCCTGTGAGTGGATTGAGTGTGAGCCTTCCAGCCATTCCTCAGGTAACATCATCCTGAGCCTGGCGAGTCTTTGTTTATTTTGCGTGTGTCTAGCTATCTTCCGTCTGTCTCTGCCAGTGCACGAACAGCAGGCCAAGTCAGATTTAGGGCCCTGATCATGTGCTTAAAACATGCAAGGCCTCTTTAAAAGACAGACTTTTTTTGGTAAATGGACAAATGACCTGGTTACGCATGTGTCAGCGCCTCTTGCGTGAACTGTCATAATTTGCCAGCTGCTTAAAGCTTTACCAAACAACTTTGAATATTTTAACCTCATCCACCACCACTGCCTTCCAAGCCAACTGTGGTCAGGAAATGTCTGTCAGATGACAAATAACTGGGAAAAATGGATGTGTTGCTGGAATAGGCAACGTCATTGAGCCTTGCGCATTTCGGGTTCATTGAAATGTTTTGTCAGGTTTTGTGTGACACACAATGCTCTGCAATGACATGGATGTGCCTGTGGTGTGGAAAGGGAATAAAGAACCCCAGTTTACCCTCGCTCCACCAGGAATGTGTCCCTCCAGACTTTGGGTTTCCGGTTGGGTTTGAATCTGGGAAAACAAAACGCACAAAGTTTATAAAATTCATATGGCCTATGCACTCACCATCAGTTACAGGATGTCAGGCATGCAGCTAGCCAATATTATGGTTGATTATAGCGAGCTCAAGGCCTTGTGGGTTCAAGGGAATAGTGTAAATGCTATTTGAGCATTAAATTGATTGTCCCTGTTCTTTATATGGCCCTTGTCTATGTGACTTTTTTTCTTTAATAGTGCAGATGGATTAACAATGCTTTTTTTATGCTGAGTAAAGGATATTGATTTTTTTTTTTATTCATATTGGACAAAGTTTGTACAGTGGGTTTTTGCTGGGGAAACAAATGATTCAACTTGCAAACAAATTCTACTTCAGAAGAATAACCTCAGCGATATCTGAGCCAAAGTCCTTCAGCCAAGGAAAATCCACCAAATTGCCCTGAACCCACTTTGTGCTCAGCTGGAGCAAAAGCAATTATTTTGGCTATGGAAATTTGCATTTTCTCAATAATCGCAAACGAATACGACTGTTGCACATGTCAAGCACACCGTGCAATTACTGTACATAATATATCTTACAGCATGGCATGATGGATCCATACTGACCTGTTGCCAGTCTTTTCCTGTTCCAACAGCTTAAGGATGGACTTTCCATCCATGTCTGGAGGGGTATCCAGCCCAGCAATGTGGAGAATCGTCGGAGCTAAGTCAATGTTCAGCACCATATGAGGGTTTCTGAAGAAATAAATGCACATAACATTTTGTTAATCTTCTGAAATAGATTAAAAAAAAAAAAAAACAAGGAACCCGAACAAACAGAGATAAAACTTGACACACTGACAAGAAGATAGATCAAGATACACCCAGCACAATTCTTGACTTTTACAATGTAATTTGCAAGCTAAGAAACTGATAATAATGATAGTTGTTGCTTGGACTTACACTGCCCCTGACTCTATGTTGGGTCCTCTCAGAAAGAACGGCACGCGGATGTCAAAGTCATAAGGCATCGACTTGCCCTTGATTAATCCAAACTGACCAATGTGGTAGCCATGGTCTGCTGTATAGATGATGTAAGTGTTGTCCAGTTCTCCAGTTTCCTCTAGCATGTCAAACACCTAAGAAGTCAAATGAGTGACAATAAGAAGATACGACACAGAGTTTTAGAGAAAATGTCTCAGAGAAACAAAGATGAAAATCCTAATAAATCAGTGATTACACTTACTTTCTGCACTGAGTCATCGACAGACATGAGTGTCTGCAGCCTCTTTCGATGTAGGAAGTTGGTGAATTCCATGTGGATGGGTCTCATGGGGCCTGTGTACTGCATGATCCAGTGTTTGTCCATATTTGGGGCATAGTTGTAGCTGGGGGTGCTAGTAGGAGGACACAAAGGAGGGGCACATGAGACAGGCATTTGAAAAAAAAAAAACACTTGTGTTTAGGATTGAGAACATGCCTGTACAATGTGGACCTGATGAAATCTCATGGAAGTAAGAAAATAATCATGGTGAGTTATCAGAGCACATAACATCTACGAAGACCCCATTTAAGATGCCAAAAAACACCTGTATGGTACTTTTCACAAACTACTGCTCAGTAACAGGTGCTGCAATTGTCCACTGTGTTTGGCACGCATCAATAGCTCCTGTGTTTGTTGAAGGAAATGTCTAAACACTCAGCAGCCAGCACCTTAGCTGTTTTTCCACACCTCTCTCCGACCATCTCTCCCCTCACACAGAGACGAGAGTCTCCCTGCTCCACTGCGCTCTTGGCACAGACAAGTCATTTGAGGGTTGGCACTTGCTTGAGAAAATAATAGGCCCCAAAGTCAAGTTTGCAACAACCTCTGGACCAAAAACTCAATAAGTCATGGTCATTTGAAATGAAGAATAACAAGAGTTGATAAAGAGCAAGAGGGAGAGTGAGGCAGCCTTATTTGTGGAGAGTTGTGAGTGAGAGAAGCTGTTCACCTGTCTGCGGTATTAGCTGTAAAGTAAAGGAGAGAGATAAATGGTAGACTAATGTATGAAGATGACTTTCTGGCTGCAAGGTTTCTGCAGTTCAAAGCAAAATAGTATATGAATAATATACTGTAAGCATAATATAGTTATCCCCAGAATTCATAGTCATATTTGTTGTCTGTAGTGTTGGCATATAATAACAAATAATTCCCCCTCTACTGTAGAAATTATCTACAAAATTAAACTACAAACGAACAGGTTCTACCACTGAATAAGCAGCTGGACAAAGTATCAAGACTTAGATACTTAATGAAGACCTGCTGGGAGCTGCTTTGCTCTGATTGAGTGAGCTGCCTTCTGCCCTCGTCTCCTCAGGCCTGCTTTGTGGGAAGGGTGAACTCTTCACCCACCTAGCCAGGCGGTCTAATAAGCCCCACAAAGGGACCTGTCTCTGGGCAATGGGCCACCAAGGTATGGGGCCCTGGGCACAAGGGAACCAGGAATGCAGAGGTCAGTGGAACGAAGCCAGTCCATAGGGGAGGTCACACCTGCCACCTGTCACATATACGTAGGTCGGTGTTTTGTTGTATTAGCCCTGGATTACAGCAGCCCAAGGCCCGCTGTTCACCCCAGAATGCCTCCTGACCTTACAGAACCTAACACAGACACATCCCGCATGAGGATTAGTGATATTCCCCCAAAACAACTAGCTACAACCAGAATAACTTTGATACACTCCCTGCTATAAAGAGACATGCCATTGAGAGACCACAGTACATCTATAGTGTTTAAAATAAGTCAAGCGCTTGGCTTACATCAAAGAGACAGGGTAAAAACACCTTCAGTGAGGAATGTTAATGACATTAACATCAAACCCTCCCCTGCTATTGTTGCTGTCAAAAGTACAGACTATCATTTGATTTATGAGGCAGCTCCTCCTTTTTACTGCCACGCAGTCTTTTCTCAACTCTGTGCATTACGGTTTAGAGGTATATGGCATCTGCTGGAAAGATGGAAAGTGGCAGACCAGACAAATTTCATGTCCCATCTTTCCATTTGTGGTTGACCTTACCAGGGACTTAATGGCTTTTGTAGAGAATTACCAAAGCTCATTGAACCAATTCAAACTCAAACTGGAACAGGTTCAAAATAAAATCATATATATAAAAGGAATTTGCTCCACAACATCTGCCAGTAAAAACTTTTTCCATATCTGTTATGCAAGTATGTAGTCAACAAACACCAAAGCGAACACCGACCTATACCGACTGTGTGTGCTGCCACAGTAACCTCACCACATATTCCGCACACAATCACTGGGGCAACCCCTTTAGTCACCCCCGGGCCCCACTTCCACCCCTTTCACCCATAGGCTTGAGCTAAAAATAAATTAATAATGTCACAAAGGGTGTTCCAAAGCACACAATGCATTCCTCTCATCCCAAGAGCCGCAGGGAGAAACTACTGATTGATATGGACAGGATCAGGAAGTGCTTTGCGAATTTCACAGGAGAAGAGGGAGGGGTGGGGAGAGCGGCAAGGGATGAGAAAACGAGAGAAGACAGAGGGAGAGACAGACAGACAGAGAGATATAACAGATAGAGTGACAGAGAGGTAGAGCAAACGGACAGAGGAGAATGTTAAGTGGGTTTGAAAGCGAGAGGGAGGAAGTGGGGAAACACTGAAAGCGCTGGTAAACAGAAAGAAAAGGAAAATTGAGCAGAAATGGCAGTCTTGAAACTTAGATCTACTTCTCTACAACGCCACCCTCCCCCCACCCAGTGGAGTAGTACATCCTGGGAGCCTTTTGGAGGGCCCACCAAGAGATGGCAGGGCATGTTGTCATGGAAAGACCCACAGTATTGCAACGCTGCCTCAACTCAGTAATGAGAGTTGTTGAAGGCCAATGTGGGCTTGGCGTGCGCGCTGTGCTCCATGAAAAAAGCCATCCGTGATCTTCTTCATGGTATGTGTCCCAGCTATTCACGGATGATAAATCATTTTGATTTCATGCTTGCCAAGTCGTCATTCCTAGCAGCTTCTATGAAGCCTGTCATCACTGGGGATTGAGGCACATGAATACTGAAATAACGTTATATGGTTATAGGTTAACAAGAAAAAAATCCATAAAGCAGCATCTATGTAGGAACCATGGCGAGTGCATGTGTGATAAAGGGAGTCTGAATGTAACTTACATGTGCTGCGAAGCATTTGGGAAGAGCTCAGAATACTGTGGAGCTGAGTCTTCTGGGCCATGAGGAGCAGCGTGACTGATGACCATCATCACAGGGCGGTGAGGGTACATGCGCTTAGACGTGCGGAAAAAGTTAGTGCTGTCGTTGGTGATCAGATCTGTGAAATAGTCCTGGAAAAGAGTGAATAAATAGGATTCATTAGGTGCTGCAGGGCTAAAATCCCATCTAGAGAAGAAGGCTAAAAGAGAAGGTGGAATTGGGAGAAAAATGCAAAACAACATGAGCTTTGATAAAACTTGTTCGCTGCCCAATCACCACGACATGTTGCTTTCCCTCATCCAGTCATTTTCAAATAAATGGACAAGGGCCAGTAGGGATATGAACTGGGGCCATTGACTACACTACCAATTTGTCTAGTCAACAGCTGGCAGCTTGCCGGTGTGCGTGTAAATGTGAGTGTGTGCTTGAGTCTGTGCATGTGTATACAGTATATGGGCTGTTGCCTCATCAGTGAATCTCTGCAGTATTGAATGTGACACCACTTGATGGTGAGAGGAGCCTGGCGCTCTCAAATGGTATGTTGTTATGACAGCTCCCATCCTCTAATCCTCTCTGGGTAATTCATTCCCTTTCTCCTTTAGCTTCCTTCCCTCTTATTAAGCTTAATTTTACTCTCTTTTACTAAACATGTGTTTTCTTGCTTCTTGTCACGGATTCACTCTGGGAGATAATGGAGCACACAAATAAGACACAATACCTTCAACAGTTATAAGCCTCAAGCTCTTCAAGGGAAATGTGCTTGAGTGAGAAATTAATTATATACAGGAGATGGGAAAGACACAAAGTCCCTGAATGCTCTGTTTTTCAGATCCAGTGGCATGGGCACTGAGTGAATGAAAGTGTAGCTTACTATAAAGAGCTTAGACTTGTGATATTGTCACATCAAACAACCCACTGGCCTGACATATCAAAACATTTTTTTCCAGGCTGAATAAAAGGCCCTGGAGTCTGTCTTTTTAAAATGTACAGTAGGTCACACCCTGAACTAAAATCACAATATCATTTGCCAAGTTTCCAACAGATTAACCATTCTACCTGCAGTTTTGGCTTGCCGCAGTTGTTGTCTGGCATACCACATGCGGAAGGGAGTGCCAGGTTCAGAATGAAAGGGTAAAGGGTGATTTTCCTGAAATTTCAGAAGTGGGTTTGGCCGATTCATCCTGTCTCTATTAATAGGCTTTATAGCCGGGCCAGCTTTAATGGCCTGGCGGCTGCAGATGCCCATGGAGGCTGGTGATTGCGTGCATATGACGAAGCATTGCCATACTTGTTTTCTATGTGTTGCCAGCTCCCCATAATCTGAGCCACTGCTGCTAAAGGCTCTGGCAGGTCAGAAGGAAGCAAAAGTGTCATGGGGAATGACTGGCCAACAGCTCTAAAATGGTCAGGGAGGTGAAGCGTATCACTTTTCCCAGAACCTTTTGTAGATGATTAGTACTAAGTGTCACATAATACAAACCCATTCACACATGGTTTAATTTCCTCAATGACATTCACCCATTAAAATTGATACTCTGAAGTTTTAGGTTGTATAACAACCCACATGGTTTGACTGTCAATGCAGCAGGGAGTTGAGGCTTTGACTCAATGAGAATTGTTCATAAGGACTTATCATTTAAAAGCTTTCAAGCATTGTTGACACCAATATATCAATGAAACTGCGTTGCTTTGTGTCTTTAGGACTGTTGTCTTCTGTCATGCAATTTTAAGAAAGAAATTGAATGGATCATATTATTCAACTAAATCTCTGGCAGGTCTTTGACAAAGGCCTTAACCTCAATGGACTCATCCTCCTACAGATGGAAAATCAAATGGGACCTCATTGAATGAAATCACTGGGCAAGTGCCTCATCTAATCACAATGACTTGGTATGCCAGCTGCACTCTGTGTGGAATACCACGACCTTGTGACCCTGTGTGAATCTAAAACCAGGAGCTGTGGTTGTCCTAGTAGTAGCAGGTTCATGGTTTTTGACAGTAAATAGCAAATAGTGTGTCCATTTGGTCTTAAACCACTAACTGCTGACCAAGCCCATGTCATGTAAACACCTTGGCCTCAGCTTGTGGGTAACTTTACACCTCAGTCCAAGTTGGCAGAGGAATAGCAGTCCAAACATTTGTTTGCCCATCTTTTGGGCAGGCCATTTTGAAACTTGTAAACTTCCAAACTGTAAACCCTCCTCATGGATTCTTCATGTACCCAGGACTACGCTACCTGGGAAGATATTGGCATGGAGCTGCGAAAACAAACTGACAGCTCTTACAAAAACATTTGGGGATGATTGATGGCCGACGCCATTCAGAGCTACAAAAAGACATTGTAACCACAGTGTTCCAGAGTCTGACAGTTGTAAAATTAAGTTTTCCCTTATTGTGGTATTATAGCACAAAATTATTCTGTAAAACTTCATAGTGAGACAAAATAAGAGGAAAAGGCAGACAGAAAGTGAGACAAAAACAAATGCAGGGTGGCATTTATCACAGGCTTCTCATAAATATGCTGTCTAAATGTTGAGGTAAGGTGTGTTATAATAAAGGGATGCTGCAGAAAGAGGAGACTCCAGTTCAAGTCATTCCCTTTAATTCTTGAATGAAAATTCCTGCCAGCCTAGATCACAACATCGTGATAAGTGAAGTGCTTCACTGTCTGTATTTATAAGTGGAGTGGAACCTGCAATTTGTCAGGCGAAGTCTTTACATCAGGCCATAAAGGGAAAATAAATGAGTGATTGAGTTAACGGTCCCTTTTTTAGAAATTATAGGAACACATACCTTGGCATATTCGGCACCATGTTTCTCCTTGTAACCATTCCGACAGACAGTGTAATTATAGAAGCGGGAATTTTTGATCAATCCAACCCATTCACGCCACCCAGGTGGGATGTAGGTGCCATTGTACTCATTGAGGTATTTGCCGAAGAAGCCTGCAGAATAGAAGGAGAGATAAATTAAGGTTTCTTTTAATACCAAGTCTTAGGCCATAAATAAGGTTTTCATTGTTCCCGTATGCCTGTACCTGTGAAAATTCCGTGTGTCTGTGTGACTTTATCAGTGTGTGTATGTGACGCATAACGTTTTTTTTGCTTGTCTCCTTTTTCCTGGCTTCACTGAACAGCATTCTCGGATAGGCTGGGCAGGGAGCCAGCCTGTCCTAGAGAAGGCTAATTGCAGACTAACGCATCAGCTCGAAAACCGCAAGCTGTGCTGCAGCCCACAGGACCCCACTGAGCTGCCCAGTCCAACGCCTGCCCATCACTCACACAGACACTGTCCGAGGAGAGATGACAGCGACCTGGCACGCTCACCTTGTTTGCACAGCAAACAGCCAGGCAGAGCAGTGGAATCTAGCTTACTGTAAAAATGTTCATTGACTAACACGTTGAATAAAGAGGGCCTAAGAGGACATATGAGCTGGCGGTGATTGACAGTGTGTTGGCAAAAAGTGAAATGGTCATGGTTCCCAATTAGAACCTAAGAAATGCCACTTTTCCCTATTAAGTCATGAGAAAACATCACCAGCACTGCATCAAGAGGTCTTTGGTGGACATACAGCAGGCCCTTAATGCTGATTATTGTATATAGATAGGTGTCAATATGTGCAAGTGCATGTCCGTATTCACCAACCTGTCCTGTAGCCCGTGTTGTTGAGGTAGACGGCGAAGGAGCGTGGCTCATGCTGAGCTTGCCAGGAAGGGGAGGAGCAGTTCTCATTGTTGGTGTAAGTGTTGTGGTTGTGGACGTACTTGCCCGTCAACATGGATGACCGTGACGGGCAGCACATGGGTGTGGAGACAAAGGCATTGGTGAAAGTTGTGCCTCCATCTTCCATGAGCTTACGGGTTTTATTCATTACCTGTAGAGAACCTGGAGGATAAAGTATGGCGGTCAGTGCTGATTTACTGAAGTCTTAATTGTGTTACATGCATTGTTAATACTAAGAAAAAAACAGCGTGTGCCAATACACATTTTGACAAATGTTATTATTTTTGTAAAATGACAATCACTTGTGTATATAACAAAGGTCAGTCCATTTAGATACCTGATCTTTTTTAACTGAATTTTCTGAGAGGCAAATCATTATTATTCAGCAGTTAATAGGCCAGATGGCCATTCTGCTCTGGCTTATGGCCTCTATTTAATATTTAATGTGTGAAGAAAGACCACATACGTCCTGATGCAAATGCCCACAAAGACAAAGAAATTGATTAAGGCAGCGTAGCGACAGGAACAACAAGAGGAAAAATCACAGAAACAATTTTTTTTTTTAAGTCGGCAATATTAGTGCCAAAATACATGAAACGTGAATAGGGCTCATAGAATTCCAGGAAGACCAGAAAGTGTGCCAACCTTACCCAACTCAACATCCTGGTCGTCAGTGATGATGAGGATAATGTTGGGCCGGATGTTTCTGCGGTCTCTCTGGATGCGACCCCTCAGGCCCTGAGCCCTGGTGGTGGTGAAGGCCCAGCTGCCTGGAGCCCAGTCCAGAGACAGCAGGGCCAACCAAGCCAGCCACTGCATCAGCATGGTTCCCGAAACAACAAGAGACACGGTGGGTAGCCGGGAGGATTAATGGAGAAATGAAGGGAGGGAGAAGAGGTCCAGCCAGGCCACTCACTTACACCCGTGCAGCTCTCGCAGCCGTGGTCGACTATGAAGAAACAGAAGGAGAAAAACACATGGAGACATTACAACAAGGAAAAAAGAGAAATAAAGTGGGTAGAATAGCAAACAGCATTATATTCTAAGAGAGACAGTCAGTGAAAAGCCTAGAATCCTTGTCGGAACTTTTAAGCATATTTACTTCTGAGACATTGTGTGCATCTGCTGACAAATCATACTGAAACACAACAGTTTACCCATAAACAGAGAAGCCAAAAACGATTCTTCCGCACTTAAGCCCTTGATGGTCCACCAGGGAAAACTTAACCAACAGTTCCAACAAAAGCCTGACTGAAACCCCATCAATACTCTTCCCTGTAAACAAAATCCCTCAACATCAACTCTACCGACTTTAACTGAAAAAAACCAACAACTTGATCACAGAAACCGCAAGCGAAACTCTAGAAACAAAGATCTCACCTCAGAGAATCCCATAAGTCTCATTGTGTTTGGCCTTTTCTCATCTTATCCAAGTACTCTTTCTTGTGTTTTTTCACCTTCTCCTTCTGTGTCAGATAACACACACTCACACACGGAAACTCTCTATCTCTACTGGAGAGCTGTTGTTGAGCCAACTGTGCTGAGACCGCGCCATTGGCTGCCCTCACTCAAACACCCACAGTCACTCTCCTGTGTTGGCCAATCACGGTCCACCTTCCACCTGTCACTCAAAAGTCACCCCCTGGTGAGTCAAGCGTGACAGAGGGCCGATGGGGAGGATGGGACCACACTAGGGGGGAGGGGGTTAGGGGGCACAGGAGGCGGAGAGAGGGTTCCGCTACATTAACCCCAATGCCACTGTCGCCAATCACAGATTACCACTGAGTCATCATAGCACTTTGCAGCCCCTTACTACAATGGCATGGTTGGTCATAAAAAGTCTACATATCCTTTTCTTAAATGCCACGGACCAGCGTAAAATGTATACTAGCGCTAAGCCTTGGCTCTCCCCAACATCCGAAGCAGGCAGATATTATGTCATCACTAAAAGAGACATCACACTTATTTAAATAAATGTCAAACGTTGTTCAATAAATCCAACGTATCATTATGAGATTGACTGCACAGGTAACTGCAAAGATTTAAATTGTCATTTTCAGTAACAATTATGTATGTGAAAGATTGGCTTGTGGCTGTGGGACGAACCATGACGCCTGTGGAAAAGTGCCTTATGGCCAGCAATCCCACTGAGTGGCACCATACTGCTCGCTTCCCTGAGTTAATGGCCTGAAAAGAATTGGCAGGTCTATGACACCTGAGCCTGGTCGAACCCCACTGAGTACCTCCACCCTCACCCTCATTTCCAAAGAGTAGAAACTATAACCTAAAATAAATGATCGTTAATGGTGTCTGACTCATAATGAAAGGCACTCTGGATAAGTGTATCAACATTTTAAAAGGAGGAAATGCAAATAATATTTGTCATTAATGCACCGTGTTGAAATGTGGCTTTAGTAATGCACAGAAAATGCATATCCAGAGAAAAGCCCACATCTGCAAACACTTGCTCTCATGGATGTACTAAACAGATGGCCCTACATAAGATAACACACCTACAAATTGTCTTCTCTCACCAACACATCAAATGAGTCAATAAGTGAATCCTGTTTATCCGTTTTTCCACTAGTCTGATGTTGCCTGTGATAAACAGGGCTTCAGATGGAGCCTTAAGAGCACTTTGGTCTGTCCTGCGTTTCAGACGAGCAGTGTCCGGGCCAGCCAGCCCAGTCATCGTGACAGCCCTGTGCAAACATTGGCGCCGTTTGGACAAACACCCCTCCAGCGCAGGGTGGCAGAGTGCACAGAACCTCACAGTGAATTACACACACAACACAAACTACTGTACAAACACATGGTGACATGCAGAAACTCATAAGACACTCGCGCACCAGGCGCTCTCCCACAAAAACACATTTGCCTGCTGTGAGGGTCCAAGTCCTCCTACATAAATGGGAAAGCTTCCCAGAAACAAAAGATGCAGCCCAAATCTAGACAAAAACTCAAGCCTCAATTTCTGTCAAGCTGCGGAAGACCTGAAATCATCTGTAAACCAGTCAGCCAACTAGTGTAATGTTAGCACCCAGCGCAAATTAAATTTTACATGCCAATGGTTCCCAGCAATAGCCTCTTCATGCGACTCAGAGAAGTAAGACTACAGACAAGAAGGCTCATTGTGGAATCTGATACCAACCTTGTGGTGCTGATGTGGTTAGCTATAGTGGTATCAATAGCTACACTGTCTGAAATGACTGAGACGGCAGGGCAAAAAAAGTGCCACACATAACGACCAATGGGATGTGGGCCGAAGTTACGCATGCAAAACGACACTGCTGCTGCCACGAACAAGCGCGGACCTCCCCTTGTCCTTTGGGCTACCTCCCATCCTAACTCAATTTCACCTGATCCACTTTCCTCACGAGGTCATCTGAAGTTCACTTATGACCAGAAGGATTTCTCGCAGCTCAATGTCTGCCAAATGTACCCCTGGATCATTTGACAACTGTCCATCTCAAAGTCACCCCTGATCAAAGGAAACAGCACTGTTATATAATGTATGTGGCATCCCCGGTAACCTGACTTTTTCATGCTAATATGACATATGGAACTTTAAGCTGCCAAAGGGAAAATGACCGGCTAAGTGACAAGACCAGCGTGCAGAGATTAGCGGCGGCTGTTTGTGGACCAGAGGTAGATTAATGACAGTTGGCCGGCTGTATTAAGACCAATGACGCATGTAGGAAGTTTCTCGTGCACGTGGAGGGAAATAAAGAAAGTGGCGTTACTCACAATTACAAATCAAGATATTTAGCGGACATGTCTTCCTTACAACTTTTGAGTCTAAAAAAAAAATCTAAAACAATTTTAGTCTGAGTGAACTACAATTTTGCTATATATCTACATCTGCTCTAGATGTGAGTCCTTAAAACATCCAGATTGGACAGTTTAAATACTCCTTACTGGTTATCAGGATTAACTGCATGAGATTAACTGTATTAGATCAGTGTGTTAAAAACAGTCACTTGTGAGTGTTTTATACACAAGTGTTATTCTGAGTTTTTGCCTTAAGGCAAACTTGGGGATGACAGGCTGCAGGGATGGTACCCAGTGCATCCAGCTATAAACATTGCTGGATGTATTCAAGGCGAAGAGGCAGCTCTAACACTGTAAATACAAGGAACAATACGAGTAAAAATTCTAAAATCTGAAAGTTATTATGTAGTTGGCTTCTGAACCTTTCCTCTGTTAGTGCCACTGCTTCTTACTTGCCTCCGACATCTGATTTAAAATGCATGTTGCCAATTTCATGAACCCTTTGAGAACCTTCTGTGAGAATTATGTTTCATGTCCCTAAGTTTTCATAAACCCTTCATTTTGCATGAGTCATTTATTTATATCATCTAATGTGATATAAGTAGAACAGGCTCCTTCTATACATCTGTGGAACAGACAATAAGTCTTTATTCCTGGACAGAGTCAGAGGACTAGGGAGCACAATGTTTCTCCTTCCTCATTGTTTTGGAGGATTAGCACTAATGACCCTTTAAATGAGCCTTTACTGTACTCATCATGGTTAAGCTGGAGGAGGAATATTGGGGAGGGATGGGAGGAACGTAAAATGCCCAGGGGTTCAAACGACTGGAACAAAAAGGCCACTATGGAGTTTGCAGACACACAGCTGCCAGCTACATAAAAGATGTGCAATTTTCAGATTAATGGCCATCAACACTAGGGACTTTAAGCACACCTCAACACCCTACCAATCTTTACCTTCATGACAGAAAAGTTTTTTTCCTACTTTGCTTGCAGAAAACAGCTCTTTCACTTACTCTCCTTTGGCACAGGCAGCTTTGCTCAGTGATTTGGTATGGCTGCACGGACAGCTGTGCTTTGTGCGCTGAGTAAAGCTGAACATAATAGAGTTGCTGCTTGTGTAACCATCCAGGGCAATACTATTTGGCTGGTTGGCAGTCGTGCCCTCCTGTTAGGGCCTCAAACCACACACCCTGCTGCACCCTGACCCTCCTCTGACCCAAGTGGTAATATGGCTTTGATGGTGGCTTGTTTAACCTAACCTCAGCAACCTGAGGCAACCCACACACAGGGGTTAAGAGGGGAAACTCTGAGGGAAGAAAAAATTGACTGGAGGGGGCTCAGTACAGAGGTATGAAGGTAACAAAAGTCTTGTAAAAGCCTGGTTGGGATTGGCCTGCATATTCCTTTCAGCAATGGCAAACAGGCTGCATCTGGCTTAGGTTCTATTCAGTCCGCAGTGGCATTCTGTGCATTTATCAGCCGTCAATGAAAAACAGCAGATGCACTGAGAAGACACAGGAATTCTTCTGGAAGAAACACACTGATTGACGGCCATGATCTATGTATTTCTTGAAGCAGGGCATTTGTCCACTGACGTGTATCTCCCCATGTACTTTAAGTCTCGTTCAAGTTAACTTGCAGATGTCAAACAAGATGCAAGTCAAACCCAAACCAGATGCCAGGCCCTACTAAAGTAAATCAGTCATTCATAAAAGGGCCTATTTATTAAGGACAATGGCCATTTCAAAGCACCTCAAATCCCCTTTTATTCTGTCCATTCTCCCTCTCTCTCTCTCTCTCTCTCTCTCTCTCTCACTCGCTCGCTCCCTCCCTCGATATTTGCCCAGTCCATCTCTAAGGCAGCCAAGTCACAGAGGAACAATGGCAAAGAGGGGAATTAAAGTCTGATGGCATAGTTTGAATTCTGTAGGCTGTACTCAAACTATAGGCTCCATGACTAGCAATGACGGCAAAGGCCTTTCTTCATACAGTTACAACTTTGTGCAGGTACTCCACTCAGACGTGCCATGACAGAACTGTGGAAAGTGGAAAATTTTAATTTCTGAAAGTAGAGAGAAATCTTACATATTTAGTTGCAAACTGATTTTAGAGACATTTGTAGAGATACAAATGGAGTACAACAATGTTAGATCTCTTGATTTTTGCTTCAGACCAGTGACATTTTACAGTGCTGCCTGATTGCTCCCTCTCCATTTCAGAGGGGAAAAAATAATTATTCCGAGGCCTTAGATTAAGGTTTGTCCAAATATTTCTGTAATCCAAGGGAATTCGGCTGGTCTGCTTCCATGAGGACTGACGAGGGCCTTGTACACTGAGGAAGGCCTGTGTCAGGGCTCGCTGTGCCCGGCAGGCCAAGGGCAGCACATTGTACCAACCAAGACCCGCCCGTCTGCCACACTGAGCTGACTGAAGGAGACCTCTGTGCCGGTGCACTC
This sequence comes from Ophiodon elongatus, assembly GCA_016806645.1. Classification (NCBI taxonomy): domain Eukaryota; kingdom Metazoa; phylum Chordata; class Actinopteri; order Perciformes; family Hexagrammidae; genus Ophiodon; species Ophiodon elongatus. The sequence goes on along the minus strand of JACSYO010000632.1, from coordinate 2,484,977 downwards.
ACTTGGCTGTGGGTATGCACTGGGAAAATGCACAGACCTTGGTGTTTTCAGACTCTTAACTCCACTGATTTGTTTGACCAAAATGCCCAAAATTAGTGTAGGATCTATGACAAAATTCCAGTGAGAAAACCAAGTGCAAGGCAGTGAGCAGAGATCACTGGCTCTCTGTTCCAACATGTTTACGGCTTCACAACTCTTAACCTTGACAGGCACATTCAGACTCTTTGTTACGTCCGTGTTACAACTACAAAACGTCAGATGTTAGAGCTAGAAATGATTCCCATCCACTGGTATGTGGCGTGTTTGGGGTACAACGCAGGCCACTTTAATGAGGAAGAATGGCCTCAATTCAGTGAAATGTGAACCTGGAGTGAGTGCGTTCACGGCTATTAGTTAAACCCCTCATGTTTCTCTCGGACCTGGTAAGAGACCCTTTGTAGTGCCAAGGCTGCCAGGCCACCCCATCAATATTATGGATGCATCTTAATGTATAATTAAATGAATCCTGGTCCAAAAGACTTCAAAGTGGGAATGGCTTGCGGGCCACCAGGTGGTCTGTTGGAAATCAAGAGGGGGTTTTGAGAACCCTAAGAGGGAAATGATTAAAAAACACACAAGGTCATTTCAGAAATGGGGAAGGCTGCCTGTATTTATTTATGTATGTGTGTGTGCATGTGTGTGTTCCTCTCCTGACGGTGGTGTGTATATTTAAGTGTTCATATCCTTAACTATGGACACCCAGTTTGAGGTCTGTATATCCAAGCAAAGGCCTCATGCTGGTAACACTGACAAATGGGCCTTAGGGAGCTTTTTTTCACACCTGTGGTTCAGGTCATTTGGTACGGACCGAGGAAAAAAATTATACATTGTTGCTTTTTTAATCTGGTATATTCCAGTTGACATTGCCTAAGTGAATAAACAATCCAAGAGGAGTAAACATAAAGTTATACAGACTGAGAGGTAACTCAAAGGTAAACTGCATCATCAGGACCCAAATCAAATTCCGGTGACTGACAGAAGTTTATGCAGCACTTTAATGTTACTGGTGTGTAAATTTATGCTCTTTGGTGTCACAAAGCCCGAACGAAGAAATAACAGAATAATAAAAGATTATAAGTAATATTAGTATTACCACACTGCAAATTTATCATGAGACATGACTGTACAAAATCCCCAAATGACTGGTGCGAATGTCGGGGAGTGTACAGTATGATTGGGGGCTTATTACTGCTGGACTGCTGTCACACACTTTTAAATACATTTAATGAACTGACAAAGAACACAAAGTTGGATACAGGCACAGCAGTTTTAACAGCTTTTGACCTTTTTATCAGGGAAAATACCACGTTGGTATGTTGATTTTAAACAGATCAAATATTAGATCGCTTCCTGAACAGACTTCACACACAGCAGATGGATTTATTAGAAGTTAACTCAATTAAAAATATTTAAAAATCAGATTTACCATTCAAGAGGGTGAGAGAAATGGGTGAGAGAAACAGGGGTAGGACGGGAGAAAAGAGGGTGAAGGATAGGGGAGAGATTGAACAGAGGGAAACCACTCCTCTGATTTATAGCGTGATATGAAAACATGGAATCACAATCAAAGGATCAGCAGCCACAGTTATAGGATACGAGTCTCAAGCAAGCACTTTCTTGTTAAATCTATTCTAAGCCATGAATGGAAACCATTAGCGATAGACGACCTCAGATGAATAAATTACAGCGCATTTATATTCCTCCAGCCACTTTCTTGTCAAAACCCACACTCCCATCAGAAACACTCTATCAAGAAGCGAGAGCTGCAGAGAAAGTCAGAGCGAGAGGGAGTAGAACGTATTGCTCACTCACGGGTGGCTTTCTTGTCTCTCTGACTCGTCAAATATACCCCAGATAAATTATTCCTTTTACCACAAAAGAGAGCTACGGCAAATTGCTTCAATGGGTTTCCACTGAGGTAATTGTCAAGAATAAAGAGATTGACTTCTTTTCCATGAAATCAGCAGCATGGTGGCACAGAGAAAGAACGAGAAAGAGAGAGAGAGCAAATTCAAGTCTGAAGGATTTTTTTCTGTTAAAGCGCAGCAGTTTACCAAGTTCAATAGCCATGTAATGTTCACTCACTACTGACTTGAGTGTGACTTGAATATATATCGAGGAAAGTGCCAAGGTAAATACGACCTGCGTGGGCTTTGCTTTCTATATGCACTGATTACTAATTGACAAAATAACAGAAGGACTTTGGTGCAGGACCCGTTTAAAGAAATAGAGATCCATTTGGATCGCTGAGTGACTGATCCACCGTTTTCCTTAATAAGATGTTGACTTGATTTCAGTAGCAAAGGTAGTACAAGGTAGAGAAATGTTTTACAACAAGTTGAGCATTACTTTTCCCCCCATCTCTGTGTTTGTGTGGGTCTGTGATTAGAATAAAAATAAAGTTCTCTTTACTCATGATGCAGACTAAATGAACTGAATGTACTGGATGTACTGTCAATACAGTAAGAGCCGTCTTTAGCGATTATAGGTAAACAGAATATACTGGGTTCAAACTGAACAAGCACTGTGCTTGTGGGAAAAGTAAGCTTCGACAGACATCACATTTATGAGATCAAGACAATCAGACCGCTGTATGCCCCTGAAGTACACACAAATTCAAGAAAAACTAGTTCAGCAGCTGTATATGAAGATGATCTATGCTTTGTATCAAATTCAACCAATAAACACATACCCAATTATAAGTTCAATCACCATCGAACTGCTGAGAAAAAGCTAAGTGACCTATAAGTTATTAGCTAAAATGATGATTTACAAATAATAATAATAATACTCTCAGGATGATATGCTTGCTACAAAGACCAGACAGACCCAGTAGTCTTTCTATTAATTAGGCAGTAGCCATGTGATATGCTTAATATCACAGAATCAGTGCTGTCTGCTGACCGGTAGAGCCAGCTGATGCAAGTGAGTGAAATATGAACATGCATTTAGCATTTAACAAGCTCCCCTAAATAGAGAATAAAAAAACAAATCAATTCTGAGTAGCAATCAATAAAAAGAGAGAGAAGAGGGAGATTCCTCGGGGTGAGGTGGCAGCAGCTCAGTCAGCAAACCCCAGTTAAGTGTAGGGCTGCTGCTGGCGCATGAAACTGAACACCCCTAAAATGTGGAACATGTGTAGGCATATTCTCTGGGAACGGTAGACAAACATAGACCATGAGAACCAGCCTGCGTGACCCTGGATGCCATAAACAAACTTCTCCACGGCTGTGACACACCAACATGATACCACTCATAAAAACGCATTGGTCTGATTGCACCTGTGCCTGTTCAGCACTCCGCTCTGCCAATGCCCGTGGGCATATGTGCATGCACGTATTTGGATGTCATATACTCTTTGTGTGTGCATTAGTCATTCACTAAAACGGCCAGAGTAAGAATCAGTCAGACTTGAACACAGACAGACACGTAACCTGTAATTTGTACACAGGGGAGCTCTCCTTTCCATTGCCTCTGGCTCACTGTGTGGCTTTCCAAAGCATGCTGTAACGTCATTTGTAATTTAATGAACTTTATCCTGCACGGCAAAAAAATTCCAGATCTTAGTGCATTGCAAAATATCGAAATTTCGATATCTGAACTGAACAACCAGTTTGCTTACAAAGCATAAAATAGGAAGATTACCACTGCGAATCCTTCCATTCCTTTACATTTGAGCCAAAGTTGAAGGAATGCAGTCAATGCATCATCCCAACATGTTCAAGAGACACCAGCCAAGCTCGGCTGAATTTTGCCGCAGGCAATTTAAGGAAAGCAAAGCAAAGATAATGTGTGTCATGCAATGCGGGACCTTGTCAGTATAAACAAAGTTGCTCAACCTTTAATACTACAACTGTTCAAATCGGCCATTCTCCATCCACATGGCAAAGTCGGGCTGTAAGTAAGGGCAAACAGGACCGGAGGCTACCGGTAGCACATGGCCAAGTCCACACATATGAGTGTTTGTGCATGCACACGCACACACACACACACACAGACGCACACGGGCAGAGGAGGGGAGTGCTGGCAGAGGCTGAATGTGTTTGCCCGCTCCAGGGGAGAAGTGAAAGAAAGGGAGCAGAAGAGCTGAAACAAACGCATGCTGGCTTCTATTAGTCGAGCTGTGGAGCGGGATGGAGGGGTGAGGAAATGTATTCATTCCTTCTGCCCCCCATCCATTCCTATCCCTCCAACCCTCCCACCCCATTATCTCCATTCTGGAAAAGCGGTGGATGAAAGGGACAACCCCCCAGTGGCAGCACTTCTCCCTCCAAACTTACGCCGACGCATTCTGACGGCTGCTTAATTGTACGTGATACAGGCAGGGCCCTTTCTCTTTCAAATCTAAAACAGATTGCTTCTCCCTGGGGAAGGGATTATTGGACAAGAGAGATGACAAAGCAGGGACAGTGCAGCACTCTGGGGGGTGGAGAACGGAGGGGGTAAGCTAGTGGATAGTGTTATGTTTCTCTTTTGTACATGCTTGTGTCATAAGAAGATTATGTTTGTGTCCATGTGTTTCAAATGTGGGCACGTGCGAGTGACAACCAAGAACGTGTGCGCTAAAGATCCAGCCTCTGATCACGACCACATCGTTGGATCTCTCTGTCCACTTCGAACCACCACTCTTTTATCACATGTTCACACCTCCCTTTCTCTTATCTTGGCCTCTTCTACTTTATGCCTCTTCCCCCTCTGTGTCTCTCTTGACCCAGCTTTCTCTTTCTCCATCTTAAGCCCATGCTGCATCTATGTGCAGTGACATTTGAACAAAAGCAGCTCCGGACATCACAGAAAAAGCATTGAAACCCTCTTTCTCTCACTCGCTGGCTCAAAGTGCACATTAATGAATAAGGTCTAACACCAATCTCAAATTTACAAGGACCTGGTCAGGGGTCATTCCTGGCTGTTGCATAGCTGAAGCATCTATTGAGAATTTATTTTTCTATACAAACCACATCTCTTTCAAACTAGTCAGAGGCAGAGGGTTAAGACAATGACAAGGGGAACAATGCCAGACAACAACAAAAAAAGTAAAGCATCAAATGTACGTCTGGTTTTCTGGTCTCTTTAACGTGTGCAAGGACTACTAGATTGAAGGTCGGCGGGTCAGGCATTCCGACCAATGATGCGCTGAATGTGATGTTTGCATGCCCTGACCTTTACCGCCCAAATGAGAGGCTGAACAAACACTTGGGGGTGCTATTGTGAGCTCCCAAATACCCCAAAATAGATCTATGCGGTGCATCTGTGTGGGCATCTCAATATGTGCATGGCATTTTTCCTTGGAGATTTGTTCTCAACAGTCAAGGACACGTCTCGTGCAAAGGCAGGATGTTAGTGCATGGAAACTCCATGGAAATGTTTGATCAGTGAGGACAACAAAGGGACTGAGAAAGTGGCTGACTCATCTAAAGATAGCCTGTCTAGATCACACATAAATAAAAGAATGCCAAATGCTCACTGTTCAAATACTGGTCATTTAAAGTGATAGGACTGTGCAATCTACTCCAGCGCTACCATGCAATCAGGCGAGTATGAGGAACACTATCATTAAGCTGAAGAGATAAACAAGTGCCGGAGGAGAGGGTGGTTTAGGAAATCTTTTCTTAACATACTTGCACACAAGAGAACACACACAAACTATAGTTATACAGCATCTTTTTATGTATTTTCCAGAGAGATGAAAAATGTGAGGAACTGACATTTTAGTCTTCCAAAGCAAAGATGTTGAATAATTCAGTAAGTAACTTATTAAATCGTCGGCCAGTTTAAAAGATTAGGTGCAATTTGGTGAAATAGAAAATCCAGTTCTTTCTCCACTTTTCTAAACTCTGAAGTCCTTTTTTACTGGCCCCACGTATCCTATTCTTACTGGAGAACAGAAAGTAATCTGCAAGGCTTTCAATTTGACTACAAACCAGAGCACCCTGTAATGATAGAATTCATAAATGTGACTTCCGTCATTGTAGGGTCAAGTTAAGAAAGTAAAATGCGGCATGAGGATAGTCTGGCTCGGCTGAGATAAAATGAAAAATTAATTAATTAATTAAATTAATGAGAAAGAAAGAATGGAAAAGGTTAACTACTTGCTGAAGATTGCCTCCACTGCTCACTCATTAGTCATATTCAGCACATTTATTTGAAAACAAATGCATATATATTTAATGCCCTTTTAATTCTTTTTTACAAGAATTAGTCTGCCACAAATATCTTTGACCTTGTTCATCAGTTGGCAAACATGAAGTCACGCAAGATGTCTGGGAAGTCTCTGATTCACTGTGGCTGGCATTTAAAGGACACACACACACACACACGTTTGTACAAATAATGATAATCACAGATACTACCTCTTCCTTTACACTCAGCCACTCACCATACTTATCAGAAGAATGAATTACTTCACTTATTGCTTTCACACACACACACACACACACACACACACACACACACACACACACAACAGTAAATTCGAGTGACGGCAGAGCCACTACTAGAACAACGTTTGTCTTGGCAAGCGGCTACCCCCCAGAACCTAATTATTTGCAGCAGCTGCTGCTGCTCTTGTTTGTAGCTCAGTGAAGCTAAACTGTTTAAAGGATCTCCCTTCTCTTCTGAGCTGGCAGTCAGCGCAGCCTTTTAAAACGCCCCAAAGCTGCTTTGCTATGCTCTGGGTAGGGCAATCAGAAATTGAATCTAAACGCTTCCAGGTGAAACTGAAGTGAAGGTAAGATTTATGGATCAATCTCGTCAACACTGAAAGTTTGAAGTTAGGCTTCTTCATATTTCTATGGCTTTTTCATTTAGTAACACATACTGGCAGTGGCATTGTATTGAAATATAAGCCAGTCGGTTACATTTCCCCAAATGTGCCTGGCACAAGAGATTGGCTTTGAACAGGACCACAGCATAATTTTGCCCTTTAGGAACACTTGTATAAGTTCTCAAGTTTTTGTGGACTGGTTGAAAAGGTGAACATATTGATCCAAGATGCAAAAAAAATAAAGAGTCCCAAGTTACTCACCTGATCCCTAAAATAGAGGAAATGTAATAACATATCTCACTTGGCTAAATCCAACTTTCCCAGAAAAACATGTTTAACTACAGCATTTAGATTTTCAAGCATTCAGATGCAAATTTTATGTGTAAGTAATTTTAATTTCTCTCTCGTTAAAGAAGAACATATCAATGAGTCAAACTCAGTATTTCTAACAAAAGTTCTATCTGTGTCTAAAATTATTAAAAAAAGATGATCAACTTACCATTCGACTTCTCTCAAAGATCTTTCATGTGTTAATCGGTCATACAGCCAAATTTTGTACGCACGTCTCCACTGGCCTTAAAGCGGCAGTCAACACAACCTATTGGTGGTTGTGTTACATACTTCAAGTAACAAGCAGGAAGTGTAGCTACGGCTGGTTCACCAAGGTAAACATAAATTCACACAACAGCAGCTTTCACCTATACAACCTCCTCTCCTCTCAGCCCGGCTGCTGTCCACACAGCCTTTCACAGCTGCACAATCTCCATTTGCAAACACCTCAGACACACACACACACACACACACACACACACACACACACACACACACACACACACACACACACACACACACTGCCTGAAGCTAGGTATAAATACTATACATCATATTCCCACTCCACTGGCAAGCTTCACTTCTCACTTGACTTGAGTTAAATAGCTGTAGTGAGTCTCTGACTCTCCGCTTAGCTCTGACAGTTTGTCCGGAAAGCGCTCTTCAGCAGCTCATCCATTTAGCGTATACTGACACGTTCTGCCAGAAGTGCACTCTGAATAAGATTTATGAAAAAACGTATCTGGCTGAAGTGAGGGTATGCTAAATGCCACACTTTGGCAGTTTTGGAAATGTAGAAAAAAAATGTGTTTTAATTTCCTATTATCAGACCTGACAGAGTGAATAAGGAAACAATTTATCTTCACTAACTATTTTAGTATAAATAAAAGAAAGAAAATTAAATACAGATATTATATTCAACCGAGTCCATATTATAACTCATAGGGTCCCCCCACTGACACTAGCTTTTTCAAATCTAAAGTAGTTTCCTTCACGTTCAAACATCCTGCATTCAGAAAACTAGACATTAACAGATGGGTGCTTATGATTGGGGAAAAAATGACATTAATGGAATGTGCTGCCTTCTAATCCCTTGAGACGGAGGAATTTGCGACGAAAGGGAATTCCTGTCATTCAGGGGAGAAAACTATGAAGACCAGCACACACAGAGCTGCTGTGCAGGCAACACAGATTCACTGCACTTGTAGACTCCCACTGCTGACTGCATGCTGCATCAGAAATTCAAACTAACAAACTAACAAACTAACAGGCACAGACCCTGTAAAAGCAGTGGAAAATACAAAATAGACAAAAAAAAGTGAAAAAGTGAAAAAGTACCTGAAAGGCAGGAGGAGAGCAGAGTGCTGGCCAAGTGAGAGGCAAGGTTTCCTCTCTTGGGTTTTCTTCTTGCGTTTCTGCACCGGGTCTCCCCTCGCTCATAGAGGGGTTTGTGTCTTGGGTTGAAGAGTAGAGGGGACCACACAGCTCCTGGAAGACAACCTCTCTCCTCTAATCCTCTCTCCGATGTGATGACACTCTCTAACCTCGACCATCTGTTGAAACACGTCCTGGAGCAGTCAGCACCGCGCTGTGTCAAGAACCCCACTCCTCTGCCCAATCACAGACAGGCTGCTGGGTGGCTCCTTGCTGCCAGGAGGCAGGGACAAGGACACAGCTCAGCGCTGAGGGAGACACACACACACACACACACATGCAGTCACAAACACACACTCGCAGACACTCTATGAGATGGAAGCAAGAAAACCCCCAGTCATCGTAACCCGAGAGGCAGAGTAGGAGGACGGGACAGGGAGAGTGAGAGGAGTGGAGAGAGAAGGAATGGGAGGGGAGAGAGAGAGAGAGAGAGAGAGAGAGAGAGAGAGAGAGAGAGAGAGAAAGAGAGAGAATGTTTAAGTGGTAAAAGCAGGGTTAGATAAGAGGAATATGGAGATAAAACTAGTCTTATGCTTTATATTACCCTGCTGCAAATGTTACAATTCTCACACAAATCTTAGACTGAAAACCCCGTGCATGCACATACACGCACACACACACACACACACACACACACACACACACACACACACTACTTGACCCTCTGTCCCTGACACCTTTCCTCTAATTCATCTCCCTGCAGCCACAAAGTATATGGTCTAAAGTATCAAACTAAAAAAGCAATAAAATGCTGTATTGGCCCTGTGGTGGGAATGCTGTTGGCCCTAAACTGTTACATCTCCAGGCACAGGAGCACAGGCAGCAGCCCTTGCACCTTTGTGTGATAAATCCTTACAGTCCCTCGGCTGCATTCCTGCCCTTCACCACCTATTGCCTTAAGTCAAAAAGGAGGGCAGAGGGGAAGACACTAAAATTACAAAGCTAAGGAAAGAGTAAGATAGTCAGAGAAAGAAAAGGAAAAGAAGTCTAGATAAGATGGGTTTACGGCTCGATAACAGCAAACTGATAAGGCAATTTACTATCAACCTTTCCACATCAACACCATTACCGGTGCACTTCCTAAATTAATCAACCAATTTTCAACCCATTCATGCAAAACACCGGGAACATTAGGTGAGAAAGGCTGTCACATTAATCATTTTGTGGAACCACTGTCCTACTCACTGATCCATTAAAAAAGGATTACAAGACCCTGATGATATTCAGGAGCAACTTCAAAGGCAAACCCTAATGAGTTAATACCCATCTGATATCTGACAGCATCACAATGAGTTAATCAGAGGTGTGAAACACTAAAGAAAGGCTTCTAAGTGGTTCATTTACATTCTTTAGGCAGCAGCAACATCCTGGTCTCTGTTTCAAGCTGCCCTTTGATAAATACTATTAAGTTCAAACAGGTCTATTAATGAGGACTTTGATCGTCTCTCCAACTGAGGCATTACCAATGGTAGGTTCAATTTGTCCATATGAATATATTTATGGATACTTAAAAGCATTTTTAAAAATTAGTTTACTTATTTTCATAAATAAATAGCCATCTTTTACATGGTTTGTTGCATCTGAAAATGATTTGTATGTTGCATGACCCGACTGGTTTAAGTTGCATACATGTTATGCTGTAATACTGCTCAGAACTTGCATGTGTATCAGCTTTCCATTTTAATTTGATTGCACCACACACAAACAGCAGAAAGAATCTCACACTTTTTTTTTTCAGTGGGTGCTCCCCGTTATATTCCCCTCAGGTTCACATATGAGGATATTGGATTAAACTAAACAAAGCCTATTTTCACCAGGGAGACGTGAAACTTTCCCCAGCTTGGACTGATGTTTGAAACAGGGACAGCGGTGAGGGAGAGAAAGGGCCTTAGGGGGAAAGAGCTCAAATTAGATTAACTAAATTCACAAAGACTGTCCCCAGCCCCTCCTGCATGGCTACACACATCCCAACCCACACCTCCAACCCCAGCCCCCATTCTCACGGCCGAGAGGTTTCCAAAGGGCCTTCAGGCAGGCCAGGGGCGACCAAATCCCTGTGCTCTTTACTGGATTAAAGATGGCTGCCCCACTGGGGGAGAGGGGCTGTTTTTTCATAAATTGAGCACATCTGTAAACATCATAAATCCATGCAGACAGAAAAGGTTATCAGGCTGAGTTTCTGTCAGGGAAACATCTACAGCCTTTACAGCGAGGGCCCATCAATAAACCAAACTTTTGAGAGTTAGAAACTGGTCATCCACCTTGTGCCAACACACATCATCCATTTTGCATGACCACTCTTAATCTCCATTTTCCATTTTCACTTCCGCTTATGGACACAACAGCAACAAAAGCAAGGGTAGGGGGAGGTCTATAAAATGGCCTCATCTTATGAATGACTGAATGACCTGCAGGGGGGCCAGAGGTTCTCTAGTAACCTCCATTCACTCTCCTTCTCCCCATCCTCACTTTACAAAGAATTCCCCAAGACCATCACGGTGGTTATCTAACACAAAGATAGCTTTAAGGTGACCACTTTTCTCTTACTTTAGACTTGTCTGATTGGGTCCCCCATACCGTATGACACCATTGTCTCTTGTCCAGGCATTACTCTTAAACTGGAGCCAAGCTTCCTCACATCTCAAACTCACTTCCCCCTTTTCCTTCCAAATTTCCAACCATCAGTTGGGCCTGCAGGTGCAGGCAGAGGCCAGTGCTGGGGGGCTACTCGGTTCACTAGCCCCATTCTCTATGCCTGAATGAGATACATAGGGGTGTCATAGCTGTGATCCTGCCTCTGTGCAAGTATAGAGCGCTAGGACTGAAGTTGGGGGATACAGCCATGATGTGGAGGAAGGCAAAACCTAGGGGTGACATTGTTTTGTGCTTCACAGCATTTTAAGTGCCAAGCACATGGCTACTGCCATGCTAACCTCCATCTGTAATGCAGTGCTGTAGGCTCGTGTCAGATGACTGGGGGGGTATCAAAGTAGAGAACGTGTCAGCTGCTTAAGATCCGTTTGAGTCAGGATGTAAGACACTGGAAAAACTACATACATCCACTACCAACTAATTAAGCGCAAACTCTGGGAGCAGTGCTTATGGCCGCATAAGACAAAACTGTTTTCCACAGCTACACCCAGTTTGTATAGCAAAGTACTCCACTGTGTTGTTGTTCCTCAGTACTACATTTGCTGTGGTTCTGCTGGCTCCCAGGACCCCTTACACTTCAGGGGGTTGAATCAGTGTCATCTCAAGTTCATGCCAGAGGGGCACAGCTGAGAGCTGGAGATGACTGGGTTACAGCAGGAAAGCAGGAGAGGACACGCACAGTTGGTCATGAATGTACAGGGCTGGGAGGAGAAATGAATGGCAGGAGACGGGAGGACAGAGGGGAGATAGGAATACTTTAGGGACAGAGGGGTGGCAAGGTTAAAGGAAAAAAAAATAGAGAGGGAGAAAGCGGGGAATGGAGGAGGAGGAGGAGGAGGAGGGGTCTCTGTGGTTCAGTGACAGCTGAACACGCAGCACATGCATGTGGAGGGAGCTCTCCTCACGCCACGCTCCTGCTGTGCCATGCATGTGCCCTTGTACTACACGTATGTGATTTAACACACATGAAAACCACACAGACATGCAAGGCAGCATCTGTCACAATATACAATGTCACAATATAACCAATTGGCGAATCCTTAAAAAGGATTTTATATCCAGAGTAAACTGAAACTTTCCATGGCAACAACTTTAAAAAAAAAAAAGTTAATAGCATTAAGGCACTGTGTTATCTTGGATTCTTAGATTCAAGTTGAGGACTTGAAGGTTCTTCAGCTTTATTGAGCAACCAAAAAGTTAAATATTTTTAACTAACTCAGCTACAAAGATTGTAGCTTAGGTTTGGAGTTTGGTTTCTACTTTGTAAATAGCTTAATTGAGCTATTACCGTTATCCATTCACAATGATAGAGTTATTTGTTTGGACGTAAACATGCATTGTGTGTGTGTGGAGCATTTAAATTCCGGGTAATACACCAAACACTGAATAACTCAGTATATCATGAGGCTTTTTTTCTTTTACCTTAAAAGGTTTCCAGTCATTGGTACAATAAACATCATGACTGACACCTTTTCTTCAACAGCCACTGTCAAGCAGCTAACAAGTAGTGCTGCAGACAAAGGGAAAACACTAACACATAATGAAGTCATTAACAGTAACCTGAGATCAAGCGTTAGGTAATGGTGATAGGATTTAGAGGTCTCTTAATAATGACATCCACCAACATACTTAAGTCAGATGACAGATGTGCTGTCACCTCTCTGACAGATGTTTACATAATTGTTAACCATGGCCACCATCCAGTGTAAAGAGTGTAAAAGACAGTTTTAGCTTACAATGGAAGATAATATTGCATTCTGATAACATAATCTAATTTAGTATTACTTTAAATGGCATTAGTTCAGAGCAGTTAGCACATTTATCTTTTCCCAATCATGTAAAGCACACAGTCACTATGCTTCATTGAAAGCAATTGTTTCCATAAGCCATGCTGCTTTTACATCACAATCACACATGTTTTTTCCAGCTTCCCCAAACTGCAGTTGACTTAATTCTTCTGCAGATCATTTTGGATCTGAAGATTATAAGTTTGATTTCCATACAAAATATCAAACGACAGGTTGTAGCATTGGTAATGACAAACAGGTGCAAATACTTGCTAACCTCCAAATATCTAATTCAAGAGGAATGTAGCCTATATTGGATAACTCTTGGCATGGAAAAAGGTAAGTGCATCCAGATTTCCAAATAACAACAACTGTCAGCACAGACTGATTCATAGACTCTTACTAGCTGCCAGAGGCACTTAAGAACACATAGACACCCTTATTGATCAAGCCTTTAAACACTGTGTGGCAAATAGGGGGCCCCATATTCTTTGAATACATAGAAAGATTAACCAAAAGTCCATCTTATAAATATTTTAATACCATGTTGCCATGAATACAGTAACTAAAATCCAATGATAGTATAGTACAAATCCTGTAGGAATCTGATGGACCACCCAGGGAGCTATCTTAAAGCAGGATTAGGACGTTCCAAGAACTTCTACAAAAGTTAGGAAAAGATAGCGAGAGATATCACCCCCCTGATCTGGTGAATCACAGGATGACGGAAATGATTTGGGATAGCCTTAAGGTTCAGTAAATGGGTAAATGGCTGGGAACCAGTGCTGTAAGCCATGAAGATATGAGAGAGATACAGCGGAGAGATACTGATCACTCTCCCTGGGTCCAGAAGATGAAAGACATTCTGACAGCTAAGACAATGGTGGCCATGTAGCAACCAGGTTCAAAAAGCAAAGCCCCAGGGACCTTTAAGACTGAAATACAACTGAATCCCACTTTTAAATTTGGTGCCTTTTCTCAGTCTTGTCAGACAAAAGCATTTCAAACAGTGAGCACAACTGGGAACATTAGTAAGACAACCTGCAGCACTTCTCATACTGGAGTAGCAGAAGTGGCATAAAAATGGGTTGTTCTTGAAGTATTAAGACATCTTGATGTACACACAAGATTGAAAAAATATATAACAGTGGTTTTCCACTTGGAGCAAACTATGAACCACAGTGTGGGTTGGGTAACCTTCACTCAGGAAGAAATCTTGGTGCAAAATTCAACAATTTAAAATCTTTTCAGCCATTGCATAATAGGCAATTTCCCCCTAATTCTGATGCTCTATTTCTGGGCTTAAGACAGTCACCACACATGCCAGGCGGTCGTGCCCTACTTTTGTTTCTTCTTCTTCGAGGACAGACATCATCATTTGGTATATGATGGTGCTGCATTTTGTACAAAAACGTTGTGTGTTTAAGAAGTTAATCCGGCTCTGTATGAAATATGGTTAAACCCCACCTGAATATGAACCCTTTTGCTGGACCTATCAATAAGCCACAGATATAATTAAATCTCAACAAAGAATGTATTTTTAACCTTTAAAGAAACTTGGTGTAGCATTTCCCTTCATGACTTCTCAGACGCAACTTAGTTTCTTGGGTAGCAGGAAAATCTGCTCCAACTGTGTTTGTCTACAATGATATTCTCATCCAAAAAACAGGCCAACTCTTTGTTGACTTCAAAAAATCCCCCCAAAAGACATTGAGAGAAGGCAGTAATTGTTGTCATAAAGCCAGTGTCCACCTCCTTCCCGTCTCTGAGCTTTTGGGAGTCTCATTCTTACCGAATAGTGCTTCGTTTCCGGAGGCCTGACTTGCTAATCCTCTCAGGCGAGAAGGTGAAAGGCAGGAACAAGGAGAAAGGGGGAAAGCTGTACGTGGGAAGGAAGGCCTATGTATGCTACAACATTCAAAATGCCTGGTTGAAAATAATCCCATAAAGCATGCCGCCAGTAGCCTGTTGAGAGAGAGAATTAAGATTTGCGTAGGGCAGATAGGCCGTTCAATTATCCCCTCAGAGGCCTTAACTGGCCCCGGGCCACGATAAGGACAGAATTTTCATTTGTCAGCAGAATGTGGCAAGAACAAGGGAGATAGGGTTAGAGCATACAGAGCATGTTGAAATATACTGTCGTAGCTTAATGATACATCAGCTCCAGTAAATAATCAGCGCTGCTCTTAACAGCCACAATAGCACCATCAAAAAATCGAATAACGAGGCACAAGAAATAAATTGGCAAGCTAATAGACATCTACTGCAGCACTGGTGTCCACATGGAAAACTTGGGTGCACGCACTAGTCTAATTAGAATACAAACTATGTTTTCTGTTCGGTAAGATGAAAACACAGGGATGTGGCTGCGGCTTTTAACAGGGTGTTTGTTGGGTTGCCGAGCGAGGGGAAGCACTGTGGCTCTGTGTGATTTGTGATTCGCACGCGGGTGGCAAGGGAGCCCTTTTAATCTGTGTCCTGGCGTCCGTTTCCTCTCTCTGGGAGAAAATCAGTAACATGAACAGCTCACCACGACACAACTGCACAACCACTGGGACGTTTATGACCCACTGAAGGGCCACACAGCGCAAGAGATCATTTGTATGAGAATAGGTACAAGAGGAGTACCCTCCCCTTTTCTAAGCTCCCTCATTCAGCCTCTTTTTTTTTTTTACACTCAGGCCCTCTCATCGTCCTCTCTGCCCTTTACCTATCTCAACTCGCTCGGCCTTCTTTCCTTCATTTAAGATTTTACCATTTCCTTACGACCCTTCTCGGGTCTCTGGTTATTAAAGAATGCCAAGAAAAAGGCAGTTTATGAGAGAAGACCGCAGCAGCCAGGTTTCCAATAGGTGCAAATTCCAGTGATGCCTGTGTGCGTTTGGACACTATTGTGTCTCTATACACCTGAGTCAACTAGCACACTGAAGGTGATGGGCAGCAGAGATGTCTGACAGCTAGATCACATTGTGTGTGTGTGTGTGTGTGTGTGTGTGTGTGTGTGTGTGTGTGTGTGTGTGTGTGTGTGTGTGTGTGTGTGTGTGTGTGTGCGTGTGTGAGAGAGTAGGACAGACAGAAAGTTAAAAGCGAACAAATATCACATTTTTTTCAATTAATATAAATGCTCCAAAGGGGTCGCTGCCTTGATTTGAAAACTCTTCCGTAGTAAAGCTAATATAAACAAACCCTCTTATCATCATGCGTACTTAATTATACGTATTATACATGTATAAATTGCTGTGGCTTAATAGTATTAAACTGTAACACACTCCCAGGTTCCCATTTCACGCTCATCCTGCAGACTGTGGAGTCTGGAAACATGTACCAGACAGCCCATCCCAGAGGAGAATTCAGAGTCTGGGGCTGTGTGGGTGGGTGAGCACTCATTTGAAGAAAACTCCCAATAATCCAATTAAGCACATAATTTCCTTTAGTACACAGCAGTTGAATCAACTGTCAGAAAGCAGCCAAGTCAGAAAAAGTGAATAGCGAAAAGAGTGGACAGTGAAAAGGGTAAGAAAAGGCTTTTCTGTGTACTGTTCAGCTGCTGCAGTGAACAAAATGCAAACAAAGCTTTAGAGAAAGAGGCTTTAGATCTCGGCAAACATGGCGGGGCCTCCCGTGCTCCACTTTGTCTGCTGTCCTGCTTGGCTGGCGCTCAGCTCTCTTGTCCAGGACCAGTCTTTAGTAGCGATCCCTTGACCAGGAGCCAAGCTGCCTTTCACAGTGTGTGAGTGTGTGCGCACGCGTGCTTGAATATGCATGAGAAAAGATGGGGCTCCTCTACGGTTCTGTGTGCCGTTTTATAACTGGCCTCATATTCACAAAGAAAGACAATGAAAAGAGGGACAGAAATAACAGGGAAAATATCGACGTGGGTATAAATTAGCTACACTATGTGAAAGAGTGACATCTTGCATGTTGGTGAGGACATACATAACAGAAATCCTACCTGAAATCCAAAATTTTTGTTTCCAAGTAGATTTCCTTCTCTCTTAAATGACACTCATACAAAGTTGTTTCAGTGAATATACCCCTGCAAAGAGAGGGACATTTAGAGGAGAGAAAAACAGCACAGGAATTTAGAATATCCACCTAGTAAGCGCTTATCTTCCCTCTTGAGGCACGGAATATCAGCCACAATGACGAGGCCAAAAAGGAGAAAATGGGCATCGTCTTGTGAATATTTTTCTGTGCATGTTTATAGATCTTTGAGCTAATTTGCTTAGATGCACAACTCTATGAGCAACAGATTTCAATTTTTCTTTTCAATTTGATATTAAATGGGTATCATAACATTTTGGAGACGTAAACAATGTGTGGTTTTCACAAAGGCTTACTAAAACATAACTTCAGATGAGAAGGTAAAGATAGAAACAACATTAATAAAGCCCTGTGTTTTCTCTTCTCCCCGTCCCTCCACCCCTCCTGTGTTGGCGAGAACGTTGATCTCTTGAATCTCACCAAGACCATCTGATAACGCTGCCGAGTGCTCACTGAATTATTGCGGGCAAAACTGGCACAATTTAAAAGTTATAGGGGCAGATCAAATATTTGATCAAATTGAAGTAAGTCAAATTTAATTATGGCAATCGTCACAACAAATTATGGCAATCGAATGAACAAATACAGATGTGAAAAAAATACTAACAAAGTGAAGGCAAGGAAGAAAGAGGTGGAGGGCAATAAGATCACAATGAATATGGCAAAAATTAGATCTGTGAACTACTTTTATTAGATAATATTGAATATTACAATGAATGAAATATCTCCCAGACAGGAAGATAGGAAAGAGGGAACGATCAAGGGAAAGATAGAAGAGAGGCAGCAAAGAAGGTATTAAAAAAAAACAGAAAATGCCTCAATTTGTGTAGCCCAGGCTTAAACTGTGAAAAGGGGTGCTCAGCATTTCTTTTTCAAGCTTTCATATCCTAAAAAGAACCCCTCTTAACTCCCCATTCTTCATTTCCTGTTCGTGTCCGGGTCCAGATGGCCAAAGGATCCAGAGAACATCCGTAACGGAATAACTGAAGACTTTCATGACTGAGCCGGTGCCGGGCAGGATGAAGTAAGTGGGAGGTAGAAGGATTTGTATCATAACAGTACGTGTACATGTGCAGCTTCTTTTACCCATAAATCATCAGCTGTATTTTTGCAGGCGACCCGATAGCGGATTGGTGAGGGCGCATTCCACAACAACAAGTCTCCGGTTCGATTCCCGGCTGACCAGACCGTTTGCTGATAGTGATTCCTCTAATCTCTTTCCCAAAACTTCCCGTCTCTCTCAACTGTCACTGTCCAAAAATGACATAAAAAAAAATAGATCTTCACAGGCATACTAACACAGAGATGTGATTTAATAGACATAGCACATTTAGATATGCTTATAAATCTCACTTATCTAATACAGCTGATTAACTCAACCATCCTGCAGCTGAACTCAGTGAGGGTTCAATTTCAATTCCTAAAAAAAAAAGAAGGGAAAAATAATGTCTCAATTTGTACAGTGATAAATGTGTTTAGCTTGGTGTCAAACATGTTGAAACCATACACGTAAGAAAGAAAGGGATAAAACATGTTGAAGGCTTTATGGACCCCTTGCCACATATTGTACACCACTTGAGCTGATGGTGAAATCAAAACTGTATGCTGACTGAATCAAAAACAGTCATAAATATAATCGTCTATAGCTTAGATAAACATGCTCTGGGAATGCCAAAACATTACCGCTGTTGAAGACTTTTCTGCACTTGACTAATACCATCCAGGTATGTTAAGAGAATGACAGATATAAACTGACAGGTTTACAGTAGGCAATTAAGTCAAGTATTCTACTAAACTGACACTTTATGATAAAAATGAGTGTACCAGCAACAGGCAAGCAGCAACAAAGTAAGGAATCATTCTCATATTCTACTTTTATTACAGTCATAATTGTATGAGCTTATTTTTCTCTTTTTATCATTCTCGATCTGTATTGCAATATGTCAAACCATGTTACGGTTGTCAGACTTTCTGTTTCCCAAAGTGTCCATGTAATATGCTCTGCTGGGAATAACTGTCATGGAAAATGTGGATTAGTGAGGCAACAGCTGAGGTGTTTGGCTCCAGGTAAAATGGGATCATAGATGGCCAAAGAGATCAAAGCCAGAGTTCATGCCTTTTGCAAGCGGATGTATAATCCAGACACGCGCTGCAACTTTAGTGATGAAGCAGGTCAAATCATTCCATTTTGCAAAGCTGTCTGAATCCCATTTTGGAGAAGCAGTAACTCAGCACAGCCACAAGTATGTAGAGTCAAAAAGTTTGACAGAAATTGCCTATAAAATGCGCTCTGTGCACTTTCCACATCACATCAAGTTTGCCATATGAACCCCATGCTCTTGGCATCTTCTGTAATGACATTAAACAATGGTGTTCCATGTCAAACAGCAAGTTGGTCCTTTCGCATCACCGGCCAAATAGAAATCACAAGCTCAAGTTTTATATCCAAGTCAAAGAAAACTAGGCTGTTGGCACCACAAATGTAGAAATTTGGATCAGCAAGAAGTCAAGGGGCTTTCACTTCAATGTCTTTGCTACCACAATTAAGACTTCATAAATATATCCCAGAATATAAAACACTTAAAATTGAGCCCTTTTGCACTGCGTTTGACTGACAAGGCCACTACACTCAAAATTACTCACAGGCACACAGCAGGCAAACAGAGTGTTTGGCCGAGATGTATGTGTGGTGCCAGTGTGCTGTACACAAGCCAAACTTTTGGAGTGAATTGTCAAGGGCATGCAAGTCCAAGCCATGGAATCCATCTGGAATGGAGCAGAAATGCCACCATTTACAGCTATAAATAGAACAAATAAGGCCCACAATCAGAGTGATAATCCCTCAACAATGTCGTGGCTTTGCGGCATTACTTAATGTTCCACAGGAAGACTTGGAGGAAACATCCTGATCCACCTAAGTATCACGTTGTTCCTCTCAGATAAACTGACCCTGAACACATTGTAATGTGGTCAGAGCGGTGGGGAGGGCACATGACCTTTGACCTGGGTTGGAGGAGTCAGAGAGGTCTGGGATTAGTAGTTTATGACACTTTAGTCATGGACTTTCACCAAATCCCCCTCGTCTCAGCGAGTCCTCTTCAGTACAAATGGAGTGGAAGAAAACGCTGCAGTCAGGGACACCACACTCTATTGTAGTGAAGATTGATGAGAGGGCAACCGGTCAAGTCATTTCTCTTAATCTGGCTGGATGATTAAAGACTTCAATTTAACAAGTGGTTTTCAATAATCTGTAACTGGTACAATGCATCGTGAAAATGCTCCCTTGAATGTGTTTTAAAGACACTCCACATAAATCTTCTAGTCTTCATCTCTCCAGATGTCCATTTGTTAGTTCACAATAAAAGAAAAAAGTGGGGCCGAATGCCTAACTTGGCATCGCTACCGTCTCCCACATCTAGTCTATATACACAAATACATGGCACCAGTCCCCTTTTTTAAACTGGTGCATCTTAAGCTGATTCTCATTACCCAATAGCTATTCCCCCTGTGGCATTGTGTTTGCTCCTTCTTGCTTGACATGGGGGAAATATATTAAAATGTATGAGCCTTTATCCTACCCCGTTCAAACAGAGCCAACTTGTATTTGCCTAGACCACAATACAGAACACGTACACATGCATTCGCATGCACACACACATACATACAAAAGGAGGGTCACCCCTGCCATTGTTTATTAGTAGGAGGGCCAAATATCCATGCTGGCAGTATGTCTGGGATGAAATAGTGTACAGGAAGCCAAAAATGGGCATTACATTATTACATTTTTAGCAGCAGGAAAGAAACCAAGCCTCCAATCCACAGAGACAACTATGCAAAATCCAAAAGAACATTTAGTAGAGGTAACCGTCACAATTTTCTTTGCTACTGCTTTACCCTCTCTCCCCCTTTTTCTTCAGAATAATTTTATTACAAACCTGTCTCTCATTTCGCCTTGTGTCATCCTCTACATTTGGGCATTATAACACTGCCTGAGTTGTTTATAAAAGATATCTTAATAAAAACAACCCATCACCCTGATTTGATTTGTTCCCCTCCCCCGAACACACAGTGAGGCCAAACAAGTCCGCAAAAACTTGGGCTTGAGGAAAAATGTGCTATCTGCTAACACGTTTAACTCCCTGAGGGAGGCAAACATGCTCAGACTTAATGCAAAACATATTGAAGTATTAAAGCTCCACATCCTTGTAATGTTAGCAACAGAACAACACAGCAGCAATCCTCACAATGTTCCCCTTATCCCCTCAAAAATGGGCCTCATCAATGGGAAGAAAAAAAAAAAAAGATCCAACTTTTTAATAAGGAGATGGTATGAGAGAGTTCTAGCCTAAGGTTTGAAAATGTGGTGCAGAGACTATCTGGAGCATTTTTTTTGTCCGACATCAGCATCAGCTCTGGGCTCAGTCTTAAACACATACCAATCATTATTGGCAAGTTTGTTCTGGCCATCCATTGGATAGGAGAAGGTTATCAGATATCCGCCCTGAGTGTTGTGTTAACCAACCCCGACAGCAGTCCTTCGCTTCAAAAATGATAGGTCTTGCTGTAGACTTATCTATTGCATATCACAGATCCATACACCATCAAAGACTGTTTGCTGATAAGACTGAAAGTTGCCATTGTAATGATAGAGGCACATGGCCCAATCAAGTTGTTACAGGGGCCAATCTTGGTATTTTGTCATGTTGACTGCAGAGGCATACACATGTATCACTGTTAACACAGGGGCTTACAAAAAATGATGAAGTAGAAACAGAAACACAGAAAGGTTTGGATAAATCCCAAACGAAAAATGGTTACATTGGGAATTTAAGAGCAAAGGATGAGAATCCTCATGTATTATTTTGCAGCATAAAATATCTGCTAATAAAACCTGTATTTCTGGTGTTTATTCACTGCACTAAATTCCAGCATAAAACTAAGAAGGAGACGGAGAATGTAGCGATCATCATGAATAGGTCTACAGACCAGAGCACTTGTGTCATTTCCACTAAAAGAGTTTGCGATTTTATGTATCAGATATAACAGTTAATGAGAAACTAACTCTCTAAAGTTACTTTTCCACATCAATCTGCCGAGCTCGCTTCTGTGCTGTGTGCCTGTATCCCTGGGAGTTGAAAGGTCTGGAGGTAAAGGGGAAGCTCAGGCTAAGCTCAGACTGCAAATAAATCAACCTCGACCCATATCCTCTTCTAACTCCTTTCCTTTCCTCCAAGACCTCCCAGTTTCACTGGGCCCAGCAGGACCACAAGCAGCTGTATCAAAACAAAACTAAATCATCTCCGCCACTGGGCTAGATAAACAACCTTGCCCAAAAACAACATTACAATATGCCAATCTATAGAACACACCAAAAATGCTTTCTACAGAGCACTGTAAATGATACTCTAATTAAACCTACATTCAATCATCGAATGTTCATTGCTGCTTGTCAAAAGGTCTATAGCTGTAGTTTAGAATGGGAATAACAATACTAACTCTCAGGGGCTTAATACGTATCCAACTAGTTGCAAAGGAAAGTCCAACAGACACAGTTTTGAAACAATGTCTTATAAATCATGTCATTGAACAAACAGTGGTATGAGAGTCTGGTCTCTGGTCTTGGACTTGTGGGATGTATGACTCAGACTTTTAAACACATACAGCTTCACTGTAAGTTTTCACTAAACGTATGTCCCTATCTTATACCCCATAAAAGGAAGACTTAAGCAAAAACAAAGCAAACTGATTTTTTTTTCCCCCATGATGGTTAAACAAAGCATATGCAATAGTACTATAAGCTGCTGTATGCGACTTATGACATGGCAGTATATTCATGGTTTGGGCCTTTTTGAGGTGGGACCACACATGGTATAATTTATGATCTAGTTGAATGTATTAGATTTCTTATTTGGAACTTGGACAGACAAACTTAGACAGTACAAAAGAATGACGGTCAATTTATCTCCTACACCATTTAAACATCTCTACAATAATTATCTTACGACACCACCACCAAGGAGACGGACCTACGAGACACACGGCAAACTGTATGTGTGTGATTGTGTGCACTGATCTCTAACCGTAAAGGTGGTATCATCAGGTACTTCAGAACAGTTACTAATATGCCTGCAAACACACACACACACACACACACAGCTTTCTCTTGTGTGACATGGTGGATGTGTTTGTTTATGTGTGTATAAGTGCAAATGGTGAGGACAAAGACCTGCCATTACTCTTTAACATAATACATAGTACAGATAATCTACAAAAGTCAGAAGATTGTATTCTGCTAACATAATTAAATCCTTCTTTTCTACTTTACTTTTCTGGTTTTCAAATATATTGAATATTTCAACAAATACGTTTTCTTGATCTGAGGTTGCATGCAAAAGTTGTTTTCGACTCTACTCCAAAAGTAAATTAAATGTTTGTTGGTTTGTGGTCAACTGGTTACCAGAACCTCCTGAAAAAGTATCCACATGTGGGCCACACAAGGGGCCAGATTACACAATAAGTAAAATGGCTCAGGCTCATTAATAATACTTTTCTACAGCTGTAAAAAATAATATTTTATTTTCATTTTTAGGTGTTCTGTAGTTCTCCTTTTATTTCCGTCTTTGTTTAGTTAACGTGTGTATATGGCATCTATAGTCTGAGTAGGGTCGAGCGCCAATGTGGCATTGATTGTTTGCAACTCTGAGTCTTGCTGCTAAGTCTTCTCCCTCACCCAAGATCCCTTCCAATGAAAAGCAGACCTGACGAGGCATCAGTTGTGGTGTAACGGCTTTCAGTGATTTTGGTCTTAACCCCAGAGCTTGTTTTGAAACCCTCCAGGGGGGTATTGAATAATGAAATGCAAGTGCTGTGAAAAACCTGGTGCTCCTCCCCTTCATTGCCCTGGTTTAGCGACGACTGCACTGGGAGACAGGGAGGTGGATTCCTTGGTGGAGAAGCACATCTCACTTAGCTAAATTGGCCGTGTCTCATCCCTCAATACCCACTGTTCTCATGGGGGAAAATGAGCTCGACCAGGTGCTATGTAGGATCTTTAGAGCCTCAAGAATTTTCTGAACTTTTCCCCCACCCTTCATTCCTCCTATAGGAGAAGAGATTGGTCAGACATGCCTGGATAGGCTTGGTCAACACCTCACCAGCATTTCTCAGACGCTGGTCTGTCTTTCACACTCTCCGAGGTGTGCAGCAGTAAATTTCTGATGAGTCATATGATACACCTCTGGCACAAGTCTGCTCACAAGTGCAGCACACAATCTAAATCTCACTCTATTAAACATCACATTTTCAAGAATTTGGACAGAGGGCAAATTGTCCAGATGGCCTTAACTCAGCAGTAGCCATATTAGCTTTCAAAATGTCCCGGCTCAGTCCTGAGTTACCATTTACCTGGGGCGGCAGGGCACTTCCCTTTTGATTTCAGCACAGTTGCTCTGATCTGTCAAGCAGAAAAATAACCAGAGGCTACTTCAAAGGCCAGGTCTCCTCACAGCGGCTGAGTCCAAAATGCTGCTGCCTTCATGCGGGGAGCCAAAGCTAAAAGGCGTCTTTATATGAAAATTGGTTTCATTAGGATCACTGGAATCCTTTGAGGGTCAGTGGAAAAAAGAAAACACATGTTGACAAGCACAAACGTCTGCACCTTCTTATAAACATCAACCTCAATGATTCTCACAATGCTTTTATGGCAGGATTTTTTTCCCATTTTGTAAGACAGCACCCAAAGGATAGAGCGCAGGTACTCAAAAAGAGAAGGTATAAGTCTTTAAAATGTTGAACAACAGGACCCTGTTCTCACATCAGTGGCCTGCATAGTTTCTGTGTTGGTGAAAGCATACCCTATGCACTAACATTTTATCTTAAGAGGTGTTTTACAGTGTCCAGAGGGAGACTGAGAGGATTTTTTTTTTGCCTATGGTAAAGGTATATACAATGCAGTAAAGAGGCAAAAACACTAATTATCCTGCAACTGGAATCATCAATCATGCTCTATTTAACTTGCAGAGAAAGTTAGAGCCTAAAATAGAAAAATGCGGGACTACCAAACCTAATGAAGTTTAAATTTATGAAAAGAAACAAACAAAC
This sequence comes from Ophiodon elongatus, assembly GCA_016806645.1. Lineage (NCBI taxonomy): Eukaryota > Metazoa > Chordata > Actinopteri > Perciformes > Hexagrammidae > Ophiodon > Ophiodon elongatus. The sequence goes on along the minus strand of JACSYO010000632.1, from coordinate 2,459,828 downwards.
AAGATAAATTCTAAAAGAAACAGAAGGAAAGCAAAGTTTAGCAAGAAGGTGGATAGAAGATATCAAAGGAGCAAAGACAAATTCAAAAGCCCTTCATTTCAGGGTGTAATTTATAAACACTTAAAGCTGGAATGCGAAATTATGGGTCAGCTGCTCATTCACACCCTTCAGGTTGGCCTGGAAAAGCTTTCCAGCGGTAACTCTGCTGCAATGTTACCCAACCCCTGTCAAGTCAACTGATATCAAAGCATGGCAATTATTAGACATTAAACATAAGAAGAGATTGGAGAACTTCAACAGGGAGGCATTTTATCACAGTCGAGGCTCGGGACCTGCTGTGGTTGTTCACTTCCAAGACTAGGAGGGGGGTAATCCAATCTCATCAAGCAGTTCCTTATCTGGCCAGAGTTCAAACCCTCAGGAGTGTGCTGTAATGTCTTACCAGGGCTTTGACTAGCAGCGCTTCGGTGCAGTTTGGTCCAGCTCTGGAAAGTGGTCAACTCCTATACTATGTGAAATGCCTGTACACTATATAGGACAGAGCTATAAGGTGGCTAGGAGCGAGTTGGAAATGATGAGGTGCTTTAACACCACATGAGGTGACGTCTTAGGTAACTTGATCATGCTTTGTCATCAAAAGGACACAATGAGAGGGATTTAAGCTCACAGCAGCAGGTCTTGTAGATAATAGATTACAGTTAGGCTAGTCTTCTGTCATAGCTCACTGAGCTCCGTGTGGCTAGGTTTTCAGAAGAAGTGAAGACATTACAGTCATCTGTCTGGGTCTACAAGGATGCATTTTGGAGGATGGTGGGGTTATGAGTTTGGCTCGTGTTACCTGGCTCTGCTGGAACTGACCTGAGCGGGACCTACAGATTAAGGAACCATCTGGGAGCTGCAACCTGAGCTCAGGAGAGGAGGACCAGCAGGACACCACTTTCACTTATCTACAATGACACACAAACACACGCACACACACACAAGCCTCCACTACTGTTTAAAAGTACCTTAACTTAAAGTGCTTTTTAAAAAGGAGAATACCACTCAAAAGGATAATTCACATCTGCTATTTCTTTGGCACAAACCACTGAGCTGTGACTATAATGTCATCAGGGATGGGAACTGATTGTGTCTGTAGTTCCAATAACTTTAACAGAGTGATACATCTTCTCTCTTGCTGATCACTTCACATCAGTTTTAGGAGAATTACTGCATATAAATGATTGAAGCATATAAAGTTAATACTTTTTAACCAGGACCTCTAGTAGTTGGATGAAGAAGCTCCTGAATTAAGTACACAACAGCTGTTAATTCAACGTGTCAGATACATATTCAATCAACATTTATCTGATCGGCAGATACCCAATATTCTGATTGGGGCTGTAAAAAAAACAAATGTCAATGTGTCCAGCTCCAGTGGCAGAGACAAATAATGAATTGGCTCACAGACAGTTCAACTTTGTAAAGCCAAAGGGTGTTCATATAATTGTATTTTTTGTATATTTGTTAATTATAAAATGACCTGATTATTCTCCTTTTCTACCCTTCAATTATTTCAATTTTATCTCACTAGACCTCTATCTTGGTATGAGCTCGTAGACATGGTTAGTGTTTTTATTGTCAGTTTGAGAGGACATCAGTCAACATTTACTGAAATAAACCAAACTATCTCGGGGCAAAGACATTTCCCTTAAGCAGAGACACTAGCTGATGAAGAAAATAAGAAGTTGTGCTTTTACTCTAAATAAGGATTTTTTTCCAAAAGACGGTTTGACTCTCACTGATGAATTTCCTATCCTATAAGGCCCAATTCATATATCATCCCAAAAGGGTGCTGACCTATGCCACTGTAAATGTTTCAGTGAAGCACTCCAATGATTGAGATTTCCCAACAGTACAATGAATATAGTACATCATCCATCCATGTTGCAATTCAGAGGTCAGCACAAGTACAAGACAAAAATCCTTAGATTTGTAAAACAATCCCAGTTTATGGAAAATGATTTGCCTTTAACCACATTAGCTGCAACTCACAATAGTATGCCAATAATAAAAAACGAAGACTAAATCATCCATATTATGACAAGTGGCCACACATGACATGATATCCCCAGCTCCAGATGCGAAATACAGTAGGCATGACGTTGCTATGCTTGTTTTCTGGCCCTTTGATCCATAAAAATGGAGTGCATCTGCTCGACATTTATCCAAGATATTATCTCATATAGAGCCACAGGGAATGAGAACCAAACATTGTCTGAGAGTATAATGTAGGAGATTTAGTAGCAGTGGTTTCTTCACTTTTAATGAACCACGTCAGGACTTTTCTACTGCCTGCTGTTCTTTCACCTCCAATTTGACAGCCATTACACAATCTCAGTTTGACTTTGCCTCGCTGATGTTCTTCAGAAGTTGTGGAGTTTACTTCCGCTGCATTGGCTCCCATTTAAAAGTCCCATGTTATTCTCAAAAGGCTCCTTTAGGTCCCTGTGGTGGCAGTCCTGATCAGTGTGTTGCACAGAGCTGCCAAACCAGAGGACCAGAGCTAGGCCTGGTTTCCATCTGAGAAAGAAATGATGACTCCTAATGCCATCCTCAGGACCCCCTGTCCTGTGAGACAACATGCACTGATAGATTAATTTATAGAAATGATTCATTTTTAAACAGGGATTTTCATGTCTCTATTATAAAGGCCCCTACCGTACAGCAAATGTCAAAGCCAATAAGTACCGTGTGTTTGCATGTTGGGGATTATACCTCTAATATGAAAGCATAAGAAAAATGACAAAGAATGGCCGCAATGGGCCATAACCACACTAAAAGCTTTAAAAAGAGTTCCTTATAAAGATCACCATCATACTTTCCCCTTACACAACTGCTGTTTCTCAAGCTACACGTGCCTAAGCAATGGTGCTCTTGTCAAGTATCTGCCCACCCATCTGCAGAATGCATAAAGCCGTCAACCCACCAGGAATAGCCATGGACTTGTCTTTAGGCAGTCAGTGGGGATCGGTCTCCATCTCCCCAATAAAGTGCTAGTTCTAATGACACCCCCATGCTCCACACGTTGCTAAAAGCACAGGCATCACAGCTGTTGCACTCAAACAAGCTCACCAAAAACACGAGATCAGCGAACCATCTGCTAGTTGTGTCTCCTCCAGATCATTAATCAAACTCCCTATCGCCGCATTGATGCTGTAGAAGATATTGTTCCCACCACATCATTAGGAGCGCCGGCACCCACATTGTTTCCTATATGACATCAGTGTGTAAAAGCAGTTGCACTTGAATGCTGTCTGATGCGGTGAGAAATATTTGAGGTTATTATCAATGATACCATAAATAATTTAGGGGAAGGCTTTCACACTCTTGAGGATTCAAATGCCATTGAATGGTTGTAGAAATGGTGGGCAGGACAATGAACACATTGCGCACAACGATAAAGATTATTATATGAACAAACAGACAGCGCAAGGAGATCAAAACTCCTTTATTTCTGACAAACCAAGAAAACCCCTCAAACTACCGCTACTATTTGTGGTTCGGTGGTATCTGCTAAAACGATGTGGCCGGTACCAGACAGACCATCTTCACAGTGCCACGACAGAAGACCCAACATATCAATACCCCAAGCAATAGCTATCACTTCCTGCACCCAAGTTGTGCCACCCCAAAACAACAGCACTAACCTCAGACCTCAAAATGAGGTTGTGGAAGGAATTTAATTAAATGTTTTCTGCAATAAAATGTTTACCGTTCTAATATAATGCAACACGACAGCTGGTTTGGTCAGGTGTTAAGATATTAAAGTATCTGCATACCAATGTGAAATCTATCTGTCAAAAGATAGCATGTGAACAGAATGTAATGCATGGATTGAGTCATTTTACCACATGCCCCAAAGATACCGAGAAAAGTGTCTTCGTATTATTTTAATTTAAGGAAATGCATGGTTGTAGCTTTGAGCGGGGTTTAGATATGGACCACCAGAACATACAACACCAAAATATAAATACAGGACATATTTTTCCTCACAAAGGGCCACTGATTGTCAAAAGCAATAAATCAACAACAAACTTGGCATCCATCTGCTTCTTTGAACATATCATTTAGAGCAAATGGTGCATGACCACCCAGCAACTACACTACGGTAGGTCTGAAAGTTAATGCAGAAACAAATAGTGTTGTAATTCTTAAGACACTTTTTGAGGCGTTTTCTGGGTTCATTACAGGCAAATGTTTGATGTGGCGGACCTCGCAATGCTCGTTTACCCTGGACATCTCTAATCTAGATATCTATCAAAACTGTTGCTGGTTTATATGTCAAAGTTGCGTATTAATTTATGGCACTGAGATTCTAGGACAAGTAGCAACCTTGTTCTGCCAGCAGCTGAAAAGAAGGGGCCTTTGGGCCTCAGCTGAAAAAAAACAGCTCTGCCTCCCTCCCACCCATGTGAAACCATCCCATGGGTTTGGAAGTGTCTATGTGAAAATGATGGCGGGATATGAAGAAAGACAGTATTGTTAAGAAAAACAAAACTTGCTTCTTTCGTCCTTGTCAGGGATTCCTGTGTGTGAATTACTATCTGGTCGTTTGTCATTAATTGGCCATAACTGGAAATTTGTGAAAAATGTCAACCATTTCCTCTGCTAAATATCCGCGTTGTCCAGGTGTTAAATAGCCTAAATGGTCCTCTTCACTAATGACTCACATTTAGACAGCGGCTCTAGCTGGCATAGAAGCATACCAGCTGGGATCCATACTATTTCTTTCTTTCTCATTTAAAGATGTACTGGTATTAATCATATGAGGATATATTTGTGTTGGTTTATACAATTCCATTTCTGTACTACTAAATTGGTTGTTACCTGTCACAAGGCTCTTTGCTATTTCAATTCCAACTTATAAAACTCCACTTCATACTGAAATCTACACCTATAGGTGTGATCACATTGAGGAAATTGGATCATCAAATCATCCTTAACAAGTTTGCACACAGATAATCTGTCACCCCTGAGAGATTTTTCGCAAATATAGTCTCCCATTTTTTGTCTTTGGAAGCCTTTCTGGGAACCTTTTCAACTGTATTGAACACCTAGTACTCTGTTGATTCCAAAAGTTAGCCCATGTTTCATTGTGACAAGGCCATTAAGTTTCTTTATTCTTTGCAATAGGAGTACCACGTATTTACACTATGCTACAAATGCCAGCTGCGTGACGAGGCGCTGAGAGCCTATTCTGTGCTGAGCGCTGCACGTTTGGTGTTTTTTTTCTGGTTGCCAAGAGTTGAAATTTTTTTAACTATGGGTAAAAAAGTACTCATTGTAAAAACAAATGATAATAAATTACTCACTGTTACTTTTTTCCTCAGCCGTCCAATCACAATGGAGGAGGGGCGCGCCAAATACCAGAAAGACCAACTGTCACATCCTTCATGTGGGCTATGAGTGCTGCACAACAACAACAATTGAGGAGAAATTAATACACATAGGAAGAGAGGAAGGACCCACCATTCTAAGTGCCTGTACTAGTTTTTAATTCTGCAGATATTTTGTATCATAGCAACAAGACGCTACCTACGCATCTCAGCTGAAAAAAACCCTGTGGCTCATTGCCCTTTCGAGTTCTGAAATCACCAATAAACAAGTATTCAATTAGCTTTAAAACTGTCATCTTTGTCATTCAAAAAGCAACTATATACCTAATAATAGCCTAACAATAAAACTTACAGCACTACAGGATAAATTAAGTAATTTGCCAAAAAAGGGCAATGATATTGCATATCGTGCTTTTGAGCCAAACATTACCACTGGGGAAAGTGTGTGTGTGTGTGTGTGTGTGTGTGTGTGTGTGTGTGTGTGTGTGTGTGTGTGTGTGTGTGTGTGTGTGTGTGTGTGTGTGTGTGTGTGTGTGTGTGCATGTGCTGTTTGGGTTCAGAAGCTGTCATGTACCATTCAATGAAACATCTGTGATGGGAGGTTCCCATTTGATAAACTCAATGACCCACTTGCCTTCATGTTCTCCAGCCCCAGAGATAGGCTGCTACAGTACATAAGCCTAATGGTGCCTAAACTGAACTGAAATCCTCTGCGCCAAGGAAAATTCTGCAAGGAACTGTACATTTCGACATTTTCAGAAAACAATTACTTCTACATTACCAGAAGATTGTGTTTCGAATTAGGCTACCATCCAAGAAGTCAAGCCAGGCCAGCTCACTGTGACAAGTTTGAGTGAACTTTTGAGACCACTGTAGCAATGTCCTTGAGGGCTTTTGTGGCTGCCCTGCTCCATGCTGCTTTATGAGAGTACATGCTGTTGTTTTTATGCAGCCTTCCAAACTTTTAACAGCACTTTTGCTGTGATTCTCCAACTAAGCCTTTGAAAGTGGGAGCCATCCTTGACATTAATCCTGGGAGTGAAAGTACATGGTGGACACAGACATCACTGAAAGGTGCAGGAAGGTGGGGCAGGGTGAAATCTGTCTTGTTGCTTCTCCACCAGCTGCTGCCAGCTGTGATGAATGAATTCTCAATGTTTCGTTGGGCTGGTTAGTTCATCTCCAAATAGATGTTGACATTAATTGTGCATGCAACATTTCTTTATGATGTAGAGACTAGTGAGATTTGGTTAAGCAAAAGGAGGACAAGAGAAAAAAAAGAATATAATATAGATTTTACATAAACACAAGAATCAAAACACATCCCATTTATTTCGATTTCTCCTCTATTCTTAAAGAATATAAGACAACATACATGTGTTCTTCCACATAGAAAAAGTAGCTAAGTATAAGAGGTGAGATTAGGAGGCCCCAAATCTCAGGCAGTAAATCCGAGCAGGAGGATAGTAGGAGACAGGCGGTAAACTAAAAGACCGTGTTAAGAACAACATAAATGAAAAACACCTGTTATTCCAGGTTTAAAACAAGACTGCAACAGAAGAACAAAGTATAGTGTAAACTCAAAACTACCTCACTCTGTCGCTTTTTCCTTTCTTCCTACTCTCAAATTTACTGCTTCTATGACAATATGCTCACTGTTTAAATAAACGGTGCAGAAACATCTGGATTCACTGACAGATACACAGCTTGTCCATAAACGGCTGGGGACGCAGCCCTATTTACCTTTGGATGGTGCAGAATAGACCATTATCAGCAAACTTATGTACAAAAGAAGATGGATTGATCCCTTATAAATACTTCCCGGACAGGCTTTCGAAAACCAGCTGACTGCCAAGGCTCATTTACTAGATTAGTCCCTTAAGTGGATAACTTGTAGTGGTCACTTGATATACACAAATTGTAAACACAGGCAAATGGAAAAAAGCATTGTGAGAACACAAAGCTTGGAGAAGCCCGAGCAAGGCAAATAAATGGCCAAATTAAACTGAAGATACAATATTTATGTCACGGTACAATCCCTGCTGCTGTGATCTCTCTGCATTATTTACACTGTGTTATATGCCAATAACTTCACAGTGAAATGAGAACCACTTTGCTCAATCAAATAACTGCCAGCCACAAAACTGATCTTCATGTAATGATCACAAAATGATTCAGCGACTCATATTCTCCATCATCTCATAAAAAGATAGTGCTGATACAATTTAACTTGAGGAGTAAAATTGGACTGACAGAGAAAGAAGATTTGAGCCCTAATCTCTATGTAATACTGGCTCACAGAACTGACCCGTGAAGATAACAAGAGGCGACTCCGTGAAAATTACCATAATTTATCACAACTGGAGCTCATCCGAATCTGCTGGCTTAACCTTGAGACCAGGCCACCAAAAATCAAACAAACATTGCAAACGTTTGTTGGAGTCCACCAATAAATTGGGTAAATTCGGAACAACCCAGTGGAGCATTACAAGCAGTTCCTGCCTGTATGTATTTGGACTGCACTGCACCAAGATAACCATGACAATCTGACATAAAAATAAAAGGGATGTAAATTGAACCCACCTGTTAATAACCCCCCTGACCTCCCCCCGACAGTTAATATGGCTCAGCCTCAAATATCCCATGCATAATTCCTGTGTAAAAGAGAACAGACGCTAGTGTTTGCACTTTGAAATGTGTATTTTAGTAGCCTGATACAAAAAAAGGCTGCAACTCAAGGGCTGCTTGGCTAAAGAGGCACAGATTTACAAGAGCAAGATGGATTTGGACAGACAATGAGAAAGCAGTGTAGGCCTGAGGAGCAGGAGTCACCCTGCCACAAGAAAGAAAGAAAGCTTTCATTGCTCTCTTTGAGTTAAAGTCAATAGCCTTCTTACACACATCAACGTTGAAGGTCTCTTGCTTGTCCAGGTTTCCCCCTTTGTCAATCTATTACACTGCAACAAGCTAGTTTTCCAAAATGGAGCACTAGTAATGGGAGTTATTATTTCCTTGATGCTAGAAAAACAAAGCTCTAGCTATGAATCGTCTGCAGCTATGTAATTGCAGTAAAAAAAGAACATGGCCCCTAAAATGTAGTAATCTAATGAAAGGATTAACTTATCCGATAGCAGTGCAAGTAATATTGTTGAGGAGAAAGCCCCAAAGAGCATTTAATACAATTCTAAAAACACAAGTGCTATAATAACAGTTCATAGCTTCCGCTCATAGCGACCCTATTTTTGCTTTAATAGGTTGAAGGCAACCATGCCAATGTTGTCAAGTATTCTATTCGGGAAGGATATTTTCTCCATAGAGACAGAGCGCAACGCGCCATACTTTCTGATGTATCCACATTCCACTATAACACACGTTGCATACTGTCAAAATGCTTGAGTTACAGAAATACGGTTTGTCTAAAACTGTCGTTTGGACAAACTGCTTGCTGCACTTTTTACTGTTGATATATACTGTGTCCTCAGTTTTTTGGTTAGGCAGCTTAGAATACTTTTAGGCAGCTTTTAGGAATGTCTCTGTTGTTTGTAAGAAGAGGGGATTGACGAGGAGGCACCTTCAAGCAATATAAAGTCAATGGAGAGCAATGAATTGTTATCCCCTCTGGTGTGGGCGTGACTTAATTGCGCTCTGTCTCTATAGAATGTCTTTTTTAGTCGTTAAGGGCATGGCTCTAGGGGTGGAAATGTCAACGTGCCCACTTTGGTCCAGACTGAAATATAAGGTATTCATGGTGCCAGGAGGATTAATCCTAATGGCTTTAAATCTAGCGCAAGCAGCAGGGTAAAAGGTAAAAGTTTTCACTTATACAGTGAAATATATCAGCATTTACTGGATGGATTGGCACAACATTTTATACAAACATTAATAGTCCGCAGATGATGTATCCCAATTACTTGGCGTAGTGATACCCACACTTTTCCTCTAGCACCACCATGAGGTTGACATTTGTGGATTTGGGGGAAATGACTCCACAACTATTGTATGGATCGCCATAAAATTTGATTCAGACTATCTAATTCCCATCAAACTCAGCTGTACTTTGTTTTCAGTGCTAATTAGCACATGTCTGCATGCTAATAAACTATACTAAGATATGTAAATGGTAAACATTACTAAACATTAGCGGGTTACCTTGGGACTGAGGATGTTAGCATTTAGCTCAAAGCAGTGAAATATCTAAGAATATAGCTGTGAAATTTTTTTTTGAACAACCAGGATTTAAACAAAAATGAGAGAAAGATTAAAGCAACAAAACTTTATGTCTAGTTGAGATTTGTAACTGTATTGGCTATAAAGCATTTCATTTTGGCTACCTTGGTTACATTTTGGAGTGAGTCACATACATCCTACTGTCTATGGATTTCCACCTTTGCTGCCCTGTATATCTATACACCGTCCCTCTTTTTCCCCACTCTCTCGAGCTTCCTCTCTCCATCTTTCCCCGCCTTCTGTCTGACTTCCCCTAATCCTTTATTCTCCCTTCTGCCATCATTCCAGATGTTGACTGGTGACATAGGTGCTTCATAAATCCGTTTTCTCTCCTGTCAGACATCACTCCATCTCCTTTTCTTCCATCTCTTTTCCCTCCACACTCTCAGTAATCAAACCTCACTCAAAATGCCCCATATCCTTATATCAGGACTTGCTGAGGCGGCATGTTTTCTTTGGGAAATGACTCATAAATTAGGGAGCTCCCAGGCTGGCTGTGAAAGAGCCAGACAAGCATATACAAGGTTCCCTGATTAGTGTGGCTGGGAGAAAGGCCAGACAGGCCAAGGCTGCAGGACCCATTTAGAACCATCACTGACTTGAAAGAGGAAAGGAAAACATATTGATCACATGACACTGGCTGGGTCATTCTTAATAGCTTGGCAACGATAATGCCTGAGCTACCACTGGGTCAAGAGTCACTTTCAGTTTTTCTTTGTTGAAAAGGAATGTTTAAAAAAGTATAACTTTTGGATAAATACTTGATATAACAACAAGATCAATTCATATACAAATTTATATCTAGGCTACTTCCCATGACATGCATTGTATCCTTTGGTTGCACAGCATTTCATAAAGCCAGAGGAAATGTTGCACGCACTGCTGAAACGCTAAAGAGAAAAGAGAACCGTTTCAGCTAGAGTTGGAGCAGTAAAGTTTTGATAAAATAGGCAATATTGCATTTTAAATTAAATTTGCACATGTAACATTTTACATATTTGTCTTTATGACATTTTACATGCCAAATGATGAAATGGAAGAATAAGTGATCATGTAAAATACTTTTTGACCAGGTGGCGATGCAGTGTGAATACAAACTGCTCTAAACGGAGACAAAGGGAACATATATCTGCAAGCCCGTTCCTCAAACTGACATATTATTGCCATGAGCTTCTTTGTGCTCGGAGGCATGCGTGGCTTTAAGAAGACGGGAAAAAGAGAAAAAAAAGGGAGAGAAGGTGAGTGACCCCTTCCTTAACTGCAGTTATATCTCCCCTCAGATATAAACTGACAATGATAATTTAAGGTACAGTCCAACTACTTTGAATCGTCAAACACAGGAAAACGTGCCTAATGGGAAGAATCTGTGTCCAGGAGATGAATGCCAGAAACCTTTACATTTGCTCAAGTTGTAAAAACAAAGTCTGCTGATGAGTTATACTAGCACTCTGGACTTATTTCAGTGTTAGAAAAAGGCTGTCCATTGAGTAAAACCAGGATGATATGCTCGTGCTTATCCAACTGTTCACCCTCAACATATTTTATTGAGTGATGATAGCATTAAATTCTGAAGACAGACATTTTGCATCAAAGACTGGCTACATTTCAAGGAATTTGCAGTTTGAAGATTCTCTAAACCTAAGGGCACATTTAAAAAAAGGAAGGACTGCAATGCTTTGTTTGAAACTCATTATACTTTGAGCACACCACCAACATTTGTGGCAATTCCAACCAGGGAACCTTTGTTACATGCCATACTCCTATCACCCAATGTTTCCTGTCTGTATCTACACATACACAAATATAATAGATAAATAGATAAAAAGTAGTACAAATAAAATAATCGTCAGAAGGTAAGACAGAACATAAAGAAATCTGTGTGAAAACATCCTTGAGGTGCAGAAGACGTCACTCGGCAAACCCCCGACTGAGGTTATCCTGTGCATTGACATTTACCATTCAGTTATGTCACAGAAAATGAAAAAATGGAATATACAAAGCAAACCTATTATCCTGTGTACAGGTACATTAGAGGCCAAAATTATCAAGAAGCATACCCGTCTCAAGAGCACAGCTTCAGACAACAAGCAATGTAGAGCACATGGACGTACAGGACGTCTAGGCCGAGAAATAACAGGCTCATAAAGGTTATTCAATTAAGTCTTTAAACAGAGACACGTAAAAGAGGAAATGACAGCCAGCAAAGAGGGACTCCAATAACTTCCGTAATCTCCTGATCTAATCAGCACGTACCAGCCACACTACGTAGCCTGTGTCTTCAGTCACACAGACGTTAAAACTAGGAAGTTAATGATTAACCGTTTCAACGTTAACCGACACTTAAGAAAATATTGCTTTTAAAAAGCTCAGCAAAACTTGAAGGAGCGGCGAATGAGGATAGCCTGTCCACGTTTAAGATCATCCCACCTTAAGTGAGGCTGGGCCAAAGCCGACACCAACTTTTGGGCTAGAATTGGGTCTTGAGGAGTTGTAGCATTTATTTCATCGACAATTTGCCGAAACTGTACACAGACTGAACCGCTACATCTACAGCTATAAAGTTACTGCTAACTTCATACTCCCCGTCACATACACGGCAGGGCTTGCAATACACTGGCAGAAGCCCCGACCGAGTGTGCCAGACAGCAGGAGGGGATGGGTGGGAGGTGGGGAGGGATGTTTGTAATTGTACATGGTATGACATCATATCATCAGTCCCTCCATAAAATATAATTACAAAAACAAAACAAAAAAAGAGATGGCAGGCAGACACACAGCTGACCACCTCGCAGCTAAACTAATTTATGTGGTGGAGACTTACTGGGAAAATGCCTACATGTGTCCACAACAATGCACACAACATCATGGCTGCTAACTCTTCCGGACAGGTGAACTGGAGACTCTGTAGCCTGTTTTGCGCCAACACTGCAGCTATAAAATGATGGATTTAACCTGTTTGGGCATCGGGTTATTGTTGCAGCTGGGCGGCTTCCTCGGCACTTCAACCACAGCAGCCCTGCAAGCAAGGCACTTAGCTTCCTCTGTTATTGCTCTTCCTCTCTTAAATATGAGTACAGCTTTGAGGATTATAAAAATGATGCCAATTCACTAAATATGACGTTCTGGCAAATTTTCTTAGTCTTTGTTTTACTTAACGACAGCACAAACAGCAGTTGTATGAAATTGTGGCTGCTTGGCAGGTTATTAAGAACAATGCGATATTTCCACATTCACCGTTCCAGCCCTTTACCAGCTTTAATTAATTAAAAAGTTCCATGGGGCTAAAGACATGCCAAATGCACTGGGTTTCCGTAGCTGTGAATGGACAAATGTGATGAAACTAACACACAGAAGGAACCTTTACAAAAGATCTCAAACCAATCATTATATGGACAGCTTCATCTTATGCAGACAGTCTAGGTAAGTCACAATGTATAAAGTCTCAACACCTCAGAAAAATAACTCTTGAATGCTCAATTAATGTCCTGTTTTTTTTTCAATTCAGTTGTAGGAGGAATTTGTGTTTAAACTTTATGGGCACTCCCTAAGGATCCATAGGGGTATAACAGTTTATTTTAGCACATTCTCTCGGGACTAACTTCTAACCTACTGCTCAGACAGACATAAATCCAATTTAAGTACATACTGAAGTATCAAAAAACAAACAACACATTTAGTGCAAAGTACATAGGTGCCACACATCAGTGGGTCAATCAGCTCAACAGGATGCCATCCATCTTTATGCCCAAACTTTACGGAGAATAAAAGCACACTCACTTAAACATTCCTGGCTGTTCAACAAGGTATTCAAAACTTCAAGTCAAGCATGTTTCTCACATTATTAAATGAAGTCTGTTTTTCTAAGAATGCCCTTCAGCGCAGACAGCAATAAAGAAAGATGCAGAAAAGTCTGACCCCTAAAACACAGAGCTATATTCAGAATGTGCAAGTGACGTCGAGCTTTGGGGACAAACCCCCTCAAAGCAGACAACAGCAGAAGCTCTGTTGGTGCTGTGGCAGGGATATGAGTCTGAATGCTCCTGTGCCTCATTCCCAACAGGACAAAGCACAGGGGAAGAGAACAGTAAAGCCCCGAGGAGTGTCCTGTGATGACCACTTTATCACACAATCGTTGAACTGCATAGCAGCTGTCCCTCACCTACCTAGACTGTCCCAGCGAGGTCAGGTCTGCTCTAGAAGACAAAACCCTGAGACGACTGACTGGAAAATTAGCATTTTATGGCCTTGGGTTGTAAGGAAGGTACAGCAGAGAAGAAGGAGGGAGGTGTAGAAGAGGGTGGGCGAGAGGAAGCGAGGGCTTTGACTTGAGATACAGCAATGACAGCGATTGTCATTCATACTGTTGTAAAATCGTAGCGGAGTGTAATGAATGTAAATGGATACTAAATGAGTCATTATTCACAAAGGAAATTGTTACTGATCATCCAAGGGCCAAATACATGTTAGTTAAGGAAACTGAACAAAATATGTAAAATTGGCTAAAAACTACAGCTGGAACGACTCAAGCTGATTTGCAGGCCGCCAAGGAAACAATTCCTAACACATTAGAAATGCCAAGTTGGACCCAGCACCTGCCGAGTGAAGTCACCAGTATTAAAAAGACACATTTCAGCAGTAGTCCATCAAAAGACGGTAAACAAAACATTCAGCAGAAAATTAAAAAGGACAAATTCTGAATCTAAAAGACACCAACCTGGTTGCTACTAGCTACACAGCAAATAAATTTCCTTTGTTAATGAGCATGTAGCATGCAGTTAAGAAAACAAAAACAATCATTGAGGATTACTCTCAGAGAGGAAATAACATCCCCCAAGTGTTAAGTCATCAGGTCAGATGTTATCATTTAACATCTTAATGTTAAATTGTTTTACAGGAGCATTGTCACTCTGATAAAACCAGAGCAGTCTTTGTATCATTACTTTTTAAAGAATTAACAGAAGACAAAATCTGGACTCTAAAATTAGCTGCATCCAGCTGTCATTTCTATTTGTGTGATAGAAAATGAAAACAAATATGTAGACAATGTGCCAATGTTTATATTAACTGAAAAAACACATAAAAAAACACAAAAAAATACACGTAACGCAGATCAAGCAATCTGATCGCTACATAGCCGTGATATAATAACCACATACCAATGCTGCAACGTCAATTCACTTTGCAGTATCACTCCACCTTTTGCGGTTAGATGTTTTAATACAGAAAGTGGATGAAACCCATGACCAAAATAGTCACACATTCTGTCACTGTGTTACTTATGGATGGAATTATAGTGAAAATAAATTATTCCCCTTTTTGCTTGGCACCCCCTCAAGGACTCCTACTCCCTGGATCCACTTTGAAAACCACTATGTATATATGCAAGCAAGCAGGAATGCAGCAGAAATACTCTGACCACGATTCAGAAACTATCTGATGCAGGTCTTGATACAAGAGAGATTATACCAAAAGTATGAAACATCTCTACAGAGCTACTGACAACCCAAAGTCGGGGACCAGAGAAATTGGAGTAACATCCTCACGACACCATGCAACAGATCTCCACCTATTGAATAAAGGAAAGCCTACTACAAGCAGTTATCAAAGTCTGACGCTGGACAGCATTTCAGTGGTTGCACAATAAATGGCAACATACATATATTCAGATAAATAGGCAAAAAATTAAATCAACGCTAGCTGTTAGTGTACGTCTCACATCAACGGCCTCGGTATGTGCAGTCAGCCAGCCTAGGAGGGCCTATTTGATCGTGAACATTATTTATGTATAAAAAAAACTGTTTGAAATGGAATCTGTCTATAACTCCCAAAATTGATTATTGTATATATATATATATATATATATATATATATATATGTTGTGATTATATCACAGCTACAGTATGGGGCGTTGGTGGGCCCGGCATGGAGCTACTGCTGAATTATTCCTGTTGAAACAGTGTAGGCTAGACAAAAACGACAGTGATTCAGTGCACAGTTTTGGAAGAAAATATTTCTTCAGGTGTATCAAACTTGTCATTTATAGTTTTCATTTAAACGTGTGCTGTACTCCCATGGTAATAAAACCATGAATCTATTACATTCAAAATATTTTCTAATGGTTACTATTGGCTCTCAAAAGCCAAACACGAAGTCACTCTTTTTATTTGAAGGCTTGTTCGCAGGAAACTGAAAAATGGTTGTTAAAAGATACTTTATCAATACACATGTTATACTTTTTACAGAACTTATCAAACCAAAACCAACAAAGAAAGCAGTTAAACTGGGACCTGACTTCCTTTTCCATTGCTACCACCTGTGCATACAGCTTAAAAATGTTGTACTCAATAAGACACACAAACACACACAGACAGAGCAAACTCTCAGCCGATCTGAGGAGGTGGTGTTTGTATAAATCTAGGAGGACAAGTCCCTGTTGATCCCACCACACCCACTGGTTTCCTCTGTGAAGGGCCTGGAAGGTAAATAACAGCAGGACAGAGATCATTCTTACTGCAGCGCTCCTTGGCCACAAGTATAAACCCCGCAACTTGTACGGCCTGTACCCACTTTGCCTCCCATCCTCTGACATTCTCATCACCTTCCCCCGCACAATCTGACTTCCTCCATTTCACAAGCCTTGTAAACAAAACACGGCAAACGCTAACATTGCATAACCCAATCGGCAACCCCAGCCAAATGTCACCTCTATACACACACACGCACACAAACATTTGTCCACAATGAGAGAGAAAAAAATATGCAAGTGCTCCCAAAGCTCTGATTCAAGCATCCGCAAATTTGCTTATCATTCAATATATCTGTCACTGAATTTTCTTTTTTTCCCCTCTTCGCCCACATTCCCGTCTTTTCCTTTACTTTCTTGGCCAACAGGTCCTTCCATCTGTTAGCCAGCTGGTGGAAGAAGAAGAGGAGGAGGGGAGGCAGGGGGAATGGGGGAATGGGGGAGGGGGGGCTGCTCCACCCGGCGGTTTGTTACTCTCAACAGTCTAACTTTCTCCCACTGACTGTAATGACTCTTCTGTGGGTCTCATTAAGGCCTGACCCAGGCCTGGGTTCACCTCCCTGCATGATGTCACATCCAGGCCACAGACATCCCAATGTTGAATTCAGAGGAACAAATCACTGCCATAATGTTGATCCATATTGCAACATTACTTTTGTGTCACCGGAAAAAAAAATGACCAACTACTGTATGTAAATAAATGAACTGGACCTTTTTCTGATTTTACTGCAGAAATCTTGAGGAGAACACATCACCACATAGTTTTGTTTCAAAAGTCTCACTGGTATTGAGCGGTCCAAAGACGAAGAGAGCACACGCACCTATTGGTGTGACTTGAAATGGCTCAAATACAAGCATCAGATCTGATTAAGCTCTCCTCCAATGCCAGAGTAAGCAACAGTGTCCGGCTGAATGGATGCCATTGAGCAAAGCTTGTGTGTCCAAATGTGTCAGTCATCAGTCTTTTCTTCCTCCTCCTTTTCACGCTCTCTCCTCTCTACCTCTACCCCTCCTCTGACAGACAGGTTCAGACCAGGACTGAGGTCGACAACATGTAACCTGACCCTGTCCAGCGCTCGCTCTCGCTCTCTAATGATCTTGGCATCACTCCCATTCCCAATGTTGGTTTAACCTGATGTTAATGTGTCCATTCTGCACTTCTGAAACAAAGTTCTGTTCTGTACATCAAGCCTCTGACACCTCTGCTGTCAACCCTTTTTTTTTTTAATTAGCACTATCTTAAATGAGAAAGAATGTGTTTTGTCTGTATTACTTGTCACACTGGGCAAGACACATACAACATTGCCGTTACCCTAGCAACCTGAGAATGCTCGCAAAATTCCAGTACTATTGGTTTTTGAAACCTCCAGTTAGGTGGTAGTAATTCAATCACAGCGTCTCTTGCTCAAAGTTAAGACCTGCCGAAGGGCTTCACATCCCGAGTAAACTGAAACTGGCTATGACTGTTTGTACCCGTCATTACATTTCATTCAATTTCCAACTAAAGAAAATCAGTTATTCTCTGCTATTCCTTGATGGTTATAAGTCATTCCATACTCACTACCTCTGTCAAAGTCAAATCAACTACCATTGGACACTGAAAGGGATTATATTTTTCTGCATTAACAGTTGGTGCATTAAGATGCACCCATGAAATATATACTGTGTATCAAATTTAAAAAATAAAACAAATGCATGAATGTGATAAAAAAAACAAAAACAAGAGTTGATAAGAATCCTCAAAAGACAAAGACACCAACAACTGAAAACTCAATTCAGCAACATGGATGGTGAATTTTTCACATTGTATTCTGCAGACAATATAGAGTGATAATGATAATGATAATGGGAGTGCTGTTGGTTGCTCGTTCCGTCCAACTTGCAAGTTACGAAAAGCAGTTCCAGACCAGTATTGCCATGGAAACTGGCTTGACCTTTCACCACTGGCCGCGCTTCACCTGTCAGCAACTGATCCCCCTCCACCCAACCATCCACCCCCGTTCTCCCCTCACTCTTGAACAAGGTCGTGATGTACGTAAACTCCTTCACCTGGTGCAACAGCTCGCCCCCAAAAGGGGAAT
Organism: Ophiodon elongatus; assembly: GCA_016806645.1. Taxonomy (NCBI): domain Eukaryota; kingdom Metazoa; phylum Chordata; class Actinopteri; order Perciformes; family Hexagrammidae; genus Ophiodon; species Ophiodon elongatus. Next base: position 2,441,619 of record JACSYO010000632.1, on the reverse strand, counting down.
AGGATGTTCTGTATTAACTCCTTGTCCTTGTCCATCCTTGTCAACACCAACAGAGTTAGTGATTTAAACTACAGTTGGTGCCTTTTGTAAACTACATATGAGGTTTAAATCAAAGGGAGAAATCCCATCTGTACCCGACGCTGTGTCAATTGGCTTGGTGTAACTTGCACCAGACCACGGCTTCTTTGTGTATGCGTGTCCTTTGAAAGCCAATCTTGAGAAATGGCTCACAACAATTCCACATTTTCTCTCCTGGACTACCCACCTTATCATGGAAAAGGGAACTGTGTGACCCTGGGAGCAATGCTGTCTGGGTCATTTAGCTTCTGGCAGGGTCTCAAATAGCAAATTGGTCCCAGGCATGAGGCCAGACGACATGCGAATGACTAGCACCTACTGTATGGAGCACGCTACTTTGGTGGATTAGGACACTTCATTTTTGGAAACTTTTACCCGTTTTGATGTTGAAGACATTTCTAGCTGATGTAAGGCCACCAACACAATCAACAACCCCTATATTTACTTATACCTTTTCATTTAAAAAGTAATGTAGATATATCATCATGTGGTGGGAAAGACCAGTAGACCAGTCATGGAAAATCGGTTTCATCTCTCCCATTGCAGTATTGGTATTAACTTAAGATATACTGAGGTTGACTTGTGCATTAAGCCAAGAACTGATTCTTGGATGCAGCTCTTGGAGATGCACTTCGTTTCCCTTTCAAAATGTGCTGCTGTTTGTGAATCCCCCCATGGTTCTCAAGAGAAAAACAGAAGTAATCGGCATGGAGAGAAACAAACCCAGATGATTTCTTTGGTCCAGACTTTGAAGTTTTATGGTACTGCGGCTCTCGGAGCCTCAGAGGGCAAGGCCCGGACGAGCCTGAGTCGCATCAGACTACAGACCACCATTTCAAATAAATCTACCACATGCTCTGGACACACATGCTCATGGTCAGTCAGTTAGTTAGTATCTAAAAAAACATGTTTTCATTGTCAATGTCGAAGGGAGATCAGAATTTGTGACAGCATGGGCCATTCACATTATATTGACCTCATCTCAACAAACCCTCCCCCTAACCCCCCAATCTCCACACACAACTTTCGTTGCCGGTCTCCCACGTCCTATTCAGATCCTGTTGGGTGATAGCCCTAAGTCTTCCCTCACTCAATAAGATGCCTGTCCATTCTAGCTGAGGTTTCCATGTCTCTCCAAACACAGAGAGGCTAGCTCAGAAGAAAAGTCCACCAGAGAGAAATCCCATCTGTGTCCTCATCTATTCTGCTGGTCTGGACATGAGCAAACAGCTTGCTTTCACCACCCTGGCAACCCTTTTTACTTCACACTGGCAAACCATTTGAATCTACACACACACACTGAATCAGGGTTCTTGACGGCAGACCCAACACCCTCTCATGAATTGAGAGAGAAAAACACTTTAGTCGCACACAGAGCAAGACTTCCTGGCTCTTTGTGACGATGGTAGCAAAGCCGTCTGAGAAGCCAGGAGATACAGACAGGAGGAAACCCCATTTTCTGAGCAGTGGAGAGATCTATGGACTGGAAGACGTTGTCTAAATGGCAATGCTTTTAACTGTGGCACAATGGGGATATATGCGATGTTTGCATATGGTAATCATTGTCCAGACATAAAGACTTGGCTTATTTAAAAAAAAAAAAGGTTAAAAACTCTTTAGTTTGGTGTATAAAAATAGCGTATTTAAGATCTACAGATAAACATTAATGCAAATAAATGTGGTGTAAAACAATATATTTTCATCTCCAGTATTCCTCTTGTAACTTAAAATGTTTTGTTAAGAAGCAAAAGGAGCTTTGAAAACGCTGCCAATGCATTGTTTAGTCTAAACTCGACTTCATCATCGTAAACCCTAAATATATGTTTATTTGTTGAATTTTAACAGAAGATAAAAATGTAATGGAACAGGTGCATAATTTGTCAGTGGTCATTACACTTCACGACTGTTTTTAAATGCAAAGGCTGCCTCCTTCTCAGTTCAAAGCATCATTCCTCTTTCAATTATATGTCACACAGGCACAGAGCAATGCGATGGGAAAGTTCAGTCCCCTATTGGGAAGTTTGCTTGGACAGATTGGACAAATATTTCTTTTGTGTGGTCGTCTCCTTGCCTCTGTTCGACCCGACAGCCACAGAAGAGGGAGTGAACAATCCAAACTGCACTACATTACGGGCTGGGCGGCTGTTATGTGCAAGACACATGGCTTTCTCACCAGCTGCCTGTCTGTTTACACTTCACCACTTGCTTTAAGTATCAATTAGGTTTATGGGGAAAAAGGGTAGTATAGCATGGGCAGAATTCAGATTTCTAACTATACTACAGTTTAGATGTTAAGAGAGGTTGCCACCTCTCAAGAGAATAGCATGTCTAGATAAACTGAGGAAAGGCAATCGTGCTGCAATGAAAAAAATCCAGGGATGAGAATTTTGTTTGATGTTATTTAAAAGGACAAATAAATTCAAAGCACCAATTTCAGTTTTAACAATTATTGTTTTTGACGTCATACTCGGGTTTTAACAGCCAGTCAGTTAAAAGTTCCCATCCCTAGAACAAACCACTCTATCTGATTTTCATTCCAAGAAAAACTCCAGACACAGTAAGACAAATTCAGATGTCTTTTGCACCATATGGTGCCATATACAGAGTCGAAGGATCTGTAATAGCACACCAACTGCAAGGACAAACAGCAGCCCGCACCACATGTTCCTGTAAATCAAACCCCGACTGCTCTTCTGTGTCAGCGTCTGACATCCAGCACTAAAGGGCAGGTAATACCATTATGATCATATCATAGTCTTGCTTCGCAACCTGCTCAGCAAAGCAGAGACAATTATTCTGATTCTAATTATTCTAACAAGTGATGGGAGTGTGTTTAACAACCTCACAAGAACAACAAAAAAACTCTATACCACTGCTTAATAATAATAATAAAGAAAAAGAGAATATTTTAGTCTGTAGGAAACTGCCTCTTGAGCCTCACATCTGAACTTGGCATCCTGTTAAATCACTTATAGCCTTTACATTGTAGTTCCCTGAAATGATGGTACACCCTAAAAAAACAGACAAAAAAATGAACTGTGTATATATTCGATACTGTAAACTGCCAAAGTTGTATGTTTAAGTGGATATTGAGCCATCATTTCAGAACATTCTGTAACCAGGGATTTTCCATCTTTCAGCAGAAACTAGACATGGGATTTATAACAACAGTAGATTAATGACCCGAGCCAGGCCAGGGCTCAACATGAAGGGTCTTACCAACTAGGCATGTCATCAGTAACACTCCAGGGGGATACATAGTTAGCCTCCTTGAGCAACATCAGCTGTGCCCTCTTGTGGAGGGCTGGCACAGTTCATCCTCACTCCCCGTATCTCCCTGTTTGATCTGAACACCACAGCTGTTGGTAATATACATTCATTCTAACCTCCTCTTTTTTCTAGTTGCTCTTCTTTCTTTTCCCCTCACAACTAGTGGCAAGTCACAAGCACCTCTCAACTTCATGGAAATGTATCATATAAACTAGTATCAGCCCCAAAACCCTCATTGTTTGGCCTGGAATTGAAAGACTCTTAACTTCAGCGTGCTAAGTCCAACCATAAACTGGCATCATGTAGAAACACTTAAATTGCTTTATTATCAATGATTTCTCCTCATTCATTCAATAGGCCTCTATTTGAGATGATCTAAGTGTGACTTAAATATCAAAAGCAATTTAAAGTTGGACTTTACATGCAGATTCTGCCCCAGAGAGATGATGCAAGAGACAAAAGATGATTCAGAGTGCTGATCTTGTAATGGAAATCATTAGAAAGAAGAGAGAAAACAACAGTCAGTACACATAAGTCATCGGATGTAGTTTTGAAATCATTTTCTTGCAATAAAAAGAGTTTATAGCTCATATTCAGTTTCAGGACAGAATAACTTGACAACTGCCTCTTTTGGGCTGTTAATGTAAACTTATGGGGTCTCAATTGAACCGATCCTCATCATAGAGCAGTGGTTGAGAGAGAGAGATTTTCAAAGGCTGTAAGTGATAAAGTGAACCGACCTCTCAATAATTCTTACAGACGAGGACTGCAAGTGGCATGGCCTGTAAGACTGGTGGATCTATTGCTCTCTATAAAAGTTCATAACCCATATACATTCCATAAAGTAGTGATGGCGTTTCTACATTCAACACTAAGTTGCTTTGGATACCAAAAACTGTTTCCCTCTTACCCCATAAATCTGTTTTGTTTTCATGTTCGCTCTTGCACTGACACCAATGAGATCATGTACTATAAAGTTTGACTGCATGCCTATGCTACAGTACATATTGTATAAACTCACACTTACAGGTTACAGAATTTTACAAGATTCAACAATTCTTTCACCCACTTCTCTAGATCTCTTTGTGGTCCTTACTTAAAAGCAGACAAAACGTAGTGTAGCAGCAAAAATGTGCCGATTGAGGGAGCCTACCTGCTGTGTAACCTTCTGACACAACATTTTCTTTTGAGTCAACTCTATTCCCATGGTTCAAACAACCTGCTGAGGTTTCAGGAGGTACTCAATTTGGATAAACATTACATTTACAATTTTAGGATTTGAAATGACCCTAAATAAAAAAGAGGTTTAAGCTGTCCTTTGGGTAAATATGGTGAAAAAATACAATCTGGGACAGCTGGTATAGACATCCAAACACTCTTTGTTCAAAATCATAAAATTGAAAATGGAAAGCATTTTTGTACAGCCAGAGCAAAAACACTTCTGACTCACACACATAATTTCATCCTAGCTCTGCCATAAAAAAGTGCAGGGAATTCACCTACTTTGTAATGTTGATACTATCAACATCTCAAATCATGACAAACTCTGTCACAACAAAAATTCTGACTTATTAATGTTCCGGTCCGTCCATTGTGCTTCCATTCAACCAAGCTGAAACTAATGTATCGTGACCCCTGAATAATTCCCCTTCACATTGCATTGCTGGGAGACTGAGATCAGACTTTTGGCAGCATTAGTCTTTGATGAGGAGAAACAGCGTCATCTTAGTGATTGGAGAGGAAGAGAACCAAACACTTTCAATGTTACTCACACTGCGCCGATTAATCTGTCCTTTGACATTCCCCCCTGCCATGACGTACAAGGCAGCGGCCCTTAACCATCATCAACTGACTGACACTAATGCTGATGATAAGTATGTGCAAAAAGAGAAGCAACAAAAAGCCACTCATACATTACTTGCTAACTAAGGGATATGATACACCAGAGTAGAGAGAAACTGAAAAGAAGCAGCAGGTGTGAAGCAGCTTAAAGCCGTCAAACTTCTTCTGGCCTTAGTACAGACGTTCTCTGGTCTCCTGCGGTCAGAGATCCATTTGAAATTATTGAACAAAGCCGATCTTGCAGCTCCTCCCCTCCCGACTGGCCAGTAACAGAATCATCATTCAGTCCTACTCCACCCTTTTTCTGCATGCTGTCCCTTGGAGCCCTGATGAAGTAACACGAACACTAACAAAAGAGCCTTTATTGCCAAATCAAATGATTTTATAGGGTTATTATTTCTTCCCAGTTTTAGGAGGTTAATAGCAATGGGTTATCTGGAACTTGTAATTGCTAAAGAATTCATAACTAAAGGAGCCAGGGCAAACCACATTTTGTGAGAAACTCTTTAAATCAATAAAAGCTTTAAAGATCAATTTGGAATTAATGTTTCTGTATAGGCAATGCACTAGTTTTTTTTAATGGTGGTAGTATAATTTTAGAGGGCAAAAATAATCACGCCACATGTGTTCAAAATGATCAGCAAAGGTTCAGCAACGAGGTTCAATCCTCTTAAACACAAAGCCATGATATAAATCAACATCACTTTTTGTAATCTGGCAAGCTAGACCCGAAAATGTATTATCCTTTCAACTCTAAAATCTCTCCATCTAACATCACGTAAATAATTTTCTCCTCTCCTCAACAAAGGAAGACAGAGACATGACAACACTTTTACTGGAATATGAATCTAATTAGCATCTGGTGTGAGAACTGATGTTGTTGTACTCTGATCATATTTGATTGGTTGTGGTGAATCACACAGATGATTAAACACATGTCTTATTCAGCATCTGGATTGAGATAACTATTACAAAAGAAATTAGCTATGAATGTTTTCTACTTCATATTTGGCATGAAGACAAAAGTTATATATATATATATATATATATTCATTTTTTTTATTTTTTTTCTACAGAGTAAATGAAGATGCATCTATAAAAGGTGAGTCAAAGTATCAAGGCTCCACAGATAAATCTTAGCCCACCATACATTAGCAGCCTCTGGCAGAAGGCTTTCATAATAAATTGGTGAAGGCACACAAAAGTATGCTGGCAGTCAATTAGAATAAAGCTGCATGAGATTGTATAATAAATCAAAGCTCGAGTACAAATCCATGTGCAGACTCAATAAATTCACTGCAACTTTATATGTAAATTAAAAAATAAAAAAAGAGAGAGGATCCAGGGGGATCGTTGGAGCTTTTGGAGCACAGGACAGTGAAACCATCAGATCTGACTATAAAACTAAATCCAAGTATAACTGCAGTAGTGGAGGTGTTCCACATTATACTGAGGGAGCTGTAGTTAGACGTTAGAGACAAAGCAGTTTGACAATAGGAAGACATATGATCAGCCTAACAGTGCCTGCCACAATATTTGGTTTAAATCCCCTCCAGACAGAAATGAAACACATCCACACACAAACGAATCATTTCCATGACACTGCGCACCACCAAACCAAGATTGGATCCTCACAATTGAAACAATAATAAGGCTAACATGAGCACAAAGAGTCCCTGGAACCAAAAGCAAGCACTGAGTTTGGATGAGTCATCTGACCCAGGTCTAAGCCTCACCCACCACAGGGCCTGCCAATGTGTAACACACATACAGCCCAGTCTTTGAAAAGATCCCCAAGCGTCTGGAACACTGACCACATCATGGTCAGAGAGAGTAACCATAAATTAGTCTGAGAGAAAGAAAAGGGAGATACAGACAAGACAGCTCAGACTACCGTTCTCACACACTGAGGTCTCACAATTGAACCTTAAAGCGCAGAGTACTGTCAAGGCTCCCGAGCATGCTGTGACTTTTACAGAGATTTGACAGGAAAGCCTCACAATCAGCCAGAGATCACAAAAGGATTTCTGTCCATTCATCCACTATGTAATCCTTCTGGATTTGCTGAACAACTCTTTGGAACAACATTACATACATGATGTTCCAGAGGATCAAACAATCACTTGCTGATCCCGGTGGTGATCTTTTCCTCTCAAACACAACACACCAAAGGGGATGAGCCATTTCAAAGTCATTTATCATAAAAATTCAGATTGACACCTCGATGATCATCATGGAAAAAGCATTAAATAAACGGATGTCTGTGCGACTATACCATGTGCAGTTGTAAAAGAGAAGGCCAATAAACTGCCACAGCAAACAGCTGCAAATGTCAGGGAAACTATTCAGCTAGAAACAACATAACACTTGTTTGATACAGGCAGGTTCTTCTACACATCACAAGTCCAAGCCAAACCCAAGAGCCTGAACTATCCACCCAACAGTGATGGATATCTTCTGGTTTGTAATGTTGGTAAGGATGGTCAAAGATTATTTTCATTCTGCTGCCTGAGGTTTAAACAGGTCCAACTCAATACAAAATGGATTTAAAATGTGTTCCTCAAACTTAAATCCTTATCTTCTGTATGCTATACAAATAAATAATGTTAAAATTACAGTACATTTTTTTTAAAATAAAAGTTCTGGTAATTCACATTTACACTGGATTTCTATTTTACATTTACAACTTACTTTAGTGGTGTTGCTTCATGAAATGTAATGAAAGTGAAAGCTAAAACATGCAGCTACAATTATGGTATAACAAAGTCCATGCATCATAATAGCAACACAGGCCAAGCCTGAGCTCTTCAGAACGTATACAACATGAAGGTTTAAAAGTCTCTTCTTATCAGGATGAATGAACATTTAAAAACACCAAACTAAGAGTCAAACAACAGAACATATCGCCTAGCTTACCTCCAAACTGTCCTCTATTGTTGAACTTGAACGCATCTCTCCTGCAATCATATTAACATTAAAGTGACAGAGCTGGTCACGTGGTTCTGCCTCAATTAAGATTACACGACAAATTTAGACAAACTCTCACCTATGTGTTGTGGATATTCCCCGAAAAAAAAATGTCAACGGGTGAAGAGTTTCTACCTCCCGATGAAGATACTTTTCACAAATGAAGATGGCAGCAGGAAGTGAAAGCTATTTCATATCGGCGCAAATTGACCCACGAGTTATACGTCATCACTGCCTCGAGCCTGTCATCGGGAAGAAGAAGAAAAAGAGGAAGATGATGATGAGGAGGCTATATTTGTGTGTAGTTGTTAGGGCATATTTTACAAGCAAGGATATTTCCTGCTGCCACGTTTGGTTTAAGAGACAGAATTGCAACTTGTGATACTTGCTGATTTCCTTACTGTGCAGCAGATGGAATCATTTTAATTCCGATTGTCTTTGAGAAATCTGGAAAATGTCTCCAAAACAGCAGCAAGTTTTGCTAAACAACCTGTGCCCTCTGTTTTTTTTTTTGTTCCTTCCGTTCGACTTAAAAGTAAGTCTGGCTTCAGAAATCAAATTGAAAAAATTCTGATCACACATTGAACCAAAAGGATTGTAGCAAGCACAATGAGACACTATACTCGGAAAAGAAAATAGATAAATAAAATGAAAATACAGGTTTATTATTCAATAGTGCAAGACAGTACATAAATCCCCAAATCTGCCCACTTTGCTACAGATGACTTCTCAAAACAGCTGTGCTGTGAATTTGTTGTACTGTATGCAATCTAAATTGCAGGTCATTTATCAGTGCCTGACACCCAGAAAGACTTTGTGCAATACATTGGAAACTAAACATCTGTAAGACAAACCACACTCAGATATTCAGAAATATTATTTGAATATAGTCACAATTTTAATAGTTTGTTCTAATACACACATTGGGGCTCACTTTCACCACATAGTGAGAGATTGTGAAGGACTATTTGTTTGTAATCAACAACAACAAATCTCATTAAGCTTTGATAGGGTTGAACATACTGAAGAGGATGCTATATCCTCTTAAGTATAATGCTCAATGTCACCCAATGTTAGTTTTCAATCATTCACCATTATACTGTATATAGATCTGAACTCAACAGCCAATGTTTTTGTGTCTTTGATGTTTCTTGTTAATCATCAACTACCCAATTCTATGGGGTTATCAAAATATAAACTTAAGATTGGAGTAAAAGTACACCCACCGTTCCAGTGGTGCAAAACAGCTCAAGTGTCAGAATCCGCTCTGTAAACAGTGACATGTCAGACTTGTGCTGTTTGTCTTGGCTTTTACTGATTACTCAGTACTACACATTTTGTAAAACAAACTGGGCTACTTTTGTAGAGCAAAACTTCGACCTTGGCTTCAAATAACAGCACGGAAAACACTTCAACTTTCATGTTGATGACAGACTTGTAAAAAGTTAATAGCTAAAGAACAGTGGAGGCTGATTTCATTGGCTTTGTGAGAACAGACAGTTCACTTCCATGAACACAGAAAGCAAAATCTGGATTGTTGATTTTCTCTTAAGATCATAGTCAGAGAAATGTATGGACAAAAAAAGTCTGGACAAGTTGGGTTTTTCATTTCAAGCAGGGAACGATACCAACTTCATATGGCTTCAAAGCATACCTCTCTTCCCCCATAGATATATTTGTGCTGTACGTCAGGATAAATCCCAGTCTGTTCAGTTGTAAATTAAGACCTGGGTCAGCCTGCTGACCATTGATGGTGGTCCGGATCTCCCTGTAAGTACAGTGATGTCTGCTGCTATTCCTGGGTGGCCCTTGCAGTTGCTTTGAATGGTCCGGGTGTATAAAGCTTTTACAGTAAACATACCTTCAGAAGATATCGGAGGTTTCATACTTCAGACTCCAGAGAAACGTTATGAAACTTGATCCATCTTGATTCTCAACATGACATATGTATCTGATAAAGATTATATATGAGCAGCATGAAATTAATCTTCATCTTTGGACTAATCATTAAGAAGTCATATGGCTCTGATCTGATGAGACTATGCAAGTTGTGGCGAGAGGAGGTATCAGTAGTGGTCCCACCATTTCATCTTTATAAGTTGTGACATATTGAGTATTCAAAGCTGCAGAGAGGGAGAGGGGGGAGGAGCATCAGAGCGCTGTCTTTGTATGACATCTGTGGCAGTAATTTTAAGTCTTCATCTTCAACTGTCTCTCCTTATTGCAGAACTCCTCATGCTTTGATATTTAGCTGACATAAATGACTGGAGGAGAAATATGAACTGATGGCAATCACACTCCTAACTGCAACAAAGTGAAAATGGAATAAGAAATGTGAAAATTGTAATATGCAATGCAATACATGTGCCTTCCCTGGCAGGAAAATATTGTGATATAAAGATTATATCAAGGCACCACTGCGACTCTGTTATGCCATGTCCTCAAAATTCCTCCACAGATCTTTCAAACCCACATCCATTTCCAATGAGCACATAATGTGCTGAAATACATGGGACATGCCATGCCATGTTTGCAGGATGGGGTTTTAAGTGATTCGTTTTTTACAGAAATCACCTTCATTGAATTGGGACCGAGAGAGTCTGAAAAGTTGGGTTTACAATACAGCAATACTCGGTGGGGTTCGAATGGAGGGATAAGACTGTGTCGGGCTGGAGGGTGTGTTCATGATGTGTGTGTCTCTGGAAGCCGACGTCGCCTGTGTAACATTCAGACAACCACAGTTTAACTAACACATGCCCAGGCAAACACACAGAAGCATTGCAGTCACAAGCCAGAACCGATTTCTGTGTCTCTGTCAGCACCACAGTACGTGTCAGAGACACAAAGTTAGATGGATCATGTATCTGGGAAAGCCTGTATTAAACAGAGTCTGTGTTATGACAGCTTTAGTCATTTAAATTATTACTTTTTAATGAGACGGGACGACAATCAAAATTTCGCATTTAACTTATCTTTTAGTATTTGCATGTCAAAATTCATCAGCACATAACAGAGTCAAAAGAATAGGGACATGTGAACCAAATTATTTTAATTAATATAACAGCATTCCTTGTGTTCCTTCCACAACTTGCGTATTTTCTATTGGAAAAACACTACATCTTTTAACAGTGCATATCAATAAATGCCTTCTTAACATGGGTATGCTGCCTTCACAATGTGAAAATGCATGAGGCATACAAAAAGAATCGGTCAACAAAAAAAAAAAATGCATCTGTTTCTGGACTCCACATGGAAGTGCAATAGCATGCTATAAAGCAAACTAAAATAAATGGTCCATACTCTGAAGTAATATTTTGACCTTTTATCATACAGTTACATTACAATGTCTATGAAATATCTGTGAAAAAAGTATATAATCTTTTTTCCCCCCATTCATTTGAGTTATAAAAATAATTTTCTCTACACACATATTCAAAATGTCCAGTGGTTTGCATAATAGTTTGATTGGATTAATGTCTCTGGTCTTCGTCACTATAGGCCTGTGAAAAGGGAAAGACAAAAACATCAGTCTCCTAGAAACTAAAATCAGACACATTTAACCGCTAATAAGAAAAATAACTCGGGCAATTACAATGAAACAGACATTTAATATTTGAACATGTCATAGACAAACATGAGGTGGAAAATGAAGCTTGGTGCTGCCCAGTGTAGGTTCCAACGACCATATTTCACAATAAGTTCTGGGAGAGAAGTGATCGGAGTGACTTAAACAGCAAGCTTTGAGTTTGGTTGCCGTGGCAATCCTCTCTGATAGCCAAGCAGCAGCCGTCTGCTCTCAGATCTCCCTCCAGACTGGCACGCTGACACTGGGAACTGTGGGCACCTCCAGAGCCACAAGAAGGAGAACCGCAGACAACCTCAAACTAGACAGACTTTCTCCTTCTCCCAAATGTTGAGGCTGAGAGTTGACGCTGTCTGCCGCGTGTAAACTCAGAACCCAAGTGACTTAATGGAACTGGGCAACAGCATTCCTGTCTCCACACATGAACGGCCTCCACCAATCGCATTACAGAGCCACTGTGCCCTCCATTTAGCCTGTGACTGTAATTGAATGGACCATAAATGAAGGTGGAGGCTTCCACAGTAAGTCACCCATTGGTAGTTATGTTGTGGCTCTACAAATGAGGTCATTGACAGACATTGAGGCTCTCTAAACTAAAGGCAACTGCTTACAAGAGCAAAATTGGTTTCTGGTGACTCGAATGATACAGCACATTCTGAGGTGAGTCTGTTTCTCTGGGTTTCAAGCTGTGAAGTCTCTTAACTTCGAATTCTCACCTGAAAACAAAGATCTCTTATTGGCATCGGGTGTACCACCTGTGTAAAAATAAAGACAGAAAATGTGTCATGTAAGATCAAGGTAGCATGAGGACAATGGAATAGTTCCATATTTGGGGAAATATGTTTCTTACCTGTCTGCTAAGAGTTATATGATACAAGCAATACAACTACTGTATATTTCCATTAAATATGAAGCGTGGCTCTTTCCAGCTAACAAGGTTAACCTGGGGGGAACCAAAGGGTGGGTGCTACGCTTCTGCAAAAAGATGCTTTGGCCAAGACGACATTATCAGCCGTAACTGCCATATCAGCACAATAACAGAGTGGCAAATAGCTGTTTGCTGCTATATTAATGCTCTGAAAACCGTATAGAGAACCTTTAAATATCAACTAAGTAAGTTGCACAGTTTGATTTTCTTCATAATTGAGGCTAATTCGTAGCATAACATTTCTCATAGTTTTTTTTCAGCACCGTGACTGGTGTATAAGCTCAAACATGTACACCAGCTGCAACATCACTGATGCTTCTGCAATAAGTTATTGTTATTATCGGTAGATTAATAAGACAAACTATCTTTAAACCCTGTAAATATTGAATCCTATAAGCAATCTTGACAGGTGTATAATGCAACATACTGATATAACTACTTCCACTGTCCAGTGAATGTCTATGTTGAACTGACTAATGTGCTTATCCACAGCTATAAAGGACAATGGGGTCAGGAATGGGAAAAAGGACAGACTTCTTTCATCTCCATTGTGGTATGTGTGGTTGAACCATTGTGGAAGTTTATAGAATAACAGGAAATAGCTATGGATTTCTCCCCCATTATTCAGCTCTTACCATACACTTGGCGCCAACTCAGACACATCTGCTGTGACACTGGGAAGTCACTGCGCTAATGAAGTGAGCCCTACTCATACAGTATGTACACAGACAGACTAAAACACCCAGAGCAAACCACTTTATGGACAAACATGTTCACACTCTTGGCATTTTTTTTCACCTTCCTGCCAGAAGAAATTAAGCAATTTTGAGTAATTTGGAAAGCTCAGCCATAAAGTAGGTAGAAAGTAGTGTCTTCTCTGTTTGTGGATTCTAATTTGAGTGTTTGGTTGCCAGGATGCAATTCAACTGTATTAATTCATAGGTCAAAATTACCCCTGAGAACACTGACAAATCTGATTAAGGGGGCCAAAACGCTCTCTGAAAACAAGTTGAATATCTTACCTTGGCTAAAGCAAGCCCTCACATGCACACATACAAAGATAAAGCCGATTTCAGCCAACAGTCCTCTGGGATCTCTCTCACGCCAGAAAGTGCTTTGTCACGTCTTGTGGCTGTTGAGTCTCTTTAGTTTTTTCCCGTCAGTCTCTCTCTCCCTGTGTCTGAGCCACCTCTAATTCAATGTGTGGCTTATATCCTTTCTCAACATGCCATTACCAATGCCAAGGCTTAGAGCAGGTCCCCAGGGGCTATTAGGAACATTTATCCATCTATTTTGCAAGATACACATTTGGCAACGACCATCTGGAGGAACTTGTCAGAGGGGTTCTATTTCCATGTGACAACCATTTCCCTGCTTGATCTTTTGTTTGACGGAAATTCTTGTGTAACAACGTCGATGAAAGTTGTCTTTTTGAGTCCGACACACACTTGATTTTCAGTTTGGAGTAGCTGGTGCTGATGTTTTGTTTACTGAGAAAACAGGACAGAGTTAATTTGAGAACATTTCTGAATTCATGGCATATACAGTATCATTTTTGGACTTAATCATAAGTTAACTTCAGAGCTGGCATTTTTGACTCAGTAGTGGCAGGATCTAAATAAAGCAATAGCAGTACTATGAAATGTGGGTGATAGGGTCATAATGTTCTCCTTGACAAATACACTGGTCCAAAAGATATCTCATAAACTATTGACTAGATATCCATAGAATTAAGTCTGAACTTTCATTGTCCCAAAAGGTTTAGTTATTATGTTTTTGTTACTTTGTGACCTTTTACTAGGCCAAAAGCTCTATTTGTATTACCACCTGTAATGCACAGTATGGGTAGATTGCCATTACGTTCACTGAGCACATTCATGTTCCCCAGAAGATGAACCTTTAGCATTGTAGACTGTCTTTCCACTTCTAAGCTTTCCAGGTTTGCCATTCCTGGGAAAAGATAACAACTTTCTAATCAGTTGGTCCTTTAGTCCAAATGGAAGTCTGTGTCAAATTTTAAGAAATTTGCTTCAGGCGTTCCTGGGATATTGCGTTCACAAGAATGGGATGGACAGACAACCCGAAAACATAATGCCTCCGGCCATGGCTACTGCCAGCGCATAGGCATACAAAATATCTTGATATGAATAGGCGTATGGGTTTTCTTGTAGTGTCACCATAAGGAGAAATGTTACACTTTAATTCCCTTTATTAGTATGACTAAGAATAGCAAAATTCTCAGAGAGTGTTCTGTCCAATGTCTTCGTCTTAAAACTACCAGTTTGGCATAAATATGTAATGTTTACATAAGTTAGTTTTATTTAGTCCAGCTACAGTATAAATTCAGAGAAGAAGATCAGAGAAGTTTTACCATATGTTAACCAATGTTAAGAGAGCATTAATTTGACATTTTGTTAGTGGACCTCAGTGAATTGAGACCTACTTCTGACAATCGGACAATACTGTGACATACATTCATGTGATTTATGCACCAGAACATTCAAGGAGGTCTGATCTAATTCTCTCCTGTTCAAAGCCAGAGTAATATGCTGCACAGTGTCCCAGCCAGACCACTACTATGACTGGATTTATGACTTGAAAGAACTGTTCATGTCCATCAACTGGATCTTGATAGAGATATATCTCTTACATGATGCCAGGAAAGGAAATTTTATATGACAACATTTTCCCCTACAAAACCAGGATTTCACCCAACTGTGAAATATGGAAAATTTCATTTGTCAGCCCTTGTGCTCCATCTCAAAATTTTACAAGGAATACTAGCACATTAATCTTCACTTTTTAATAGATCTAGAGCCAGGTTAATGGATTAGCTAATCATTGTGGTGAAGTGACATTACAGTAATGAAATGTGCCTCATTGTCTTACAAAGAAAAAAAAACTGTGAGAAGGTAAAATCATTAGAGAGGCAATTTGCCAAATTTCTGAACTGTGAATTCAACTGAGAGCTTTGAGAAACTCCCAGCAAACTCTCCGGAAAAGGGAACCTGAATGAGGAGATGGTAAACAATCAAATGTAGGGTTTAAAATAGAGACAAAAAACAGGCGGATGAAAGAAAAAGGTAGGTCACTCACTCTTATCCTGTTCAGGAGGCTCCAGGATGTCACTGTCTGTGTCACTGGGAATATGCCAAGGCTGTCGGATGGCCTGTAACTGCTGGTAAAACTCATCCTGATATGGAAAAATAGAGCAGAACCGAAAATGATGGAAGACTTTGTTAACTCATACTGAGTCCTAGGCCAAAACTTTAATATATAAATCGCCCCATGCTAATAAAATAATTTTCTGTGCTACAATGATGGAACTCCAATCCTTTAAATGACTACATAAGTGGTCAAGAAAGACAAGATCACAAGCATATACATCTTTTTTCTGCACATCAGTATTTAAAAAGCTTCAGGATTCCTTAACTCTCTAAACAGGCCTCCTAGTCCATCTACATAGGACCAGGTGGCTTCAATAAAAGTAGACTGGGTGCACGAGTGTTTTGGATAATCTCACTAGGTGTCAACTAGCATAACTGTCAAAGAGTACACTGAGGGACTGAAGAATTCCTGCCCACCATTAATAAAGCCTTCAAAAAGGTCTTGTATTTAACAGCGCCACTGTTAAGTTAATCATGAAAGGAATATAAGAAAGAAATCCCATTGAAAGTTCTCCTTTTATGCCAGACTCATTTTTCCACAACGAAATGCCATCCTACTGTATGGACCTCCATGATTCTTCATTAAACCCCACATAAAGCGTGTGTGTGTGGGTGTGTGTTTGTGAGGGTATGCACATGTGTGATATTGTGTGTTCTGGTGCGCTCAGTCATGATCTTTCAGTGTAAAGGCTCTCATGTTCTACGGCAGCTTTACTTGGACATTGAGCCTATTTCACACTCAGCAAACACGAGTTCACTCTCATCATACAAAAAAATTACAATAAAGTTGGAGTGATTTTTTAAGTCCATGACCCAAAATTTATGCCAATTTTACTACATGTTTTACACACTGTGTCTGCACTTGATCTATTTCATTGCTCGATAAATCTTACATGTGGGAAATGGCTAAAATATAATATATAGAATTTGATGCCACACCATGGCCATGGAAGATACTGTGTCAATTAAAGGAATATATCGAGCTTTTGTGAAATGTGCTTATGCACTTTCTGGCCAATGGGTAGATGAGAATATCAATACCACTCTACATGTCTGTCTATTAAATATAAAGCTACAGCAAGGGGACAGTTAGCTTAGCATAAAGCCTAATCATGGGGAAACAGCTAGCCTGGTTCTTTCCAAAAGTAAAACAAATAAAAAAAAAAGATATGATATATATACAAAATCCCCAGTGGAAACAATTTGGTTTTATATGGGATTATGTGCTGGACTGTATTTTGTCAAGGTACAGTCATTTACTGGGGGCTTGTTGCCACTGTGAGGCAACCAGCAGGTTATAACCCCCTGTGAAACAACAAATTGTCATTTTAACGCTTTGTTTCTTTTCACAAATAAATAACATATAATGTGTTAATTTCTAAGTCTTTTGGCTGATGTAGTGCCTGATGTAGTGGCCATACTTAATAGACAGATATTGGAGTGGTATCAATCTTCTCATGTGGGCTTAACTCTCAGCAAGAAAGCCAGTTGGCACCTTAAAACTGACGGACACTCACTAAATTAACCACATCTTTTAAAATTAGGATCATTTTTAAAAATATTTTTGGGTTTCTTTTGTCTAAGTGTGATAGAGCCCACTGTGTTGGAAATAATTAACTTTGTGAAGACAGTGCCACAATTCAACTCTGCCTCCTCCTCATTAATTATTTTACTGTATTAGGACACCTTGTTATGCAATATTGCATATATGACCACTAAAAAGAGGGTGTTTTGATGATAACGGGATGCATCTCAGTTTCTGGTCTTACCTCAGACAGATAGGCCCGTAGGCTGGCACCGAGGCTGTCTGTAGTGCTTAGTCCAGGAGGGGTGAGCAGTGCACGGGGACGTGTGGGCTGACATGTGGGTGTCACAGGGCGGCTCCGCGACCTCCTGAAGGTCACCTCTTTATGAGATCCAGGGTTAAAGGTGGAGCGTGTCAGTAAACTATTTGGGGTCAGAGGCCTGCTGGGCGTTCTGGGGGTTTGAGTCCTGCTCCCAGGGTTGCTGGGAGATTGAGTCCGACCCATGACCAGGGAGGTGGGCTTGGGGCTGAGCAGAGGGAGGCCCACACCGCAGGGCTTGCCTGAGAGGCTGCCAGCTGGAGACTGGGGTCTAGAGAGTAGGCTGGTGAGTGGAAGTGTGTCGGGTAGTGTTCTGTGGCGCAGAGGGGTGTGGAGCAGACTACTGTGCGGATTACTGGCGCTCCGAGTGGTCATCTTCCCTACTTCTGCCAGCTTGGCCAGGTCCTTCTCAACCTCTGAAGGGAAAAAGGGGGAGAAAAGTCAACATCCAGATTTCATATTTCATTTAGAGTCAACAGATATAGTTAGTGAATGACTAAGTCAAATCATTTTTTTTCCCCCAAACATTTAAATGACTATGTTTAAACAGTTGTATACAGTATTTATACAACGACTGTAACACAAATCCCAGAAAAGTCTGCTAAATCAAGAGATTCAATGCTAAAGTCAGACTTATTATTTTACACATTCACAGGCTGTGCTGTGAGGTTAGTATGTGTCCTACAAGACTGATGATTCACAAACTTTACTGAGCATTAAAGTGGGCGAGACTGCTTGGTTTAATCCTTCTTCTGGGCAATGATGACAATATTTATAGGCCCTGTAAATTGTGGTGAATCCAGCTTCCTCTGTTAGAAAAGGTTCCAAGTTGATATACAGTAAGCATAGCCTGGTAAAAAAAAATAAAAATGTTTTTTTCTTCCTGACAAAAACTCATTTGTTTGCCTCACTGGTAGTCTCAAAAACACGTCTGTTTATGAAAGAAGTGACGCTGCCAACTTCTGCGATCAACATCTGGGTCACTTTTTCCGTGTTTTATGCTTTTGTTAAAAATCTTGGCAATCAGGATTCAACAAACCAGTCTGGGAGTTATCATTTGAGAAGGATAATTTCAGGTATGACTCATAAGGAGCATGTTTTTCTGGAAAACTGAATATGTGTGACGTTAAATACATATCAAAAGGAAGCGTGACAAGTATTTTCACAAACTTTGACTTCCTTGTTTTTGAGTGAATGGTACTTTTCTCCACAACAACAACATTTTCCACGCAAAAATGTGAAGCATATGCTCCTATTCACTGACAAATATCCATGCAAAGTTGAAAACGTCTGCAATACTACTCTAAATTCAATTGAGATATTACTTAGTTGGTTGGAAATCTATTCTACACTGTCATGTACACAATTCTTATGGGATAAAAAACATTTTATTCTCTGACATGCATAATTAGTCTGATTGTATAAAGGTCAACCCTTATAGTGAGATACAATGCAGAGCACATACTGCTTAGTGCCTTGCCCATGTGCTCAATACTCTGCACGTGTACAGTGTGTCTGTGTTGCTTTAACCCTCTTGCTTTCTACACATGTTACTTCTCTAAATGTTCAAAGGAAAATTAAAGATACAGGTTACAACTTGGCCTTTCTTGACCTCCCTCTGATTGAAAGTTGGAAGATAATTAACTTTGTGGGGTGTTCAGGGCATGACATGAGCTGCAGTATGTAACATTACACAGCAGAGAAAAGCTTTATTTGGTTGATAGTCTGCATGAACAGCGATGTGGTGACCATAAGACCTGCTGTGGGGGCAAGTGCCTCTGGATGACAGTGAAATAACTACTCTATACGGAAGAAAAACTGGTGTAAACGGAAGTTCCACATACGACAAATTCCCAGTTTGAGCCCATAACCACCCACACCAAGTCTTCCACGGCTGTTATCGTTATATCGTAAACAGGATATGTTCATTAGTAATCTTTTCCCATAAAATTGATATTTTTATCTCAAGTTATTTACCAGAATAATGACAAACACCACATGTTTTTGCTGTGAATATCTTCCCCCTTCCGTAAATGGTTACTCCACTCATGATTTTATTGTAAACCAGTTATTTCCACTGACTTCCTGGCATTAATGAGTAACCTATTACGAGCAGCTTTATTTTGAAATTCTGTCCAGTGTTTAACACAGAGATACTACAAGCCATCTTACAGACACTGATATAATATGACGGCTCCTAGAGATCAAAGAGGGAGCATCCATATGGTATAAACCTTTGATAAGTTTTGATTCAGTAATAAAGACAGGAAAATGAAAGATGGGGAGAAAATGAGACAGAGAGAGACAGAGAGAGAAGGAGACAAGAAGAAATAGAAACAGATTTAATCTATTAAAGTCTTTGATCAAGCAGCAGAGAATACAGGGCCATAGCACGCTATTCAACCATTCATTCAGAAGGCATGCAAACTTTATCAGGTCCCTCCTCTGAAAATAAACTAAAGTGCTAATGACATTTCGTTTGTCTGGAATTCATCTGCAGGCTTAAAACAATACAGTATACTGCCTGCCAGGGTTAATTAAATACTAACTATTGTCCTTGGATGGATAAATTAAGTACAAATATGGGCAAAAGTACAAATTCCTAATATACAGTAGTGTAACTAAGACTGGCTACTGAACCTAAATATTTGATTGTTAGCCTTGTTTACTTGTACTTTAATAATTTATTTCTGGTTCTAAATCAGGAAACTTTTCTAACTTCTGAGCAAAAGTTTCTCTTTAACATATTTAGTAGTTTGGCATGTTTGGTAAAATGGAAAAAGTGGTTAAAATAATTTCATATTCCCAAAACTAATGCATTGTATTAGCAATGATATAAAACAATTGAAAACAATACCCGTTCCTAGATGAAACGGCTATCAACTTAAACTCAATTCAATAACAAATTTAGTTAGCAGTAAATCATTTGGATATTAGGAAAAATAAAATCACAACTAAGTGCACATGAGCTTCACCATATCCAAAACGGCAGACAAGGAGTGAACAAACAGCCACATAATTGGGGTGACAATATAAGATGAAAAGTGAGGGTCTGGCTCCAAACGTGGAAAGTATTAGCAGCTAATAAAGGCTTGAACGAGCTGAATTAGCTTGTTGAACAGCTTCACTGAACTGCCTGGTGGGAGCCTGACAGACCTGAATATTCACGAACTCGGTGTAAAACAACTATAAATGAATGCCATCTGAGGACCTCTGGGGCAAAACTGAGTGTGCTGTTAACACAAATAGTCCTCTTTTACTGCCCCCTAAGCACCAGCGTGTTGTTTGGTTCGGGAGGCACAGAGGCAGCCAGTGTATTCAGCACCGATATGCGGATGAGCTGAGGAGATGAGAGCAGCTGTTACCACTGTTGGATGACACTAATAGGTTCACTAAGTAAAATATGCTTCAGATAAGTCTGGTATGTGAAGGAACGTACGAGGTCTTTACACACAGTGACGCTGTCAAACAGAGTGGGAGGACATGCATAAACAAACAAGTGGGCAACACATGATGGTAAATGGCGACATTCCCTTTGGCCTCCACTCCAGGCTTTCATCTGATTCACAAGTGGATACTTAATCATCATGACAACAAAAGCCGTCTCTGAGTCACCCAGACGTCACATATGTCAAAGATGAGCCTTGATCTACATTAGGAATAATGATTTCAAAAACGCCACACAAGCTTCATTTTGTCTGACCAAATCAGTCTCCGGCACAGTTAAGCTTCGATCCCTTACAAATGACTCAGCAGAGCTGGAGTTATTGATTGAACCTGTCAAAGTTGGAGTTGAGGTAAATTCCTGGCATGTGTAAATTATTTGAATTATTTTTTCTCCATTTGGTCTTGAAACATTTTCGCAGGAAGATCAGTTTTTAATTAACCAAGAAAATCCGTTGGCTAAAAATAGTGCATTCTTTAGCTGGACTCTACCCCTCCCACTCCTCATAAGTGCTCTGCAGTTCAAAGTGTGCGTGTATGTGTGTGTGTGTGTGTGTGTGTAAATATTTGCACAGTATAAACTATGTATTCCAAAAGAAAGTATTTGATCTGACTTTTCCATACTATTCATCATTAAAGCCACTAATAAATACACAGACAAACTTATATAGACATTAAGGCACAGCACACAAACATGCACACCACACAGAAGTGCCTACCAGCAAGCTGTTTGCCCATGTTCTCCAGCTCTTTAGAAAAGAGGGAGTCACCCAGTAGCAGCCCCGTCTGCCCGACAGAGCTCCCACCTCTCACAGCCTTCAGATCAGCCTCCCAGACAGCCTGACGCTAGTTAGTGAGGAGAACAGAAAAGAGAGAAAGTCACATTAGAAGAAAGACCCTTCAATTAACTCTTTATATAATTTTCAGCTATTGCTGGAAATATCTGAGCCATATCTGCTGGAAAAAAGGGCAATTATTATTTTATAGGCTTTAGAAAAACACAAGAAACCACAGCAAGTGTAGATGAAAGTGTGGAGAGCATGCAGTGCACTCTGTTTAGTGAATGCGGGTTGCTAGACTGTCAGTAGTGGCTCAGGACATTTTTATATAACTATCAGTAAATCTATAGGAGCTTGTATGCACACTAGTCTGTTGGCAAAGAGTCTGACAGCAGCAAATCTTGCACCAGCAGTTAAGGAACAATAAATCAGCCATTTTGGATGGTTCTCAAAGAGCGCATGATATTACTATTATACAAAAAAAAAAAAAAAAAGCGATCATATTCCAAAGCATATGAAAGAAAATAAATGGTACGAAAGCCAGATTGGATCACCTATAGGGGCTGCTTTGGTCTTTCTGGCCAAGTGTATGATTTGACAGATTCAGGTTGCCAAGTCCTTGATGGGACACAAGTGGCCAGATGAGCTGTTAAGCCAATGGACCAAGTGCACATGAGCTTCAAGCACAGGTGAGAAATACAATCTGTCAGCCATAGTTCAGCCTCCTGTTAAGCTTGGTTTACACTAGATATAACTAAGTTATTTTACAGCCGATGCCAGCACTTACGTCATTCGATGTGCTCAGCACTTAATGAGAGACAGAGTTGACTTGACAAAGTGCTGACACAGAGCAAGGCTCTTGGAGATCTGGTGATATACAGAATGAACAGTCTTCCAACAGCATTTAAAGACAAACCTGGGATACAGCAGGCTACTCATTTTATGATTTCCATGAGTCAAAGTTGACTTAAAAGTCTGTTTCCAGAGAGGAGGTAGGGTGGAAACAAGAGAACTTGCAATCCTCTGATAAATGACAGAACATGATTCTCAGGGTCTATGGCATTGATCTTTGTGCCTGTCAGATATATGAGGCGTTCTGTGGCAGCAGAACCCCAACACCACAAGCCAATCCTTAATTACAGCCTTCATAAAGAAGCAAGGCGGGTTGAACATTACAACTGAATCCCCTCCCCAACTTCATTTCTTTCTCTTTGGTGGTATCCCCCCAAATCCAACAGCATGACATCATCTTGTCCTTCTCTCTCTGGGTCTTCTCAGTTCTGGCAAACAAGGCCACCAACAGTTTTCTAGTTTAAGTTTCCCAAGTTTATAATCGTTATTATACCGTAGGTCGTTATATTATAATATGTAACAGCTAAGATTCTTTTGGTTCTTTTCACTTTGGTTTTATTAAACGGTCCACAGGGCAAGAACTTAATTTTGGTCTCTTAAGAAAGCCCAGTCTTCAGGAGACCAGTTGACATATGGAGATTTACTCTTATCAGCAATGTCCACCGTTTAACATTTGCATTTCTCTTGCCCTAAAGCTCCTCTGTCCACTACAGGAAAGATTATACTGTAATCATGACCATATATCCTGGAGCCTGCAGACTGAAGGCTAAGTTTGGTGGTACAGTACAGTCCCATGGCAGAGCAAACAAACAGGATATACAGAGTCTGCAAGCAATTCACCTCTCTAGATAACATCAGTAAACAAACAGACATTACAATCAAAACATGACTGTTGTTAACTCAAGTTTGGTGAAGGCATGCATATTTACAAAGTCACCTGGAGGACGTCAACATGTTCAGCGTACCATAATAGTGCATATTAAAAAAGCATGTAGAAATCAGCAAGGCTCTACAATACATGGATAGACCCAACAAACAAAACTGAAATGGACTTGATTACACACTAAGGAGACACAATGACGTGACGAAAAGCGATTTCCCTTCATCATACTTTAAAGCAGCTATTGTCCTTATCAGCAGCAATGTATGACATGAGTGCAAATGACTCACATTTCTCCCCCTTTGTTTGGCTGCCTAGGGTGGATGCTTTAATCTACACAGACAAAGAGCTGAGAAGGAATGCCTTTTCATCTCCAAAATAAAGAGCAGCAATGACTTATGAGTATATTAATGTCAGTGGCGCAAAACCCAAAATGTTGTATAATGTCCCTCCCAGTATGACAAAACTAAAAAGACCTAAAAGAGAAAAGGGAAAAACCCTCTGGTGATGCTTCTGCCCGCTAACAAACAAGGATCTTGTTTCTAGCAAAATTGATTCCATGTTGAGCGCAAACAAGACAGAAAGAAAGAGGATGGAAGTCTGGAGTTAAATATTTTATAGCCTGCATGTGTGCAGCTATACATGTGTGGTCAGCAGTAATAATCACCACAATCTGGGGTTTGGTTCAACATTGCCCTCCGCACAACAAGAGCCGTTTGGGATGTGTGCATGCAGTCAGACCTCAAACATGATTTGAGCCTACTGCTGGCTTTGCGAAGCACAATTGATGGATTCTCTTGTTGTGGTCAGGCAGAGTATTATAGGGACCAACACACGCACGCATGCACGCACGCACATATATACAACAAAATATAGACACACAGGTGAGCAGCAATAATTTGTTTTTTAGGCCTGTCAGGTCTGTCTCCATATGTTTCAATGTTTTTGGTCCCTATTCTGTCGTAGCAGCCATCTTACCAATAGTCTTTACCTTTTAGAAGGATGAGCTTTAACTTTTGGTAGTATAACTAACCCAATGCTAAAGCATCTCCTCTAGCAATGAGGAAGATCAAAACAGATTGAGACGTACACATGAAACTGCACTTTTAGGAATTCTGGAAGACTGCCACTTTAGCTTTGCAAAGCCAGACTGTATCTCATGAGCAGAGTTTAAGCTCCACGATGTAGCCCAGCAAGTACTGCTTTTATCAAATAAGGTGTGGAATGAGTTGATGTCTGAGTGAAAAACACAACATCCTGGAAGATGAGAGCTTGTCAGCATAAGGATTTGATTTGCACATGTGTGAGATAGAGAACATTGAGTATTGCAGGACTGCTTTGCTTTAATCCGAACCAAAACAAAACCGTTTTTGATTATACTGAATACCAACCCTTCCAACCTGCAGGGAGAGTTCATATTGCTTAATAGAAAATGAGCATAGGCCACTGGTGTTAAGTCACTTTCTCGTTTAAAACATACTTATGGATATGGGATATTAGGAGTAACAATCAACTCTCAATAAGTTCCTGTTGTTTTGGCTAACTGCACAATCCCCTAATAGTTTATGGACTGTATACAGGACTCCCAGGCTCATCGGCCAACCACTGAGCTAGCACAGCCAAAAGCAAACAGGATATTGACAATAACACAGTTAGACTTTCATTCAAGCATTACAAAGACAGGTTATGTGACGTACTGTCTATCCCTCAGTCCTAGAAGAACAGCCAGAGGAAAATAAGTTTCAGGCCAATAAGAGTGCAGATGGGTGAAAAGTAGTGACGGGCAAATGACTGGATTTTTTGCAGGAAAATTTTAGCAGGAAAATAGCAGCTAGATTTGAATTATGATCTTGAACGACAGAAGCATAAGATATATAGCTCATAGTCTGAGACTGCATCAACAATCATGTTAACAAACATCTGTTGCCAACTAAAAGCCTTCTAACTAGTTTCTATATTTGGAAAAACCTAAAAAAAAAAAAGTATTAGACAATCCAAAATATAAGTGAACCATTAATTGAGATGTAAATGGAATTTTGACAAACATATGTAAATATACTATTGCTCCATGCTTTTCCGATAACGCTTGGCCTCTGGAACACAAGCTTTAGGTTTAGGTTTAGTTTCTTTTAGGTTGAAATTAAGTTATAAAATTGTAGATGATAAGAATTCCAACACAACTCTAAATGTCTTACGGTAATAAATAAATAAAGGAAATGTTATACTGAAAAAAACCAGAACTAACACAGCTCACGTCTAACAATAACTTCGGACATAGAATTTGACAAATGGAGAAAAACCACTAATAAGGAAAATCTGGAAATCCTAAACAAAACTTTATAGGAATAAAACTGCACTTGAGCTATGCTCTAAAATCACAGAGATTTGCACAGATGATAACCATGCATGCATAACTCTGGAGGTGTGGAGAGGAGACTGGTGCCAAGTATAAAAAGCCATACAGTATATCGGCTGAAACTCTGCCAAAATACCGATGGAAAAAAAAATAAACCATCACAATGGTTCTGCCTTGTATCACACACATGGCATTGCATTACACTAATTATCTTATGTCTACCATACCAACGAACAGTTTCCCCTGGCATATTTTATGATGGTAACACCCATACAACTCTACACGAGCTAAATTTGATTAAAACATATCACTTAACACTTACAAAGGAAACTATAGAGGGATTGGTTGGAGAATTTGCTCTGGCGATTGCTTTAGGAAAGTATTTGTCTTTATGAGGCAATTATCACCTAAAGGAGCTGGCAGAGGCAGGGGTTCCTGCGGACTAATAATGATAACCATTAACAGTGTTTACTTTCCAACATCACCAACCTTTAACTGCCCAAACCAGGGCAATGTCCAATGCAAGGCGTACTTCATTTAACGACATGAAATGTGCTAAATAATAAATTGGACTTCCAAATTTCAATCCTAGAGAAAGTTTTATGCATCTTTTCTTTAAAATTAATAACCAGGGCAACATGTGAAGATACAATTGGACACTTTTCTACCAATGCAAGGGAGACATGTACCTAAACAGGTACGGCAGGGTTGTATTAAATACATTGATTAAAAAAAGAAAAGAAAACACAGCTACTACAGCTACAGGTCGAGTTATTCCTCAAACTGTATGACTTCAACCATTGTGTTTTTTCCAAATAAGCTCATAAAAGCATGACTTTTTTTCCCATACTGTTTAGTGATTGTGGGCCACAAGCCCCTGAAGGGCCAGTTAAACTAACAAGCTATTACAAATTGCATTTGCCTTTCAAAGACAGCCAAACATAAGCAATTAAACACAAAACAGCCACATTAGCTACAGTAGATGACAAGAGACGTTTGCACTTGCGCTTTCCATATGGGACACATTAGTACCCTATTCTTAAGCGTGCCAGACAGAGCTTAACCTATGGAGATGCGGTGTTCGGTCCCTTGGTGTAAGCAGCTACAAAATAGTGGCTCAATGTGGCTGTGAAGGTCAATGGTAAAGAGGACGTCACATTTAGCGAGAAGCTAAATTAATCAGCTGAAATCAATGAGCTAGACGTGGCGCGGTGATAAAATTGACACTGTCTATCATCTGGTCATACCTTCTCTTTTAACTTGAAACATTTGAGAAAATGCGTAGAAGAACGGCAATTATATATCATAACGTGCACAGTTTCTCTATTTTCTGGATAGTGGCTAGTGTATTTGGCTCCATCAGACTCTTGACTGCAGACTTTGATTCAACAGGTCCTTCAGTCTCTAAAAGTCTGCTCCCAGTTAGTCTGGAGCCTCTCTGCATCTGCTCCACACACGGAGTAATGCCTCGGCTCCAAACCTCTTTCTTTAAAACATGCCGTAAAAAGCCTTGTCTAACACTTAGATTGGGCAATTATAAAAAAAAAAAAAAAAAGGTATCGGCTTTTTGGGGCGGTAATTATACAAAAAGGTACCGGCGTCTTAGCTGACCGCTTTATTAACAGCATGTGAGAGTCTGCCTGTGTCTGAGTCTGGCGTGTACCACATTAGGCGTCTATAGATTTCTTCCCTGAAGCATGTGAGGTTATCACGCAAACCTGCTATTGAACAAAACTGTGTGTACTCCTGTAACCTGTAAATATTTAGGCCTGTTGTAGAAAAACCTCTAAATCAGCCTCAATTGTCGTCGTGTCACTAGATATTCTTTTCATTTATTCCTTTCAGATCGCACACAATTGCCCTGAGAGGGAAGCAAAGTGATATAGGGAGATTTCTATCACTTATTCAGCACTATCAACTATTGTGTAAGCTGAAATGCCTGCATAAAGATGGATCCGTTTTGTCCTATTAACGAGAGGCTTGAGGAGGTTTTTCGCTCGCTCTCGCACAATAGAAGCAGAGGAGGAGAGAGTGACGTGGTAATTGATGGCTGTAAAGTGATCTTAATTGTTTGGTGATGGATGTAGGGAGGACACTTACAGAGCCTGACACTTGAGACAAGGCCTCGCATTCCTGCAACCGTCCCGCCACTGTGTCCACCCCGGGCAATGGAGCTGCTCCAGACATCGCACACAAAACAGAAAAAAGAAAGGACAGAGCGTGAGACCACAAAAATGTAAAAAAATATATATACTTTGGATTTGAACTGTGTTGTGCAACTTACATGAGATGTCAGGTACAGCTTGTTCGGATATGTGAGACCTGTGCTCCTCTTCAGATCTGCCGTCTGATAGACTGTCGCCCTGCAACCTGGAGACAATACGTTACACATTTACTGTACAGCCGAATGGATTTAAATCATCTCTGAAATCAGCATTCTTCAGCCACAACACTGCAATTCATGTTTGAAAACTTAATGCCAGATCACGCAAAGACAAGCAAGTCTCTATCAGTCTGACGTAATGAGACAGAGAGGAAGTGTTTGGTGAATGATCTCTTCTTCTGCAAAATCTGGGATGCACCATGAAAAGAAGAATATGTGGGTCAGTTTGGGGGCACAAACCCTATCTCTTCATTGCTGCTTCTCATCCTGCTGAAAATCAATCTGAAATAGTCTTGAACCCACAGAAATGCATTCACAGACATGTGGTGCATGGATTAAACTATACTCAGCCCACTTGTTTCACAACTTACTTACTGACGAAGCATAACTGAAAAACTGGCGCACGGATTCTGTTTCCCTTAAATCATTCAGTTACTGGTCATTATCATGATGTGTTCCAAGCCCCTATACTGCAGCTTTTTTTCCCAAAGATATCTGTTTGAACTGAAATGGAAGCGGGTCTGAGAGATTTGGCTGTCTCCTTAAGGTACTAAAAGATTTAAGTTTCCCTGAGATAGGAAAGTTTACTGTGGGTGAAAGACAAACAATGATTGGAATACCTTTCAGCAGGAAGATAAACATGCGACACGTGGCTTTTTACTGCATTCATAATTCTCACACACTCGAACATCCGCAATGAATTAAACACAATATTCATTTTTCAAAGCTTATTTTAACGACGGAAAAATGTCAATCAGGCCATATTAACTGTAATTACACACTATTTTAGCTCGAATGCTTTAACTGCATGCTATTTCCATGTCATCGGGGCAATCATTAGCTAAAGACAAAGGAACGCAATCCTTGTGCTTTAATTGCGCGGCTGCATTCCGCCACAGCCGCAGGGCCTCTTTGTTTCTACGTCTTCGGTGAGGGTAAAAGCACAGCTTTTTAAACTGTATTCTATTTCTTTATACATCCTTCGCCTTGTCTCTCTCTCTCTTTAATGGCCTTTATAAGACCATTAAAAAAAGTACCCGAGATGACTATCACAAGGCAGTCCCTTTCTCTGAACAAAAGCTGCCCATAGCCGCAAGTCCTTACTACCATTCCCTTAGTGCATTCCAGATATGAAAGCAATTAATTTAATGAGAACTACAAGCCCAAAAGAGGTTTTTGGAGATCTATCCATTTCTTTGGACCGCACCACCAACTCCGCCGGACTGTGCCCAAGATCTGGGATGCGTTTGCACACAGGGGGTTTTGTGGCAGGAGCACATAGCCATTAAAAGAACTGATCGGGCGCAGGGTGGGGGTGGATGAAATGCTGGTGTGACCACAGCTATAGCCAGAGGAACAGGGACATGCCCACAACACACAGGCCACACAGCACTTTGCACTTTAGCAGCGAGGCCAGAGGAAGCAATGCTTTTCCTGACCTGCCACACAGGCCGACTGGATCGTTTGGTGGCGCGGACAGTGGTTGGACAGGAAAAAGGAAAAAGACGATGGCTGAGGAAAGTGTCTAAAGGATGGGAAACATTTTAGCTTAAAAAGAAAAGTGCTCATATTAATATACAATAAAGATAATATACACACTATTTAATTTTTGTCTGTATCATGTTATTGTGTAGTTTACTTCTCATGTCCTTGGCCCGTAACGTTACAGGTGGATCTTGAACACAGTAACATACAGGAGGGCTGCTGTAAATAAATAAATGCTCGCTGGGGAGAAACGGAGTTTTCGCCTTCACGCTGTGGGTGTGAAAGTAACCGTCACCTCTACTTGGCTTTGGGTGGGACATGGTGAAGCCAAGTGGCTCAGTCTCGTTTGACTGCTTAGACAACTAAAGGGAGCAAATACAGTGAAAATGCTTTTGAACAAAAGTGTAATGCACAGAATGCTGGACCTCACTGACCCATAAGAGTGGAATTCTAATGTGTTTGCCTGAGTGGTGACGGGTATGTGAGGAATGCTTGTACAACTTGGACGAGTGTTGGTTCACGATCCTTCCTGGGCCGAGCAACTCTCTACTATCATTGTGAGAGTTTTATAGTATCAGTGAGAATCCACTCAAATCTCCTCAAGCCTTAATTTTAGACTAAAATAACTAAAAAAAAACAACTTTAAGTTTAAAACTTCAGCAAGGTCACATCTGTACGGTAGGCCTGTCTGCAGGTGTGAAACACAAGGGCACTAACTGTGTCACATATGGTAGTGCTTTGAGGAGTCAGTTTAAAGGTTGGCCCCATATTGAGCCACGTTCAAAAGGTGTTCCTGGTAATCCCATCAAGACAAAGTGCTAATGCACACCGCATTAAGTCTCTGCTAGGACCGTCCCTCTCCTTACTTTCCCTGACCTCTGCCTCCACTATCTGTTCACAGAGGCATTCTGTGTATTTGTGTGGAAGGGCCTGCATGCACATGCTTCATGTGTGGATTCATGAATACGTGTGATACTCCTGCAACACTCCTAATTTCAGAATTCCGTGCGTATCCAGAATAGCGCAAAAGTCATACCATGCGTGCAACACTTTTCCAACTTAGTGATCTGTTTATGGCCCTTACACTCACCAAATATGACTATGAAAGACCACGACTCCTACGCCAATAAAACGTGGGGAGTATTTTGTGGTCAGGTTATAGAGGACGAAGCAAGAATTTGGACCGAACCAAAGGAGGGAGAAAGACAGAGAAGGAGAACAGATGTCTGAAATTTCAGTCATGAAAAAATGAGCGCACGGGCCAAGAACGACTCCAGATACAAATGCTGCTTTGCTCCGCCGCTGATCCGACCTAATGACTCAATGATAAGCCAAAGATATAAACTGTTTGCTTAAAAATACCATGTCAATAAACTTCCAGCAAAAAAAAATCCACTGATACCATTCATCCTCCTGCTGAGAACATCCTGACAACAGCCGATGCGTGGAGCGAAACTGATAAGCAGCGTGAATGAAAGAAGAGCAGGAAACATTCAAATTCCAAAGCCCAAACAGAGGAGGCCGTGCAGGCAGATGAGTGCATGGCGTCTCATTGAACAGATACCCGTTTATCTTTGACTGGAATCAAGGAAGACTCCTGCCCACACCTGCCTGTTGTATCACACCCAACACTCAGAAATGTGAGCACTACACTGATGCTGTGGTTCAGGGGGAGCAGGAAATGTGTCAGAGGAGAAAAAAACTGTGATAAAGACAGAAAGGGTGATAATGGAGACGATTATCAGTGCTCGGGCTGATTTGTGAAAACAAGCAACACCGGAATGCACTTCAGATATGATATTATTCTCTCTTCTGAATGTTGAGGTATGCTTCCTGTGCTACAGATGCAGAGAGAGAGAGTGGGTGGGGGAGCGGAGGGTACGGCACAAGGAGGAGTCATGATCCAGAATAAGACCAAGTATAGATGATGGAGAGAATCAAATCAATTACATTTAAAACCACAACCTTACTGTAGCTAAAATGTATTTGAATTCATACAGTTTAGAGCCTTAGAGAAATATTTTGACATTTTTGGAAACACATTGTTGCGCATTAGATGAGAGATACAGTATAACTGTCATGTTTGTCCAGTATGATTAGATAAGCCTGGTGGTGTATATACCAGACAGACATTTGAGTGGTATAAATCTATTCATCTAACTCCTGGCAAGAAAGAAAATTCCAAAAATGCTGAACTATTCCTTTAAACCCCTTTAAGAGCAGACTCTACAGAGCTGTGCTGGCTCAAAAAATAAACAATCTCCCTCCAGAGCACCAGATAAGAGAAGGTGGAAACATTTACCTGGCACACCTAGAGCAGATGTTGAGAGTAACTTTGGCCTGTGGTTCAGGCTGATAGGAGCTGCGTCCCTGGCTGAACTTACTGCCGGATGGAGCCAAGCCCGTCACACCCTCCATTCGCAGGTCATCCAGGTCCTCTGAGGGGGGAGGGAGCCAAAGAGACACAAGGAGGGACAGAGGAAGGAGAAGGAAGAGGAAGAGAAAACAAGGGAGAGAAAGGACGGTCATTAATCATACTTTGGTCTCTCTCGTGTCAATATGATGCCCGGCGATGACAGTCTGCTTCGAGTCAAAGGGAGCAAGCGAGCACATAACAGTAAATAAACATCCTGCTGCAGTGCTCACTCACAAGCTTTGCACACACATACATCCACAAAAAGAGGGGAAAGCTGGCATCATCAACACTACACTCTTTGTTATGAGAAGTGACACGGAAGAGTCAATGACACACCACATCACGGCGTCAAAAGAAACAGGAAGGGCACGTTAATAAGCTGAAGACGAAAAGGGGACAAAGAACAATGAAGTCAGAGGGGAAAAATGAGCGGTAAGACGGGAGATGGAGAGCTGGAAAGTTGGGTTTCGTCTGATCTATCCCTGTGTTCTCCAGAGCTATACACACACACGCACACACACACACACACACACACACACACACACACACACACACACACACACATCCCACATAGATCCCTCTGAGTCTCTAAAGAAGTCCATATGCATCAGACGCCAGTATTGTTCATCCTAACCTCTTACTCTGTCTGTCTGCAGCCATTATAGTTACACGTGAGCATATATGCTTACACAAACACACACAGATAACAGGTGCAGAGGTCCTTTTTCACTTTTCGTCTCAGGTATGTTGAATAAACTTTCTTTGTGTCTGCCTTCCCTCTCTATTCTAAGATATCTGCTTTATCTCAAAATACAGCTGTTCGCTATGTGATGAAATTATCTCCACATGGAACAATTAAAAGTTGGAAATTTGGACGTGACACAAGACTAAACAGGGTCACCAGCCATTATATCGCAGTACGAAATGTCCAGCATCGAGACACAGACACACGTTTCTTTAATAGACACTGCTCTAGCAGGATAGGGAAAGAAAGCATAAATCGCGCCAAAAACAAGACTTGTGAAAAAACAGCACTGAAGTAGAATAATACAAAGTTAACGGTTCATTAAATATAACAGAGGTTCAAAGGGGAGAGTCTGATTCAGCCAGACCATTTTGGTTTTGAATGCATCCTCAAGAGATAAAACATATTGCAGTACTTTCCGTGTTATGAGAATGAAAGGCG
Source organism: Ophiodon elongatus (assembly GCA_016806645.1). NCBI lineage: Eukaryota > Metazoa > Chordata > Actinopteri > Perciformes > Hexagrammidae > Ophiodon > Ophiodon elongatus. The sequence continues at coordinate 2,408,159 of JACSYO010000632.1, read as the reverse complement.
AGTGGGTGTCTGGACTCTTACTCGGTTAAGTTTCCTGGTCAAGCTTTCTAAACACAGCATTGAATCAGGCAGAACATTTTGACCGATCACCATAACAATATTTGTCCCTTTCTTCTCGTCAGACCAGAAGAATTTCAGAGCTTTGCCAATGGGGGGAAGCGGGTGGAGGGGGGGGGGGGTCGCCTTCAGGACATACGGTATATTCTCACCTCTTGCTGCCATTGTTTCTGCTCTGGTGCATACAGTGTGCCTGTCCCAGTGAAAAGTATTAATGTTGGTTTCAAATTATCAGACACACATACACATAGGGATCGCATTACCTGGCCCCTGGTTTGGAGGGGAAAATGGGCCTCACACCTTGAAAGAGGAGAATGCATGACTAATCACCTGGATTAGATTGGATGACACTTGCTCATGAGGAGTCTCTCCCTCCATCCATCAGTGTGGCGCTGAGCCAGAAAACCTCACCTGTCTCCTTTGGCCGTGAGGAAATCATTCTGACGAGACACCGTTTCGTCTAATCCATTAACTCTACACGGAGACTTGTGCTATTAATTCTTAGTTGTCTGGAGGGTCCACAATGAAATATCTAAACAATTATTAGGAGAATTGCCATTAAGTTTTGTGCAGACATTCATTGTTCCCAGAGAATGAATCTTACTGACTTCGGAGATCCCCTGTCTTTACCGCTAACGTCCCCATGAGGTTAACATTTGAGGCTTTGAAAGAAATTTGAGTACAAAAAAAACAACTGTCAATACGCAGATTGATTCACGTATTCATGTATAGAGTTAACAAAGCATCTGAACAATAAGTAAGGACAGTTCAATCACTGAATGCCAACAAACTGACAAATGGCATCATGTTGTACTCTTAACTACAGTAGTTTTGACAACATTACAGCATAACACCAAAAACTGTTGGCAAAAGATCTACAGTAAATCAATAAGTCTATACAAGACCTTTGACAAAGTCTGGGACGTTCTTGCTTTTCTTACATTTTGATCACATCATCACCATCCCATCAGTCATGTCACTCACATCGTGTCCCGGCAGTCTGAGAACGAGTGTTGTTTTAGTGTTTTGAGGAGGACAGATTCATTCCAGTAAAACCCTTAAGCAGGGCAATATTAAATGTCCCATTCATCACGGTATGCATTGGAGGGGGTGGGGACAGAGAGCCACCAGCGATTTGGGCTATTTGCCGGTCGTGGGAACTGCTCAAGTTTGGGCCTTCACCTTTTCTTTCTTTTTTCTTCGTCCAATGCACTTCCAAACATTTCCCTGCTTTTGGCGACTGACTAATGTGGCTTGCCAGATTTTCTGCGTGTCATCGCCTGTGATACAAATCATTACTTGACGCTTGGAAACATTCACTTGCGAGGCTGCAGCTTGCATGAAATAGCAAAAGAACAACGGCAAGCGGCTCTGACCCTGAAGGAGAACATGAACTCAGTGTACACAGCTGCTTGTCACCTCACCTCCCACTCTGTCTTTTGGACTCGTTTCCCTCTGGTCAACATAAAATGACCCAATACTTGAGAGAGAAAGCCTTCTGTGTCTGAGGGAAGTGAAATTAATCTCAGAAACTCAAAGGTCACCGAGATAACCGAAGACTTTTGTCTGTAGTGCATCCCATACGGAACACAAATTCGACTGTGTCTGAATGAAATGTAGCAGAGGTTGAAACACTGTCACAACATTTTGCGCTGAAGCAATTGGTTCTACACTGTTCCTCCTTTTGGCCAGATGAGAGATGAGAGGACACCATTTCACAAAGGAGACTCATGGGTCAGCCTAATATCTATGCTTGTTCGTGGATACAGATGAGGTATTAAAAAAGGTCACAACTCCTGTAAAAGTGCACTTAGCCCCAAACTACTCTCCCTGTGTACTGTTGCTGCTCACTGTCCATACATTTAAATATTCCCATCTCTCCAAGGAGCACAGGCTTTTAGAGTAAGCGCAGCCCTTCATCTGTGCAACAGCAGTCTGAATCTCAGCCCTGTCGGCCCTCGTTGAGGCTGAATCCGGGTTCTCAACTTTCTACTGAGGAGGGAGAGGTGACAGATTTCTGGGTTGTCACCACACTCTGAGGAGGTCCTGTGTATGGAGTGCTAAAGTGCGAAAGTATGTGTCTCCCGGGTTGGGGTTTGGGTGTTAGCATTGTAAATTACTTCTTTTACACGCACATAAGTATTCTGACTCATACGCTCACACTTGATGTTTAGAGGCCTGAATTTTACTGCAGAAATTGTTTCTTAAAAAAAGATTTTTGTGGTCTCGAACAAACATATAATATTATAGTAGAATGCACCATTTTATCGACTATATTCCAACAAGCAACAGATCTACTGCTCTTTAAATGTAGTCATTAAACTATTCTTGAATCAACTACACATTATATCACCAAAAACTAACTTTATTACCTCGACGCAGAAGATTTAGTGTGTCTTAAGTATTCCGTGTCTGCTTAGTCAAACACGCGTATGTCTGAGTGCATTTTCTCCAGGTTCACAATAGAACCCACAATACCACCATGCTAAGTTTACAGTGTGTCTCCCATGAGACCGGCTTACCCTGAGACCATGACAGCCTCCCAAGCCTCTGTCTAGACACAACAAACGTCTGTCCACACTCGCCCGTTCGTCAGCCCGTCACATTTCCACTCCCTGGGCACCGGGGCAGCCATGCATGCTCCCCCTGTCTAACGATGAGACATGGCAGATAAATAAATTGGTTCTGCGCTGGGGGTAGGTGGAGGGAGGGAGAGAGGGGGTGGGGGAAGAGAAATGGAAACTATTTGAGCGATGCAATCCCAACAAAAGGCCTGAACGATGAGGAATTCCGTGCCGCAATCACTCACTCACAGCGTAGTCAGCAAGGAGCGGTGCGCACAGATACAGTGTGCGTGTGCGCCTCTCTCCAAAGTTTCCATGTCATTTAATGTTGTTTAGATAGCGACGGACTGACTGGCTCTCCACAGGGCTGAAAACACAGCTGAAGACATAATTAGCGCACCGGCTTCACAAATAACTTATTATACACCTTCCGGGTCGACACGTTGACAGATGTACGGGTCGGAATCATCTCTCACGCACCAGCCCACACGTGGAGCTGGGAGACACGCACGCACACACACACTTCATCATCCTCTGGATCAAATCCAAGTGCTGTGAGTTATCGTGTCTCATCTACAGTGAAATAATTGAATTTTCCATTCGTTCATGAGCAGTGAAGGCGTCCCACCACACAACACTGGGCTGTAATTAATCGTCTTTAAGTGATAGATGCCTTTACATTCAAAGGCTCCACCAACTCACACACAGAGACCCACATGTGGGAGCAACATACTAGATGTAGATTAAAAAAGAAAGAAAAAAAGGTGCACAGCACATACTCAACCCGACGCATACAGTGACACTTGCAGACCTCACACTTCAGTTGCCCTCACACGTTCAGGCAGCATTCGTTTTCCATTAAGCCTCCAGCACCAAAGCAATCCACCCGGCGGTTAGTCGTCACACAGACATCTTTGATGTGAGTCTCGGCAGAGACGCATTTGTTTGGCTTTGTAATAAAAACAATATTCCAACTTACATTTCATAATTATGTCTCGGCTTTCAATAGCCCCCTCCTCCCTTCCTGGCATAGAAATATGCCTGTTAGGCTCCACGACGCTTGAGCGCAGCAGTAAAAGCCCTGATCAGAATCAGATGGGGACACACATGAGCAGGGTAACATCACAGCTCCGAGGCCTGTGGAAAGTCTTATCGCAGACCTCGCTGCAAACCTCCTTTTAACTCCCTTTCTAACCGCAAATATTACAGAGATTAGGACGTCTCTGTAGGCACAGCAGAGCCTGATGTATTGACGCACTTAAATGCCAGTCATTGTAGTTGGGAAAGTGACTTCAGCTGCCTGGTGTTTTGGAAATTTCATGAAGATATTTTTTTTATTTGTTGCTAAATAGGTAGTTGAATTATACTTTGAGCTTTAAGGAGATATATATTTTCTTAATGTATTACGCAATACATTTGATCAAAACAGCTGTCTGCCAGGATCAGTTTTTTACAGTTAAAAAAAAATATGATTTTATTCATCACTTATAAAAGAGTGAAGTAATCCATCAAACTGGAATGCGCCTGCACCACAGGGGTGTGGAGAGACGTTGATGACAGAAGAGCAACTGAATTTGATTTAATAAAGCAAACAAGCTCACATGAGTGAAGGGAAATGTTGATGAGGCGCGAGCAATTCTCTCATTTGAGTTAAAATGGCTATAATTCTTTTGGAGATCATCGTTTCCCTGCTGGTTTGTGATAAACACACAGAGCAGCAGCAGCAGCACACACGCATCATGTTACACAGACAGACACACAGCTCAACACAAAAACACACTGACTACTGATTACACACCAATTACTGCGCAATGACATCAAGTCGATACCTCATTTGTCTATTTGGCTCTTAAATCTCAATTTCGCAGCCGAGCGGAGCCACAGAACAATGATGTAGCTAGTTATGTGTTTAACTTTTCACTCTTTTTGATAAATCTGCAGACATCACTGTTGCGGGCTCTTTGGCCGATTAACCCCTGATGCACAATGCATCAATTCACACAAGTCCTTTATCTGACATTCTGGATAACAACGCTATCCGCAGATATTATCCACGTGTGTCTATCTACCATATTTTGCTTTCCCTCTGGCAACAGTAGCCACAATACCGCGTCATTGTGTCCATTCAGCTCCCTTCCATTCAGATAATCTGCTCAGTTCAGCGAGGGCGCTTACGCACACTGGAGATGCGTACGCTGGCCAGTATGAGGCCATGCTCTGCGTAATGACGGCTGTGATCATTCCATAAATCTAGCAGTAGTCTACTTGCCTATTGGTAATTGCTTCCATTAATACCACCGTCATACTGTACCACAGCAATTTGCCACTCGATTAACGTATCCATCGGCATGCAGAGACTTTTACAGGCGTCAATTGGGCGCAGTTAAGACTTTTACTGGCAACAATCTTTTCAGCATCGAGCCGGCGAAACCTTCAGAGGTGAACCCAGCCCTTTCAAGCTTCTACTTCACGTGAAAGGTTTAGTGCTGAAGCAACTTACACCGCTGAGATGTAGGTTCTCATTCACATCCTCTCAGTGCACTGATGATGATACTGCTGTGTTGTGTTGGTTTACATTGTTTCCAGGGAAACTGTTGTGTCTCTAGTTTGTCTGGGTAAGGATGAAGGGGGCAATGGGGGCGATAAGAGTGTGTCTGTGTGGTGGTGGTGGGGTGGGGGTTGGGGGGTGCGGCTGCTGGCGTCAGGAAGTGTGTGCCTTGTCTGCTAACTCTGGCAGTCTGAATGTTGGCCTAAGGCAGAGGACAAAGAGACAGCTCTTATAGCACTGCAATCAGCCCATTCAGTACTTCAGGTTACATTACTACACAAAGTTCGGTGATACTCACAATGTTCTCGAAGGTGGTGCAAGTGACTATGAGCATTTTACTTCGTATTTTTTGCTCCACTACATGTATTTATTTGACACTTTACTAGTTACTATGTTGTAATCATTAAGATTTAACATATAAAACATATGCGCATATAAAACAATGCGTCGTTTAAACTACCCAATAGAAAAACTGGTAAATTAACTCCACCTTAGCCAGCTACAAGATGATAAGACAAGTATACAGCCATGCAAGTGCCTCTGTGAGGCTGCACTCTGGCTTTAACATTATTTCAGCCAACTGCTCAACGTCTCAGTTTAGCACATTAGCTAACATTTGCTAATTAGCAATGAAAACAGTACAACTGAGGCTGTTGCAGTGTCATTAGTTTTGCAGGTTTTAGTCATAAAACCTAAATACTGGACACATTGAGTGGTGGATGCTGAGATATTTCCCAGGATAAGTGAAAACCTTGACCTGCAAGTGGCGCTAGAGGAAAGGTTGAGGGTTCACCAATGTCAGTAAGCTTCATGCTGTGGGGATAGTCTGGACCAAAGTGGTGGTCCAACTGACAGACATTGCTTTCAAATACATTTCAATGCAGGACTTTACTTGTAATATACATTTTGATTTCCTTTTAATAATCTGAATATATCTTCCACCTCTGGTTTTCAACATATTAGAGCTTTCTCACGGGGAATGCCAAACATATGGCAAATTTTTTAAGGGGTCCTTTTCTAATAATCGTCACAACACATATTTGTCATTCCTATCTGCCACAAAACTAATAACAGCTTTGCTCTTTCACCACAGAAAGTAATTTAGTGGGACAAAGTAAATGTTAAGGCCTCTGTGAGTTGAAAGGCTAAGACTTTAATCACCCTCAGAGGCAAGGGGTCTATGTGCAGTAGATGACCTCTTAACACAGAAAATTTTTCACTTAAATTTCAGGGTGGTAAAGATTGGCTCGCTTCACAAAAAAAAGAACTGCGATGGTATCGTACCACATACCCTGCTTGATCAAGGTAGAGATGACATCCTGAAACAAAAGAGCAACACACAGGCATTGTAACTCATCCACCAGACGCTGCTTTATTCCGTGTGTATCAAAGATCAGACATAGCTTCATCATGCCCTCATCCTGTACCCATCAAATCCTCACTGTCACTGTGAATCAGTGAGAGTGGGTAACGCTACTCTCGTGTTCTCCTCTCCTGTTTCAGGAAAACAAGCCAGAGTGGGTTGACATTCTAAAAGGGTCTGTGGACTCATGCGGGTGTGTGTGTGTGTGTGTGTGTGTGTGTGTGTGTGTGTCTTAATCTTTCACACAGAGAATCTTTGTTATTCTCTACTGCAACAAAACCATGTGTGCAGGTGAAGTGGGATGGCACAACCCTCCAACAGGATCTTTAAGTTGCAAGTTACGTGAGCAAGTGTCCACCAAACAAAACTCAATAAAAAAATTCCTCATTGAGCAACATATCTGTGAGAAAGATTAAAGCTTAACATTCATATTATAATTTGACTCTCCATCACACCTTAAGTCTGAGTTTATGTTGCTACAGAGAAAATAAACATTTAAAGTAAAAAAATAAATAAATTATACATACATACATACATACATACATACATACATACATACATACACACACACATAGTTATTTATTATTTATATATATATTTTATTTTAATGGGGTACTTCCACCAAGGATGACGAGAGCAGTAAGTTTACAGCGGGGAACTGGCTAACTCATCTCATTAACTTACCATGAAATAACACTGCAAGGCCAAAAACAGGGTGTTTCTTCCCCACACACTGAACTCAGCATGTTTGTTATTTCAGATCAGTATAAAACTGTGGTCTTACCACCCAGCGTAAAGTCGAATTCTGACATTTTCCGTGGCTTTACAAGAACATGTGAGTCACATTCATTTCCAATATGGCTTTAACTGTGGCAAATATTAGGCACGGATCTCATAAAAACAAGTGGGAAAACACCGTGCCATCCCAGAGAGCAGCCAGAGAATCAATAAGACTCAGCCTCTAAGCTGATTTGATTTTCTCTTTTTGAAACAGTCTGAACACAACAGATCAACCTTGAGCCATTCCTTTGTTTGTTTTTTTATTGTATTCAAATAGGACAATATTGACCAGAAGTACTGTAAACCATTCCAAGAAGATCTTATTGTTCTTTCATATGCTCCTTATCCAGGTGCTGGCAAAAAGACACCCAGTCTGGAAAACCTTTATGCTCAATATAGAAAAGAAGATTAGTTGTTAACTTTCTTTGCATCCTCTAAGCCTGTTTTTATTACACACGTTATTCTTTGGCATATTCTAGTTGTAACACAGCAGGACAAACTAGTGCTCCTTTCTTGCCTCCCAGTAGATATTATGCAATATGCTTAGTGTTTACCGTGGCTCCGAACTCTCATCTCCTGTTCCCCCGGAGGTTTGGATATGTAAATATGACATCCACACCATGGGACCTGTTCATTTCTCACTAATGTAATTGCTCTCATTTGGGTAGTGTGGATTTCTCTGCACATCAGCAAGCCGCACAACAAGGCGGCTCACGGCCAATTAGCAGGTGTGATAGCCAAAGCTCTGCTCAGTTTCAAATGCACTCATCCCGCACATAAGGGAACTGTGTTGAAATCCTTTTTGATCTGGCTTTCTGCTTCCAAACAGGTTTTACACACACAGCAGCTGTAATACCATATTTTAGCCACTAGAGGTCATCCCAAGCATACACTTGAATAGATAACATGCCTCTGACAATCTCTGGAGCAGTAGTAACTATTGCTGCATGAAAGAGAACATAAGGGGCAATAACTTTACATATAGCAATGCACTATATAGGCTATTGAACATTATTAATTAACAATTTTTATTGCTCAAAGTTATGAGAGAAGAATGAAAAAATAATAGTGAGGTATTATGATTATCATGAAATAAAAAAAAAACATCTATAGACATTTCCCCAAAGATATCTGTACAAATTACAGCTACAGTATATGTAGCCTTTGCTGTATCATAACATTTTATTCCACTGATTTACAAGTTCATCCTATTCAACAGCAAGGACCCTGCACGATGTAGACTCCTTGAGCAAGTCACTGAATCCCTACCAGCTCCAGGCATGCTGCTGAGCACCTGACCTTCCTGTGGACAGCGGCAAGGAAAAAGATGTCTAATTCAGGGATCGATATACTATCACCGGATCACCGTGCCTGCCCAGGAGCATCAGTCATCTTTGGCATGCTTTTGGTCATAGCCACAGAATTTGTGCCAGGACCATCTTTCTAAATGAGGCCCACAGATCTTTCTGAGGATCATTCATTTCTCTCCAGTAGTGCGACAGTCAACACGGTGACGGTGGTCCCTGTGGAGAGCACAATGATCAGGCCTCAACACAAAACTAGAAATGACCTCGCCGTATTATTTCCTTTGAATTACTGCCCTGGACCACAGTGAAAAAGTCACTGGGGGAATGTGCCTCGAGCTATGATCAAGGTGGGCCATCACAGACCATCAATATCCTGCTTTATGGCTATATTTATCACCATTATATACTGCCATCCTGGGTGCCAACTACAAATCTGAACTCCATTTTTATTTAGAAAGTGCTTAAAAAAATCAGTTTACAACAGTCTATAATATAGAAAGCTGCATTTTTAATCAAATGTAGGAATAAAATCAATTAATTTATAAATGTTAAACTGTTTCACAGCAACAACTGTTGGACCTACTATAAAATCAAATGAAACAGAGTGCAGAATTTGTCTTGGTGACACTGGAGCAGCAACTGCAGTCCATCTTAGCTAATTTGCGGTCTGTGGTCATACTCAAACAATTTGAGGATTAATTGATTCGGCAATTGACAAAGAAAAACAAACAGTTTTCGAAGGCAATTTTAAGAAATTGTTTTTTGGCTTCAGTAACTTGTCATTATATATGATGTTGATGTTTCATTCACTTTACAAGCAATTAATAAAAACAAAATCTGTAGCTTCGAGAATGAGAACAATCATCTGTTGCAGATCCAGTGTTTTAGGCCACTCATCAATAAAGGAAGGTGACCCTTTGAATGACCCCAATGAAAAGATCCTGCTAACAAGCACAAGAGTCTCAGCGCTGTGACAGTAGAGCAGAGAGCTAAGATGTACGTGGCTCGTGTGTCACCACAGAGGAGCAGCTCTGAGGAGAGAGGAGAGACACTGAAACACTATAATTGGGGCCCGTGTTGTAGACGCACGGAAAATAAAACAGGAGTAGGTTGTGTGTTGTTATTCCTCAAAGAAGTACTGTATGTCTGACATTTTTTAGTCAACTTAGACGAAAGTACGTGACTTTGAATTGAGTTCTATTTTGTAGAAAAGCTGACTTTTCCCAGCATTAGACACGGCTTTCAAAAATTAAAACTGTGAAGGATTCTACAAAAGCTGCTGGTGCAATAAATCTTACAAGTGATGAAAGCTGTGCTGTATACATTAGTTTCAGCAGTTGTGTGTATGACCTCCATTTATTGTAGTGTTACAATGTAGGGAGAAACTACTTTACTCCAGAGAGTGCTTTACCGCACAAAATATTTCAGGCAACCAATTCAATTTGGCATGAGGCATCACATCCTGTGTCGGCACAGACAGGGTGACAAGTTTGCAGACCCTCTACTCAATTAAGTCAAAACGAGGCCTTACATCAGATGCTCTTTCCACCCACTCTGTCACCTACTCATCCATCTTAAGTCGGCACATGATGGCATGACGTGCATTAAGGAATGCACACACACACACACACGCACACACACACACACACACACACACACACACACACACACACACACACACACACACAGTAAACAAAAAGGAGCTACTTTGTGATTCTTCAGTTGTCAATGTGAATACCTTGACTGTGAATAGACTCACTGGCTGAGAGAATCTGGCCAAACTGTAAACAGGAAGCATAGTTTCCTCCAACAGCTACTACTAAAGTGCTCTTTAGTACAGCACATAAACTGACTGCTGCTTTGCTCATCCAGCCATCAATCCACTACATACAGTATGCGTCTACAGGTCAATTTATATGCGACAATTCTCTCCCTTTTAAGCTGTCCCTTACAATCAATTTCCTCGACTTACATTTCAATAATTTACATTTCCTCAAATGCAGCGTCTACTTCACCCTCAGTAAGTGCTTTTGCATATATGCATGCAGCCAAAGAAAGTAATTGCACTACTAATAGCACAGTAAAAGCACCAGTTTTAGTTGTTCCAGCTGAGAAAAAGTGGGAGCCCCAAAGTCAACTCAACACACCTAATGCTTTCAAGTCAGTGGGGACATTTCTATCTATATGGCTCCTCTGAGTCAGTTCTCCCAGTTCGAATGTTTAATGTTGATACAATGTGGTGCATTGTATCAAAATTAAACATTGTTGGTACAATGCTTCCATCTTCTTGATTTCTTGATTTCAATGGTTTATAGTTTCAATTTACAAAGTCAACGAAATGCATTTGGACTTCTGAATATCAGAAAAAAACTCACTTGATCAAAGAGTTCATGAAAAATAGTGAAAACTAATGTGCTCTGCAAAGAGACTCATTAAACGTGAAGTGTTACAGCTATCATTTTTTTCTGTTTCACGCACACACACACACAGACACCGTTCTCAATGAATGTGGGATGGTAAGAAAACAGCTGTCTGTCTCACACATGTGAGGAGTCAACCCCTGCCTGCCAGTGTGGCTCAGAAGCAGTCTTGTTTTATGATTAATGGTATTTGATTAGCAGGATTCAAAGGAATGCAACAACATAGGAAAGCACGTCAAAGTTGCACAACAAAGTTTACTCGTTCACAATTTGTGCTTTTTTACATTAAAAAAAAGGAGGCGTGTATGTGGAATATGTGGCATTACCCAGTAGCTCCATGGCATCGTCCTCGTCTTCTATCTCTTCCTCTGCGACCGAGGGGGCGGGGCTATGGACTGAATCAAAGGAGTCCTGGGACAACATGGCAGCCAAGAGCTTCTTGTGATGCTGCTGCTGCTCCTTTAGCCCTTTGCTCTTTGTTTCCATCTTCAGGCTAAAGAGGAAAGCAGAGGAGGAGTCAGGGTGGAAGAGCTAAAAAGACTCCCATACAAAAAATTGGATCGCTATTTATTGACAGATATTAACATGATGACTTAAAATGCATAAGCTGTTACCGATTATTTCCCACACAGCCCCTAGCCGTCATTAAGTACTTGAAAGTTGAATCATCATCAAAATAACATGCTTTCTGCTATAGAGAAATGTATCTACAAAATTATGTTCCTTTTTGTAAATGTCCCTATAGTAATTACATCCGCTCGTCCTATTCTGTCCGTCTCATATTTAAGCTGTACAGTGTTGCATTTGCCTCAATAACGTGCAAATGTGCAACTACATTTAAAAAGTGTGTTTCACCACTCAATGGTCCGTGGTTGTTAGGGACAAAATAACATTCAATCTTTTCAAGTGCCATGCAGGTGCAGAACACCTTGCTATAAATGGTTAGCAGGGTAAAGATGAGATGGGAGAAATAGCTGTAGCATTAAGCACAAAGCAGTATTTGGGATGTGGGATAAAGGAGGGCCTGCCGCCGAGAAGGTTTCACAAGCACGTAGACATATGAGGTGTTGAAAGTGTCCCCTTCTGCTTTTAGTTAAGAGGAGAGCCAATAATCAAATCCAAAAGTATTAAACAAAGATGGACCCAGAGGGGGAGAAATTAGGTTTTTTATTTAATTGAAAAGCAGACATGCAAGACTGTGCTTTTTATAAAAGCCATAAAATGCTTCTACAAATAGGATTCACTTATTGTTGCTAAAATATCGTAATGAACAAGAATACAGCTATTTTCCATTATGTATGAGTTGTTTTTGCATTTGTTTTACACTTGTCTTCATAGTCCACTTTATTTATCATGAAGGTTTATGCCAACATTTACCATACATACTGTACTCTAGCCATTTATGAACATAAGCAACAGGATGCAGCAATGGAAAATAGACTATTTTTCTGCAGTATCCATTTGCGTCACAGCTTACTGCAGCACTATAACTGTTCAGGTATATGGCACCATATAGCTTAACAGTTCTTAGGCTGTTTCCTGGGCTGTTTTTAATTGAAAAAACAATATATGAATAAACTGAATGGTTATCTTCACATTTATTTTCCCATAAGCATTATTTAATTTCTCAGGTGAAATTCTGTTACTGGAATATGGAGAACAGCTGAAAAACTATTATTATATCTCCTTCCTATACAGTCAAAGCCTCAGACTTCAGCATTACCTCTATATTGGTGAAATTAATTACCACATGCCACAGGCTAAGGGCTTGGATTAGCAGGGCAGAAGAGCATTAATTTGATGCTAATCTCAGTTTAATGACTTCTATTCACAGATAATGGGGAAGGGTCATAAGATGACAGATTTTTCTTCATACTCTCTGTGTGGTATTTCTGGGATAATTAGATCTGCTAATATGGGCAAAGCAAGGTGGTTGGTGCAAAATTATTTTCTTTATGGAGACAAACTCTTGGGGGAAAGGTTTAATATTTTCTTGTGGTTGCAAGTAATCATTTTCGACTGGGTGGGTGAACTTTTACACGGTGCTGCAGAGGGAGTAAGTTAAGGACAACACATATTAAAAGTAGGAGTGTACTATGAAGGAAACACGCGTTGCACCA
>JACSYO010000632.1:1652500-1792500 GCA_016806645.1 Ophiodon elongatus | reverse complement strand
AGGCAACCCTGGCCTGTGGTGAGTCGAACCTGAGTCAGTGGGACTTGGGATGCCACAAACCTTTCTCTCACCGGTTTCCTCTACCTTTCCTTTTGTGTGTCTCTCAACTTAATTTCTTTCTTGCTCTCTCTTTCTTGCTTTCTCTGTTGCCCTGATGATGTGTCTGCATTTGTTCATGTATCAGAGTAGTTATAGGTAACCCATGTTTGGCTGTTTTTGCTGTTGCGTTGTTGGAAGCTGTGTACATTTTGATTATGAGAGGATATCAAAATAAATGTTTGGAGAATATATTCAACACATAGCAATTAACTTTGCTTGGTACAAAAGAGAGGTCGACCGATGGTGGATTTTTAAAGGATGATATAATAATGACAGTTTGGCCACTATCTGAGCCCAGTTCCACCGATAACGAGAGTTTGTGAAACGTCCAATCGGCGCGGATTAATCAGTCGGCCTCTAGTACAAACATTTTGGTCAAAACATGCTGTAATGGTGTAACAAGTAGCTATAGTTGTGAGGACTAATATCATTATTGTTATTGATCTGGGAGCAAACTTCTATTTCGTAATCTTTTAAAAGATGCTGTCTGTTGCTAAGGAGACATCCATTTGCGTATTTACTGGATATCAGGTGGCCGCCTAACACCTCAGTTAAGTTAACGAGATGTTCCTTAATAAGCTCACACTAACAAGCTATTGCTAGGAAGGTGTTAAAAGCTTTTCTGAGTCCGTTTTTGAAGTCAGTAAACAAACTTAGTTAATAACGTGAGTAACACAGCAATATATATGTCTAAATTTAGCCAAAGTTAGCTAACATTAGCCACCGTAAGCCACATGGTCACACGATGCCAAAGAGGCTTTCGCAGGTAAATCTAGTCTGTCTAAGTGAGATGGGGTGTGTTTCATTTGTGAGAAGAAAATGTTTCAAAATTCACATCGTTGTACTTTTAAGAAAAGACAAGAGTTTTCTGATGGCGATCATTGTGCAGCTGCAGCCAAATCAGAATTTATGGTCAACAGTCTCCTTGTTAATCAATCACATCTCGGCAAAGGTTGCGCACATCATGTGGGTGTAGAGAAGACAAGGAAAGATGGTCTGAGAGCAATCAAACAAGGTCACTGTGAGGACTAACGTGACATTCTTTAGTAAAGATTAAAACTCTGGCCAACTCGGGTTTGCCGCTCCCCTATCCTGCAGACTTAAGGTCTGGGATAACAGGAGCCAAGAGAGGGAATCGGTCACTGGACATTAGATTAAAAGACGAGCGTGCCAAGCCACATTGTTCCACCGTGGTCAAGGTGGGCTGGTTGATCTTGTTACTGATGGTGTGTACATTTTGTCTCTCAAAACTATTTCTTCCCGGTCTTGATGGAAAGCGTCAAAGGTAGATGTGAAAGAGAATTAGGAATTAGAAAAGAAATGGTGAGTGTAAAATTACATGAGGCCACATAGAACTGTTTTTTATTTTAAATGTCGCAAGAGCAAAGAATCGTGGGACAGCAATGTCAGTTTTCTAGTGTCCGGTTTTCTAAGAAGAAGCATTTAAATTATTTAACCAGCTTATAGCTGCCACTTGAAGTAAATACTTCAGAGTCAATTAAGGATGAGACCACATTCATCCCTTGTGTCTGTCTGTGTTTATTTTTAATTGCCTTACAGTGAAGACTTTCTATTTGTGGGACATAATTGATGCATCTGTCTCCACCAGAGTTGTGTTTGTTTTCATGGAAAGAAAATCTCAGAGGGGCTGAACTTTTTACAACTGAGCTATGTCATTAACCAATTATTTAAGTAATTTATAAAGCAAAAATACTTAACTTATACTGGTTTTAGCTTCTCAAATGTGTATATTTGTATCTGTTTTATACCCTTGTAAATTAAATATCTTCAGGTTTTGGACTGTTCGTTGGTCGAAACAAGCAAACTCAAGAGTCTTGGATAGTTTTGAAACATTTTCACAATTTTTCTAGTTTCAATTCATTTTCAAAAAAAGGATTGGCAGAAAATGTGTTTTAACAGCCTACACATGTAAAATGTGTTTGACATGGAAAGCACACAGATATACACAATATACATATGGTAACATACCCACACGTACAAGTATTCCCTCATATACTTGTATAAGCTTCGGTGTAGTCCTACATCAAATGAATATAAAGAAATCAAGATATGCATCAATTATATCAGTGACGGATCAGTGAGCTTTTCCTACAAAAATCACTGAATCCCTCCCATCTTGACGAGACCGTGCACTCTGGCCTTCTCTAAGGAGGGCACACACAAAAAGAGACTCTCCCTGATGGGATCAGTTGCATCACATTAAATTTGACTGATGCTGAACCTGATTTTCTTTACACGTCAGATGGACTAACAAACTGACGCCTGTTGCTTGGTGAAAGGTGTCCCGGGACGAGGTGTCAGCAGATGAACGTGGAAGGCCTGCGATGTGAGAGCGGGGACGAGCGAGCAATGGTGACCAGCCCTCCCAGGTCGCCCCGCTCGCCACAGACAGAGCTGAGAGACCGCACACCCTCTCCACCCTCCGGACCTAATGACACCAGCGGCAATGGGCCCGTGTGGACGGACGACGCCGGCCTCGACAACCCTGCCTTTGAGGAGAGCACGGAGGAAGAAAGTGAGTGGATCCGCTGGCCTTGTACGAAGTGAAGGGATTTGGATTGTTAATGCAGTTTAGATTGAGACAAAAAAAATGATGAGAAACAGAAGAAGTGGCGTCCACGTCTTCATGTACCTCTGTCTTTAGGTGTGGTAGGGTTGGAGTGTGTGGTCCCCAGGGTGAAGCGGCCCCTCAGTAATCCCTGCATCCACCTCCTCCGCTCTGTCAGCTCCACCTCCTCTGGCTGGGACTGCCCCGAGTCGCCGCCTCTCTCCGCTGAAGAGGGTATGACATCACTTCTTTCATTTATCTGAGCATCTTCCTAAAGGGCTGAACACTAGAGATCGGAGATATTGCAGCTTCTTGCATTGTAAGAGCTGTAATCTTAGACGACAGGATAATCACATTCAGGCAACATTAGGAAGATGTGGAAATTAGATTTTTTTGAAATGCAGCTGCGTAATGTGATCTGTTTGTCCATAAAGGCTGTGTGAAGTTGCCCTCGCTTCCTGAAGGAGAGATAACTGCCATAGAGGTCCACCGGACGAACCCGTATGTTGAGCTGGGCATCAGTGTCGTCGGGGGAAACGAGACGCCTCTCATCAACATTGTGATTCAGGAAGTGTACAGAGACGGGGTCATTGCACGAGACGGGAGGCTGCTGGCCGGGGATCAGATACTACAGGTAAAACCCAACAATTCTTTTGGCCGCTTTGGGGCTTCATTTTAACTATTAGGTTAACTATGGTTGTTATCACGCAAGCTTTGGTTAACGGTAGCTGTTATGGCAGACAGTAGTACATATTATTGTATAATGTAATAGTAATTTATTAACTTTTGTATGTATCTGAATAGTTTTTTTATATATTTAAAAAAAAAAAACTTCTTGTTCACTGTCTCGTAAATCAACTGTCTATTATTAATCTACCTATACTATTTAAAGGTGCTCTAATATATATTTTTATATTTATAATAGATCACATGACTACTTGTATGTGAGAGGGGTTGCTCATAAAGTCAAATACACAGAAAATGAGCATCTAGCTCTGCAGCTCCCCTCGACTCTGAGGAGCATTTTAGTATCTTTAGCTCATTGTTTTGGTTTTATTAAGGCCCACAACGTTAATATTTTGTTTCACTCTCACCGCTTTCATCAACCTTATTCTCAGTCGCAGCAGACAGCTGTTTTCAGGAAGGCAGACAATCAAAGACTGCCTGGTGAAGATAGTGGAGCATTTAGCAACTAAAGAACCAAATATTTTTCTCAAAACACAATCTGTGAGTGAATATTGGACTTACATTTGTAAGAAGACTTCAAATGAATGCTAATGTCATTGACCAAAAAATCAATTAATGCAGGCTTGATCATTAAATGCCCATAATTTCCTCTGACTTCTTTTTTTCTCCCAAGGTGAACAATGTGGACATCAGTAATGTCCCCCACAGTTTTGCCCGCTCTACACTGGCACGCCCCTGCACCACTTTGCAGCTGACTGTGCTCAGGGAGCGTCGTTGTGCCTCCCGGGCACCTCCCTCCTCTTCCTCCTCCACCCCGGCTGTGCCCCACGCCCCCTGCTCCACCCCTGAGGGCGCCCCGTCCAGCCCTGCTACCCTGAGAATCACCCTACACAAGAGGGACACAACAGAGCAGCTTGGCATTAAGCTGGTGAGGCGAACAGATGAGTCAGGAGTGTTTGTGTTGGATCTGTTGGAGGGAGGCCTGGCAGCGAAGGATGGCCGACTGAGGAGTAATGACCGTGTGTTGGCAGTCAACGACCAGGACCTACGCCACGGCACCCCGGAGCAGGCTGCACAGATCATACAGGTGGGGGCTTCTTTTGGTCATGAAGGCTTCTTTTGGTATTATTTAGAAGGAACAACATGAACAACAAAGTAGGAAATGTGAGTGAGACGTAAGGACCCTAAAAGAGTCAAACTCTTGTCTTCCTAGGCGAGTGGAGAGCGAGTCCACCTGCTGATTGGCCGACCCACCAAACCAACTCCTCCTCCACCGTTAAAATCAAGCTCCACGCGAGACCTCTACTGCCTTGATCACTTCCTGCCTAACCACAGCTCTACCCCGAGCCCTGTGCCAATACACCTCTCCCGCACCAGCACTCACAGAGTGAGCGAATGTGTTATGTGTGTGTTTGTCTGCATGGGTCAGATTGTGTGTTTGGGGGAACTTTGACAGTTTTAGATGATTTTGCATAACCAACATGTAAGTGTTTGCATTTTAACATTACGTTGGAGGAATGTAGTTAATGATGCAGTGTGATCAGGGCTCACAATAATTTTTTTGTCAAATAATTTATTGATATTTAGTTAAAATATGGAGTAACAGGTGAATTTCAGTGAGAAAATCTGACTTTGAAACATTCAATTAGTATTAAACACACCATTTGTTTTTATACTTTTAGGGACTCGTCTGCATTTTCCCCTAGTTTTCGCTTACTTTTTATTTAATCAGTAATCAAGTTGGCTCCTTTTGAAAAATATGGGTAATTTTTGGTGAAAATAAGTAAAACTTTACAACAAATTCACAGAGTAAGTACGCATTTTCTGTGTTAGTGACTGAAACTTTGTTTGTTTGTGTGTGTGTGTGTGTGTGTGTGTGTGTGTTGCCTCTGTGTGATTTATACCCAGGACCTTTCCCAGTGTGTGACCTGTAAAGAGAAACACATCACTGTGAAGAAGGAGCCCCTCGAGTCTCTAGGCATGACTGTCGCGGGAGGGCGGGGTAGTAAAAGCGGGGAGCTGCCAATCTTTGTGACCAGCGTCCAACCACACGGCTGCTTGTCGAGGGATGGGCGAATCAAACGAGGTGAGCACTCCCTCAGAAATGACACGAACAGGACCAGCTCAGATCGAAAACATTGCATCAGAAACTACAGCGTCTTCTTCCTCTCTCGTCCAGGTGATGTCCTGCTGAGTATTAACGGGCAGGACTTAACGTACCTGAGCCACAGTGAGGCAGTGGGCACCCTGAAGGCCAGCGCTGCCTCGCCCTCGGTGCAGCTGCGGGTGCTGGAGGTCAGCATGGTGGAAGAGCACGACCATGACGAGCTGCTGCCTCACACACATGACAGTGACTTTGATGCCAACTGGTCCCCTTCGTGGATCATGTGGCTGGGCTTACCCAGGTGAGCTTAAATGTACTTTTGTGGTTATCAGTGCATGATATTGTTCGTTCATGTTAATTATTCAAATTTTCAGGCTTGGACTGGAATTTAGGCTAATTGTTATTTTTGATTGTCTGGTTAGATATAATTATATAAATATATCATTTATTATTTTTATATTATTATTATTATCATTATTTTTATTAAAGAAATATGTTATTATGCGTTTTTAAATAAAGGTATCATGGTATGTTCAACTGGCTAAAATATTTTTTTTCTTTAGATTTTACAAAATGTCTTTAAACAAGTTTGAAAACAGGTAATACTACCGCTCCGGCAGATATTTTCCACTACTTTTAATAGATTTTAAGAGTCACAATAGACATTCATTTTAAAAGATGAAGCAACAACTTTGCTCCTTAAAGGACAGAGACCGTCTCTACTATTAGTTATCTCTGCTCTCTGTCCTCCTCCTGCAGCTACCTGCACAGTAGCCATGAGATTGTACTGCGGAGGAGCCACCCGGGCAGCTGGGGCTTCAGCATCGTTGGAGGATACGAGGAAAGTCACGGCAACCAGGCGTTCTTTATCAAGACCATCGTCCTCGGCACACCTGCGTACTACGACGGCCGCCTCAAGTGAGTAATCAGTTGTTCATCACGTGACTGACTGTGGCTTCTAATAGCAGTGATATGGTGGTGAACTAGCAGGTAGATAAACTGTGACCTCCAGTTGGTGATTAATAACGGTGGCGTGATGATAGGCCACGCCTACGGAGTTTATTAGAAGAATAAATCAAAAGAAATTGTTTGGTTTCTTTTTTTCTATGTTAACAATTTATTTTAGATCTATACCTTATAATATGAAACAACTGCATGTTAATCATTACAATTCAAGATAGAAGCCCTTTTTGTTTGAGCATTTTGAGACTCTAAAATGCTCCTTTGGGTCTCGCATTTCAGCGTCAGTTGTAAAAGGTTCAAATTTCACTGTCCACTTATGTTTCTCTCTTAAAAAAAAACATAGTTTTATTTTGTATTGAACTTGATAGGCATGGCCTTTTTGCTCAGTCATCAGGTTTCTTATCTATTGTCATAATGCAAACAGCTACCAATAAAACAAAAATGATTCAGTTTGACATATGATAGGAATATAACATAAAATGATATGAATGCACTATGTATCTTAGGTTAAAAACAAGCAGTTCTGCATTTCAAAAGTGGAGGTTGAACATTTAGTGAAAGGACACTTCTCTGGAGGATTCACTAATTAATCTGAACGTTTTACAACATGTCCCAAAGATATATTTCTGTTCAATTTAATTTGCCACACTGAACTGGGGTTATATTTCACCCATGGGTCTTCCTTTCTCTGTATCTTGGCTACTAATAAGTATTAGTAGCCAAAGCTTGATAATCCGCCGTGCCATTGAGCTTAGAAACACACCAATAAGCTACAGTACACTTTTGCATTGAGTGACGTGTTCTGTCATTATAATGAACATAAACCCACTGTAGTTTATTTTCAGTCAAGCTTACATGCACCATCCTGCTGTTAGAAATATTCACTCGAATACTAAATATGTTTGCTCTTGTTTGAGGGATTTTTAGTTAAATGTATAGTTCCCATCTATTTCAGAAACTTACTTAACCTATTATAAATGAAAAGTATATTTTCATTAAAAGATTTTCATCTTGGTAGGATTGAATGGACTCAGGATCATAAAGTATTGCTAACTGCACTGATACATTTGTGGTTTAACTAACTGCAACCAACAATTATTTTCACTATTGATTTATATGATTATTTCTGTGATTTATCGAATTACGTTTGGTCTAAATGTCAGAAAATGTCCATCCCAATTTGCATGTCACTTCAAGCTGTCAGGCCCCATTTATTTAAATGCTGACTTGTGGTGTCACCCTAGGTGTGGCGATATGATCGTGGCAGTCAACGGCCTGTCGACAGCAGGAATGAGCCACTCGGCGCTGGTGCCCATGCTGAAGGAGCAGCGCAGCCGGGTGGCACTTACTGTGGTCTCCTGGCCCGGCAGCCTGGTATAGCCAGGCCAGATCGTAAGCAGGCTGCGCACCACACCGAGTCCACCCAGAATGTTCTATATTGGGAACGACCTTGGCCAAAGTGAACTGGTACACGCTACTGTACATCGCTCCATAACGGGCTTAATCCAGGACCAAAAGCATTAAGAACTGTAGTAGACCCAGCAAGACCAAGCCTATCCTGTCCAGGTGGGAACTGATCCAGATCGTGGCACGTCACTCGACAGACTGCACTCACAAACACACTGCTGTGTTCATATGGTCATGTTGTCATCACTCCCGCAGGGAGAAATGGTACTGCAACTGTTAACAGGCGATCTGTGTGGTGTTCACCTCACCAGGCAGTTGTAGAATCCAGGGCTGTATTCCGGTGGATGCATCGTTGCAGGTAGAGATAGAATATTAAAACTTTAAAAGTAGCCTGTGATCCTCTGTCATCTAGGATAACAACATGTAATCACTCTAGATTTACTGCAACATCAGCGCTGTATCCAGCTGAATAAGCCTCAGGCCTTATTAGAAACCTGCCGCACCCTGGGGGCTCAACTGCCCGAAGGCCTCATCACCATGACAACCAGCTGTCCCATCAGCTGGAGTTTTATACGTGTGTGTGAATGTGTGTTCTGATTGTTTAATAAACATTTCCTTCCAAGGATTAATGGCTCTACAGCGTGCTTTTAAACTTTGCTAGTGTGAATTGTCAGTGAACACGTTTATATGAAAGCTGGCTCGTAGAGTGCTGTATTAATGAGGCTTTATTTTCATAAACAAAGTATATTAAACAGAAAGAATGATGGGATTTGCGTCACCATTAATAAACAACCAAGGAGATATTCATATAATGCAGCCTCAAGATTTGTCATCCTTCAAAGTTGTATTTTGCAGCTTTTCAGCAAGCTCGTTGGTCTCGGCTCGATTGGCTGCAGCTGCCAGGCTGACCTGCAGTGCCACACGCCAGGGCTGATTCTTTTTAGGGTGCAGTTTCTGCAAGGGGGACAAAAATAAAAATGCATACAAGGACACAGACAAGACAAATTTACTGTGTTAAAAAAAAAAAAAAAAGTTTACAAGGACACACTACCTTCAGCTTTTTCTTTGCTGGGTCATGCACCACTCCATGTCGCCACAGGCTCTCCTGATTAATAATGAGACGAGTTACCAACTACACTGCATCAGGAATGCAATAGGTCAAGTCAAACAATATCAAACAGATCACATCTAGTGTGTCTAACCATGTGCTATATAGTTCCCGATACAAACTGTATTCCATACAGCAAGGTCAAGATTATCATTGCAGCATTAAAAGTGTAGTTTCTCTGAGCACCACTAACTAAATCTATTCACCTCTTGTTGCATTGGGGTTGCAGCAAAGTGTCAATGCGCAGATTATTTCAATGCCTTTAGCAAGTAAAAAGCCAAACTATCAGCATGACCGCATCCCACTAGTTTGAGAATGTAGTTTGTGATTTGGATCAAGACTTGATATCATTCAAGTCAAGCGAAGGTTTACCTTCATGGCGAAGCTTTTCCCACAGCCAGCAAATGCACAGCTGAAGGGCTTCTTGTCCTCGTGGTCTCCCAGCACATGACTCTCCAAGTTGAAGTGACGAGTGAACTTTTTACCACAACCGCTCTCTGGGCACAACAGCTTCCTCCGATCCCCGGAGTGGACACGCAGCTCATGCTGGCGCAAGAACCATGCATTGTTAAACGACTTGTTGCACTCTCCGCACGGCACCTTGACTGAGAACAAAGTCATTGAAATACAGATCAACTAATGAGTAACCGGGTATGCAATGCATCACAACACTTTACAGCATTACACATTCATACCTTTATGTTCTTGTCTGTGCTTCAGATATTCTGTCCAAGTTTTTCCATGGAAAAGACAGGCTTCATTCTCACAAGGGTAGCCTGCAGCAGAGAGTTTTTGTTAAACACATGCCAAAAAGAAATGAAAAGCTTCTGGTTAGCAACCAACCTTGATGCATTTTCTCATGATGCTTTAGTTTTCCATGAGAGGGAAGTTCTTTGGTGCAGCCGTTGATGGAACAACTATAGCAAACGAGAAATAAGATTTGAGACGACCAAGAACAGATACAAGTTTCAGTTATTCTTGCAGACGTTTAGACGCTCACCGAAATGGCAGAACCTGTTGGTGCTCACACTTATGAGCCTTCAGTTGGTTCCTCTTGTTGAAATCCCTTCCACAGCCCTGATAGTCGCACTGAAAGACAACAGCAAAAGCAAGCCAGTGCATCGTAGTGAACCCCAACAAGAAAATAGCCAGACAGAAAACTTTAGGATTATTGTACTTGATATCGCTTCTCCTGGTGCTGGTGTACTCGAGCCACGTGGTTCTTCATGCTGGTATTTGTGACAAAGACCTCGGAGCAGCCTTCAGCCAGACACCTGGAGATCAGAGCAGGGAACCAGTCAAAGCAAACACCAAGGTTACATTTTACTATTCCCAGTCATTTCAAATAGTGAATATAGAGGCTTACTTGTGCAGCTTTTCCCCACTGTGTTTGAGCGCATGTCTGGTGAGTTCATAACGAGTGCAAAAGCTCTTGTCACAGTTCTCACAGGAGAACGGTTTCTGAAGTAAAAGGAAACATTTGACACACAATCCCACCAACGTTAACCAAACACATCAACTGTTATGTGTCCACTTGGTCTTTCTCACATCACGTGTTCTGTTTGGTTTCGTAGTTCACTTACCAATCCTGTGTGTTTGCAAAGATGAGCCTCTAGCTTCCATGACTTACTGAATGTAGCTTTACAATCCAAAAAAGAGCATTCATAGCTTTTTTGACTTTGCAACCTCTCCCCCATCTTTAATAAGATACGTCAGATGTGGTTACAGACACCACTCGTAGTAAAGGCGCAGGACATGTATTGCCCTACAACCAGCTGCTCACCTGTGCTTAATTTATCTTATTGGACTGTACCAATTAGAGCAGGAGAGGGGGTGTCATACTTCACTGAAACTGAAAAATATGAAATGGATTTGAGATTTAATGATCTTTATTGCAAAAAAAACAACCGTTACACACCTTTAAAACTAATGTTCAGCAGTTACCTGCACTCAGTTGTGCAGGAGTGTAGCACAGATGATGCAACATGCAAGCAACTAGAAAATGATTTAGGCCCCTGAGTTTAATTGTGATCCCACTGATATTCAAACATTATAAACTTCCATGACTCTTTCCTCCACATTGATTGATTCGGGCTTTAAAAATGTCACCCAGGCTCCAGGCAGTAGGATATGTGTCCCTATCTGCTGATCTGCTGTGTGTGTACATGGTGCGCAAGCAGGGAGAGAGGCGACTGTCTGTCTCCATTAATCACACACACGCAGACTTTACTGCTCTAATCTTAATCTTATCAACGCTCCAGTATTGTTTTCTGATAGGTTTGATTTATTGTTGTCAGAAAATAGTCTTCAGTGAGATCCTTGGTGACCCACAAATCTGAAACTATATCAACCTTTCTCCGCTGCTACAGCAACCCTATGTTTAAAAGAAGAAATGGCACATTCTTTCTCTTGGAAATGGAAAATTAAATTCACAAGCAATGAGACCCACCATTGCTAAATTCAATACACTGAGGAGGCATGCTGCCTTACTTGATCTGGTATGATCAGTAGCTAATGTTTGATAATGTTAGCTAACTTTAGGCACGATTTTTTCTGTGCGACACATTACTTTGTCACTTTGCTCTTTTTATGACCCTCCACCAGCTAAATGCTGCACAGTAGTTTGTGTTCAGGAAAGGTCACACAGTCTAACATTAAAGCTAGACTAACTTCAGCTGAACAGTAGCCACTGTGGCCACAAGTAACAAGTACAGGGTAATAGTACATGCTAAAACTTTGTGTAACAGTAGCATAAGTAGAGAAGAGTCATAAAAACAGCAAAGTGACTCAGTAACTGACTCAGTTTTACAGCGATATCTCTCTAAGTTAACTTACATTAGATAACATTAGCCGCCTTAAGCTAATGGTCATAAATACTAAAACTATACCATTTGATTAAAGCAAACGGCTTGAAGCGAGACTATGTAGCTTTTTTACTGGTTACATGCTAAAACATTGTGTAACCAGTAATACAACTAGAGAAAAGTCATTAAGTCAACAAAGCAAACAGTTAGCAATATCTACTTAAAGTTTGCTAACATTAGCTAATATTAGACACCATAAGGTAGCCAACTAGTCATAACAGACCAAGTAAGCCTGAAGCAGTAAAACCCATTTGGTTTATTGAACTGAACAATGGTGCTTTTGTTTGTTTGTGAATTCAACTTTTCATTTGTAAGAGCTATTTTTTCTTTCAAAAATTAAAAAGGAGTTGCTTTAAGTAAAATAAGAAACAGCATTTTTCAGGCTCTAGAAAAAAAGACAGACCGACAATCCAATAACATTATCTGCTTGTCCAAACATTAGAGATACCCCTCTGAGCCCATGCCATGCTCTCATGTGAAACCTTTGACTGACTTTTGTGAATAAGGCCTATTGAGAGCCTGTTGGGCGTTACCTCGATGCCCTCCCACGCTTCAGGTAAGCATGCCTGGGTCAGTTGACACCACTATCAGCCTCCTGCTCTTCTCATCCGGTCCCTCCCACCCCCTCCACCTCTGCTGTCAGGGCCAGGATCAATACAGCTGGCCCAATATCCACATATATGACCATGTCTCCCCCCGTCTCTGATAACCACACAGAATCACCCCACCTATCACACACAGAGATACAGCATGCACTCTGTTTGGCCTGCTGCGGGATTTCCTTGTGCCTTTGTCAAAGCTCCAGGCCTTTCCCAAACACACACACACACACACACACACACACACATCATGTGGACATACGCTGTCTCACCCAGACTTTCATCACAGTCACAGATATTACTTTCAAGACCACTGAGAGCCTTTTTTTCTTCAAAGAGTAGGAGAGTATGAGGGATGGTGAGGCCTTGGATGGGGGGAGGGTTAAGAGAAGAGATTTAAAGGGTTGCGCCACCCAAGATACAGAAAGAAACTAATTTTCTCATTAGAAAGTAATGACATGACTTTTTTTAGGTATTCAGTATTTAATTTTAAGCTACTATGTACTTATAGTCCATTTAATATCAGAGGAAAGTATTGTACATTTTACTCAACTACATGTATCTTATAAATGAAATAGTCCAGATGAAAAATGTTTCTGGCAGTACAAGTTACATTTCAACTATTACATTTTGTGTACAAACTTATGATGAGTTTTTTATTTAGAAAAATTATAATAAACTTTAAACCTAACTTATAAACCTTATTTTTTTTATTTGCTCAACCTAGACCTGCCACAACACTGAAACACTGCTAAAACATGAATTCATCAACAAGAACAATAATAAAGTGGTCAGATTAATTTTATTTATATAACCCAATATAACACATCACAAATTTACCTCAAGGGCCTTTACAATCTTTATTATATGTAAATCATCATGCATATATTAGAACAGTTGGTCCATTCTGCATTACGTGTACATTTGTGGATTATTTGGAGTAAGCAGGACAAGTGTTTCTGGAAAGTCACATTGCTGTTGAAATGTTTCAATGCTTTGAGCAGCACAAATTAAATTCTATTGATCTCCAATGTCCTCAGAGAAACCTCAGAAACTTGTCTCAAAAAAAAAGAATGGGCATAAAATGTCTACGTGTTTTGTGAACACTAGAGAAAAGTGCGAAAAACATTCTGAAAATTGGGTGAACCTGCCCTTTAAACTAAGTGTGATCAGGTGAGGTAGAAAAGCTGAAACTTGTGAAATTTCATGTAATGCAACTTTTACACACTCAAGTCCTCTTGCATCAGCGGTGTCCATATCCAATTATCTACTCTTGTGTGTGTGTGTGTGTGTGTGTGTGTGTGTGTGTGTGTGTGTGTGTGTGTGTGTGAGTGTGTGTGTGTGTGTGTGTGTGAGTGTGTGTGGTTAATATGTAACACTCCGGGTCGATACGGCTGCTGGCTGAGCTGACAGACTCAATCTGTGTGTGTCAAACATGTGTGATTAAGGAGTTCATAGTGCTCCACGGCTTTTATCCACCATCCTCGTCTTTCTGCCCTCCTCCCTCCCTCTCGCTTGCTTTCTCTCTCTCTCTCTCTCTCTCTCTCTCTCTCTCTCTTTCTCTCTCTCTCTCTCTCTCTCTCTCTCTCTGTCTCTGTCTGTCTGTCTCTCTCTCTCCTTCTCTGTTTACTTTTTCTCCCTTCAATCAGTAACTTCCATGAGTCAGTGCCATACATGATACTCTGGTGTATCTGTGAGAACACACACACACAAAGGACGTACTGTAGATGTATAGACAGGGTAGATATCATATTATGTATAATCAGAAACTGCATGGATTCCTACAAATTGAAACAATAGAATGCATGATTGATTTTCAATCCACTATTTGCTTTAATTGATGACATCACCCCTCGCTAAAAGCTGTGGGAATATACAAAACCGTAGAGGCACCACTCGCCTTATCTAAATACTATACGACTGAAATCCGGATCAATACCAAGGGCTTTGGCTGCCAACACGCTCATTGATTGATTGCATTTTATTTTTCCATCTGTTTTTTCCTGGTTCTCCTCAGCTTGTTGGATACTTATTACTCTGTCCTGATAAGACCCGTGTCGGAGTTCCCTGACCTACAGGGTTGTGAGGGTGAAGGAAGACAACCTCTGCAGGTTTATCGCAACACCATTTTTTTAAGAGACTTCGCTTCCTCCACATTTAAGGGAGAGATTTTCTAACTCCAAGAAAATTCAAGTAATGCTTCCACAGAAATGAAATATAATCCTTAGACTGATACACTGTTGGCTTTCTCTGTCCTGAACTACACGCACACACACACTTCATCCTGTCAGCTGCTCCCTATCTCTGTAAACTGGTCCTAATTTGTGTAAATATTGGGTAAAGTACTGAGGTGCGATGAGATAACCTATTTGTCACATAACCAGCCAGCCATTCAGCCTCCACTGATTAAACAGCAAACATCAAGTGGTCCACACATACACACACACACACACACACACACACACACACTATGACAGGCAGGTTTCTCTCACGCGCACACACACACAGGTATGACTGATATATATATTTTGATTTTATTCAGAGGAAAATACTAAATAAAAAAAACATAATGTACTTGAAGAATGGAAGAATTTCACCAAAATGTGACCTTACATGATGAACCACTATAACTTCTACGACTCATTCACAATCAACAAAAAAGTTTGAAAAAATTGCAGTCGATGAAACAGAAATTTGTAGAGATAGTTACCTAACATTATAAAACATGTCATGTCGTAATTTGATTTCAGAAGTGGATTATACCTGTTTATAATTACTACTTTGATTAATTAAAAGTGAATCTTTAAAACTGCCATTCTCCCTTGTATAAAATGTAAATGTTGCAACTCCCAGGATTGTTTTGACAAATCCTCAGACTGTCCAGTCAAAATTGTAGCTCCTTTAAGGTATTTGTTTTTATTGTATACATTATCCTGTTTTTGCATTACATGTTACCGTGCACTGGAAAGCACTTTATGCTCCTCCCTTCAAAAGTTCTATACAAATAATAAAATGATTAGTCTACTCTCCCAATATGACCCAATATCACAGTGGTAATTGATGTCTGCTCAACACCCAAATATATGTCAACTAAACTTGTGACAAGTCATAGATAAACCATATCTGTGGTTATAATCATAATCATAACCATATTTATTTTAAGTATGTGTGCACATTGAAGGAATTAGACTTTTTTATTTTTATTTCTATATGTACTAACAGCTAAAGACAAGGACAACAAAGCTGGACAATTAAAGGCAACAAATAGACAGGACTATTATAAGTAGTGAAAAATATAGGTATTTACATAAATATATGTAAAAAGCACCAATAACCAACAATAAAATAATAAATAATAAAAATAGTGTTCTGTCCGTTGTAAACAATACACATAGTGCAAAGAAATAAATACTCAATGGATAAACATGGACTGGATGGTTGTTCGTACGTATAGGATTTATGTTGATAGTGATGGATACACAATGTCCTCCATAAGAGCAGCAGTGAATATTTTGATGTTAGATGGTTATTGACAGTGTATGACAAAATATAGTTCACTATTCAATTAATCACAATTTGTATCATTAATCGCCATAACTAACATCCCAACTCAGTTTTCTAGAGTACGGTTACTGTTGTACAGCACGCAGCCTGATGTTTAGTCAAGCTCGACACATACCCTGGTGCACACTGCCACCTACTGCACTGTGGGCTCTCTACCTCTGGCATCCAAGAATGACAGACATTTATTTTCTTTGGCTAACATGGCCCAAGTCTATATGCAATCAACCCCATATCATCCAGTTTCATTTTATTTCCCCTTTTAGTAGTCTTAAAGTTCGTAAAAAAATATATTTCAGTCTGACAGCATCACATACATTTCATTTATCAAACTCTTACTCAAGGTTATATGACGTTGACAGTTTTCTCATCCAATAAGCTTCTATTGACTTGTGAATAATTTCCCCATAATTCAGGCTGACGTGTGGCATATTTTGAAACCATCGCCAACAGAGTTCAATATAGAGCTCTGATGGTTTGAGCGATGTTTTGTTAAACAGGAGTTTGTAGTGGCTGGCCCATCGGCAGCTTGATGAGGGTTTAACTACAAGTAGCCCTCTGAAACGGAGGACACCATCAACGCCGTCTTATGTTAGCTCGACTGAGTTACACAACCACACAGCTGTTTAACTACTGCATCTGTTCGGTCCTCGACTCAGATTCAGACTTTAATGCTAAAAAAGTAGGCCATCTTACTTTAACAGATTCAACAGTGGCCGTGGTCCGTATGTAACCAGTGAGGTCTTATGACAACAATGCCTCCTTTCTATTCAAGTGTGGGAGATTACACTAATGCAGCTCAATGGAATTCAGCAACAATTGCGTCACTTAATACCTGTGCTTCTCGTTCAGCACTCAATAGGTATGATAAAGATGTATGTTGCTCTGCTAACCAATCTTTTCTTACCAATACATCCTGTGTGTAATTGCTGAGGTTAAGGGCAAATATGAAAAACCTTGTGGAACTGACAGGTGTAAGTGTGAGGACGTGAGATGCTTGTTACGTGTGCTGGTCACTCTCAGATCGCCGGTGAAATAAAAAGTGCGTTTGATTTCATTTGGTAATCAAAGTAGGAGAATCCTCGCTGAGTGACAGCACATCATGACATAATTCAAAATGTGTGAACAGATGACAACATGGCAAGCAGTGTGTGTACAAATATTTTTATTTTGGTGAGCACTTTATGCCATGAACTCGTAGGGAATGGGCTCCAGCAGCTGTGGCTCGTTTTTCTTGGTGCTGACAAAGTGAGCATCACGGGGAGGAGCAGGCTGTAGAGACAAGAGGGGAATATTAGATGATAAATAACAATATGTATTAAAAAAGACAAATATACATTTTTTTGTTAAATATGAAAAAACAGACCAATTTAAAATGTCTAAACTATTAATTTTATTTCATTCACAACATACTCTAAAATATATCATAAGGAGTTTTATGCTTTCCCATTTAATAATCCACACATTAAATGTTATGCTTTAAATTCTGATTGGTTTTAGTTTCATCTACACTTAAAGTGACAGTAAAATCACTGCAACTGAATGACTTCCTTTCCACAAGATCTTTTTCTTGTTTAAGTGGTAAAACACTAAAAGTTGACCACAGGTAATTTTGCATAATTTCATACCTGTCGCTTCAGTTCCACCCAGCTGCCCTTCTGCTTGGCCTCCATCTTTTTGCCCTCGTTCTCTTTGACGCGCTGCAGGAAACTGTCCCTGCTCTTAGAGTGCTTCACATGCTCAATACGCACGTTAATCCTCTTGGCCAGGATCCTGCCCCTGTGACAGATGAAAACAGTGCATATTAAAAGCAAATTCAAAACTACACAGGTAACTGTAGCTCAAAATTCAAAGTAAAGCGGTTTCAATTTCTGCATTTGTCTCTGCTGTCTCCTCAACGCAGCCCCAGGTTAAACAGGAGTTAGACTGGCGTGCTTAAGGATGAAATACTTTTCCCCATGTGAATGACCACTGAGGACATGAACAATCCTTGTGGCAAAGTGAAAATGGGGTCAAATCCCTCCCTCTAGATCAGTGGTTCTCAAACATTTTCTGTCATTCCCCCTTTGGAGGAAGAAAGTTTTCACAGAATGGGTGCGCGTGAGAATGGGGAAGGTAACGTTTCTGTAAATTCTTACATTGTTTTTATTTTCGTCCCGGTCAAATATCGGTTTGTTCTGTAAACCTACAGACTGTCTGGCTATCACAACAGCAGTGGTGTTCGTTCAATTTGTTAACTGTTCCGCCGGGAAACAGACTTCAACGCCAAAACATGATATAATTCCCCAGTCACGCTTTGCCCCACTTTGAGAACTACTGTTCTAGATGAAGAGTATGAGCAAGTACACACAAAAGACTGAAGCCAGGATTTAAGAGTTGCAGTAAAAATGCCAAGGTTTTAACGACAAGCTAAAGGATTGTAAAGAACCTAGATTAACGCAACTTTGGTACATAATTGCGTGAACAGTTTGGTTTGTGGCCGGTTATGTATGAATATTATACTGTACGACATTCAACGATTAACGGATGAATAAAATATTCTATAGAGATGCCATGCACAATCCAGATAACCAGATGTATAGTGGTGCATTTCCAATAGGTATGAATGTTAGATGCCGTCACTCCGAATGTAGAATCAGCTCTAAAAACATTACAAACATCTCTACTGCTAACCGTGGTTATATAATAGTGACTCAGACCACGATGTGCATGTATAAATTATAAGCTTGGCCTTTGTGTATACGACCTGTTCTGTAAAATACATTAGCCGTTTTTAAATCATATTACATTTGATGTCCCCTTTGTTTCGATAAGATACAGGCTAGATTTTACTCATATTGCCCAGCTTTAACACCACTGTTATCTGGATTCAGTGGGTTTAAAAATTGAGAACTGGTCAACAAATCAAAGCGTGATCCTTGTAATCCTCTTTAGTCTTTAAATAATTGTTTCTCAGTCTGAGGGAGTTTTAAGTAATTTGGTGTGTTCAAGCTCAAAGTTACATAGATATGAACATTTGGATGTCACAAAATAAAAACCACTTCCTACTTACTTGACCTGCTTGTTGACAATAATGCCAACAGCATGTTGGGTTACATTGTAGACACGTCCTGTCTTGCCATGGTAGCACTTGTGAGGCATTCCCTTCTGGATGGTACCTGTGCCCTGAAAAGAAAATAGCAAGTTAAAATGCATTATTCAGAACCAACAACGCCACCGTGTTACCGTTAGTATGGAACCAAGATGTGTTTCAAAAGTTCCACAGCGAGTTTAAGTAAAACTCTCAATAACAAACTCCGCTCTCATTCAGAAAATGTCAGTGCACCTTTCCCAAGTCCCTTCAGTCTGCTGTACCTTGGATATATGTTCGAGACTTATATCATTGTAATGTCACATCTTAGAAGAAACGGTGTGTAACATTTAGGTGAACCTATTGGCAGATATCTAATAAGATATCAAGTATGTTTTCTTTAGCATATAATCACCTGAAAATAAGAATCTGGTTTTTGTTACCTTAAAATTAACAATTTATTTCTAAATACAGAGCGGGTCCTCTACACAGAGCCGACTTGCCAACACACATACTGCGACTTACCTTGATGTCAACGATGTCTCCCTTCCTGTAGATGCGCATGTAAGTAGACAGGGGAATTGGACCTGTGAAGCAAATACAGCCGATCAAATAATGTTATTTAGCAAAACAGTTGGCAGTGATTCTAAATATCAAAAATGTCCTCCGTGTAATAAATAAAAAGGGGATTGCACTCAAAGTGTGGTCAGATATAAAGTACTCACCATGCTTGCGGAATGGCCTGCTGAACATGTACCGGGTCCCCCTCCTCTTGCCTCTGGTGTTCGTCATGATGCCTGATTACTGAGAGAAAATACACCTGTTAGTAACAATTCTGGGTTTCTTCCAATGTAACTTATACATTTGTTCAACAGATGGGAAATGGCATGTATCCATTATAATATCTACATTATTTCGTCTCAATGCACCACACAATGGAAACCTCCATAACGCGATAAGACTAAAGGTAAGACCCATATCACCTGAGATAAGTTAGCGGTCATATCACAAAAAAATGGCTCAGTGTTTAAAACAGCTGATCCAAGTGAACGCAAATAGTATAGTTTATCCCCATCACACATAAGGGAGATTTTCAATTTGATTCAACACTTTATAACAAAGCTAGTTGCACCGACTGACGAGGAGATAAACGTATGCAACGGAAAGCAACGAGATACACGTCACGCGCTCTTCTACTAGGCAGCACCGTATTTGCAATGTTACAGTTTCGTCGAAAACAGTCGAGTATCCCCGATAAATGCCACGTTATACGCGTTACAGTGGGTGCAACAGTAAAATACGGTGCATGCTGAACGTGTTGCTGCCCGTCGGGCCCGCATGGGGAGCCACGCTGCTGGTCCTGCTCACTTTCAACGGAAAATATCCCTCGATGCAACGTTTTATCACGCTTTTCTAAACCACTGAGATGTAAAATAAGCTACAGGAAATATATTTAATCTAAAAATGTACGAAATATATAGTAATAAGGTAGAAAAGATGATTTAACAGGGAGAGGATCTTACCCCCGGTCTCTACAAGATGGCGGGTGCGGCGGAAAGAGAGATTCAAAGACCCCAAACTCCGCCTAGTAAAACGTTCAGAGACATTAGGGCAGGCCGAGATATCGCCTGAACCAAATACATGTGACGCTGAAGGAGTGAAAAGCGGGCAGCTCATTCACGAATTACTAACTGATCCTAGTTTGATTATACAGTCTGTGGTTATGATCGATAACGTTTATGTGATTTTAGAGGTTAGTGTACTAGTTAAATTACAAGAAATTATTAAATATGAACAGGCTGCTGAAAATACAATCACTGTAATAAAAAAAGAATCGCAGATATGTTTTCACTGCTATTTATAATGCGCATGCGCAAAACTTTCGCTAGGCTAAGCTTTATTTTTAAAGCTACGTAAAAATTATGTTACTATATCAAATATTTTAACATTATTTCCCTGAGCTTTTCTTAAAAGAGTGTCTGAATGTGTGGCACCATATAACCTAAAACAAAGATAACCGCCGTACTGTTCGCTGAACCGCCGGGATTAAGCGAAGGCGGAAACAACAAGCAGAGAACGCTCTCGTCGTCTCCTTCAGTCGTTGGAACCTTTCCGTCGCGAGCGCAGCGGTACCGCCTGCCTCCCTTCACGAGGGAACCAGCCCAGTCTTGTCAGCGCGCGGCGGTGGTTGAAGATGGCGCTAGCCGAATGGAAATCCTAATGACAGTCTCCAAATTTGCCTCTTTTTGTACCATGGTGAGTGCGCGGCCGCCTCAAACCGATATCACTCGGACGACGAGCTGACATGAAACCCGTCGCTGCTCCGTGACTCGCCTTTAAACCGTGTTATTATTTAATATGAATGGTTAATCCTGGTGTCGGTGCTAGCCGAGCATATTTCCGACCAAAGCACAGCGAGCAGACTCCCACTGCTTTCTTCGGTCTGGTCTGTTCTCTCACGGCAGCAGATGGACATTATGTAGTGTAGATGATTTTCCAACTCCCACACTGACTATTTGTGTGGTTAATAGTGACCACAGCCTCTTTGTGGACAGTGACAGCGCACCTGCCGCAGCAAGCTAGGTTAGCTAGGTAGCTAACGCCAAGCTAAACCAGTGTTGCACCTCGATAACAGCCGGATGACCGCTGGATAATGAATGATAACGGATTATCTGCAGTATCTGGAATTTAACGGTTGAGAAGCCGTGAAAAAAATTCCAGTTGCCGTGTTGGCCTTGACTACCAGACCTTAACGCAAGCAATGACGACATGGTTTAACATGAGCTGCGCAGTTGTGCTCCAGTACCATGTCGACCGTTTGTCACCGTCTACACGTTGTGTGCATCGCACTGTGTTAATCCACATTTTAGAAAATCTGCGTTTGAATAATTTCTATTCTGACACGTAATTTTTGTCATCTCAACCAAGTTCTACATTTAACGTTAAATCCTTTTTGGATGAGCCCAGTTTTAGTGTCGGTAAAGATGATGCTTCGAGCTATGATGGCATAAAAGGGCAGAGTGGAGGTGGGAGGGGAGACTGTCTTGGGAGCTTTTAACACCCATTGTTTTTTTGGTTTGTTTTTTATCCCTGCAACTAATTCCCATGGAAATGCTTGTTGCCATGTCATTTTTGATCAATTAGTAACTGATTCAGTAGTGACGTTGGTGTGTTTCTGTCATAGTTTTGTCCAGAATAATAGGTGAATATGTCTTATTTTTTATTTTGCTCTGTGCATTTACAGGGCGCCAATGCCTCTGCTCTGGAGAAAGAGATTGGATCTGAGCAGTTTCCGGTCAATGAGCACTACTTTGGCCTGGTCAATGTAAGTGCATGGTGCACTTTGCAGATTCACTGTTATGTATACATCTCCACCTGACGAGTACTCAAACTGCATTCCATCTGTGATTTTAGTTTGGAAACACCTGCTACTGCAACTCGGTGCTGCAGGCGCTGTACTTCTGCCGACCGTTTCGGGAGAAGATCTTGGCGTACCGCAGTCAGCCTCGGCGAAAGGAGAACCTGCTCACCTGCCTTGCCGACCTGTTTCACAGTATTGCCAACCAAAAGAGGAAAGTGGGCGTCATACCACCCAAGAAGTTCATCACACGGCTTCGCAAAGAGAATGGTGAGAGGCAACTGATACATTTAGGGAGATTGGTGTGATCAAAATAAGCTATAGCAGAGTGACAAATCAACAATTAAAAGCTGTATTAAATTAATTATAATTTTGTTTCACCTTGTTGGCTGCTGAATCCTGCACAGCTTGAAAACAACACAAGACCTTGAAGTACCTGCTGAATATGTAAAATAGCTCAATTGGAACTCTAAAGTCCCTCTCTGCACTTTCTTCCTCAGAGCTATTTGACAATTACATGCAGCAGGATGCCCATGAATTCCTGAACTACCTGCTCAACACCATCGCAGATTTGCTTCAGGAGGAGAGAAAGCAGGACAAGACCAACGGCCGCCTTGCCAACGGCACGTTGGACTCTCAGAACAACAACAGCAATGCCACGCCCGCTCCAACCTGGGTCCATGAGATCTTCCAAGGCACTCTGACCAATGAGACACGCTGCCTTACCTGTGAAACGGTAAGATGCCGCTCTGCTGTTTTTTATATGAGGGGGCGGTTTAAGTGGCCTACACCAAACATCTTCTACTGTGTGTCACCAGAGTCTTGTTTAAACATGTTTTCCAGTCAAACAGTCCTGCTGCTGAGGGATTAGATGACATACACAGATGAAGCTCCTTAGCACAAGGATAGAGAAAAGCTTAAGTTGTTTGTGCTTTAGTTTCTGTCAGTGTAAGTGCAAACAATGTTTAAGGCAAATACAATAAAACAGCTGCCGTATATTTTATTCCAAACTTATCCGGCAGACGCATTTATCTAGTATTTGAGTTTAGTTGCTTTTAGCTTATGTTGATGTCCTTTTTTTTCTCTTCAGATAAGCAGCAAAGATGAGGATTTTCTGGACCTTTCTGTGGATGTAGAACAGAATACCTCCATCACACACTGCCTCAGGTAAATTAACAACATGTAGAAGCAGAGCTGAAGTCGCAATAGTAGTTGATTGACACAAAATTAATTGGCAACTCTTATAATTAAAGAAAACAGTTTTTCAAGCAAAACTTTAAAATATTTGATGGTTCCAGCTTTTTAAAAGTGCTTCATTTTTTAGTCTAATGTGATAAAGAAAATGTCTTTGGGTTTCGGACTGTTGCTGAGACCAAAAAAAATAAGCTATTTAGAAGTCACCTTGAGATCAGGAACATTGTGAT
Source organism: Ophiodon elongatus (assembly GCA_016806645.1). NCBI lineage: Eukaryota > Metazoa > Chordata > Actinopteri > Perciformes > Hexagrammidae > Ophiodon > Ophiodon elongatus. Next base: position 1,768,687 of record JACSYO010000632.1, on the reverse strand, counting down.
GGACATGTTTCACTGATGATTCATGAAGAAAATATCTAATGAAAATGCAGTTCCGGTTAAGAATTGAATTCCAAAATGTTGTAGCTATTCATTTTAATTAATACATAAATGGACAAATGTTTACTAGCATTACATAACTATTCACTGTTGAATGGCATTGAGGCTTTTACTTATTTTAAGAGTGTAACTCACAAAGTAGTAACATTTTTCAAAGTTGCAATCTGTGGTATGGTTGGACCGGTTTTATATCTTCTGTTATGAAGAAATTTGCATAAAGTGCTTTTAACATGTGATGTTTGTTTGAGGCTGCTGGGTTTTTAATGAACGTAATGAATAGTAGTGGTGTAATGGACCATTGTTGATCCGTACGGATTCCCCTCACGGTTCAGCACGTATTTGAAGCGCGAATAACTACAGAATGTAACGTTAACCATCACAGTGTGAAATAAAGTTTTACTGAAGATGGTTATCCAACAATATTCAGAGGCAATTATGACCTGTTTACACAAGCTCAAAGCAGCTTCCAATACATCATAAAGCTACTAATGACAAGATTTGTTTTAATCAATAAAAATACAATCTTTTATTTCCTCATTTGAATTGTGTTTTTATAAAGAAAAAAAATCTAAATTACTAGAACAAAGTAAAAGGATAACATTTATAATTTTTGTGGTTTACACTGACTTGAGAGCAGTTGAAAAGATTTTTGGGACTTTGGCAAAAATGGACCCTTGTAGACCCGCTACTATAATCAAACAACAAAGGGATCTGTATCTGCCAATTAGTATCATCAATTAGTATCGGCGGCAAAAATCGTTATCAGGGATCTCCACAAGTTATATTTGCTCTCTTTTTTTTTTTTTTCTTTTGCGCGGATCCAATCCGGACCGTGAGTTTTCTGATCCGTTGCACCACTGGTAATGAAAAACACACTCGGTTGTGTCTGACCTTCACCAAACTGCACGAGGGGAATGCAGCGTTTTGAAATTTAATAATTCTTTTGTTGATGTGAACCTCAGATTTTCCATTGACTAATTATCTCTTTGTGGCTCCTCTCAGAGGTTTCAGTAACACAGAGACGCTGTGCAGTGAGTACAAATACTACTGTGAAGAATGTAGAAGCAAGCAGGAGGCACACAAGAGGTCAGTACACAGGTTTATTTTTAATTTGTGCTTTTTAGGTGTTTGTTTCTGCATTTCTGTGTGTGGTTGGGAATCTAGAAATTGTGTCTGACTCTGTAATGTTTCTGATGTAGGATGCGTGTTAAGAAGCTGCCAATGATCTTGGCTTTGCACCTGAAGCGCTTTAAGTACATGGAGCAGCTGCAGCGCTACACCAAGCTGTCCTATCGCGTCGTCTTCCCGCTGGAGCTCCGCCTCTTCAACACCTCTGGGGACGCCACCAATCCCGAGAGGCTCTACGACCTGGTCGCTGTGGTGGTGCATTGTGGGAGGTGTGTAGGTGATCACACAGCCAGAATACTACACCTTATAACCTTCTCCACAGACAGGCAGACGATTTATTGTTCTAATAATAAAATGGATTTGAATCAGAGTCTAAATCACATCTAGTGGGAGAAAACACAGACCCTCATCCAGCTTTGTTCAGCTGTGCTGCACTTTTTTTTGCCACAGCCGGTTTTGACCCAGTGTGAGTGGGCGTTTTGTCTGTGTGTTTATACAAGGTGTTTCCCTGCTTTTCACACAGCGCATGCTGAAACAGACTCCTGCCCTTAATAATTTACTAAACTTATTTGAAGTTGAGCAAATGAGTTGGAGTCCTTCAGATATAAGTCATCTGTCTGAATCTTCTATTCTCCCTTTGAGCTTTACTTTCATCTCCGCTCCCTTTTAGCTGAGTTATTTTCAGAGCAAGGAGGCATATTATGAAAATTGATGTCATGATTTTAGGCCACGTATCATCGGGGATTTCAGTTGCAGTGTCATGACAGTGCTGAAATAAAACAGTATATTGAATACTGCTTCAACTGAGTAAAATTAACAAATGTCTCCCCGTAACCACCATCATGGCTTCAGATACCTTTTAATACTGCATGTATCCAGGCTTTATGAAAATATACATTCAGAATACGGTAACATTTAACACTTTGATAAGTTTTGAAATGTATTCATCAATCTCAAAAGTAACTACAATAAGGACTTTAATAGTACAGAATTTTGAGAAGTGCTCTGCAAAGCTTATTTAAGTAAAAGCTGTCTACTGTAGAAAGCTGATTTACTTTAATTCAAAGCGTAGATTAAAAGTCAAAGTCACATGGGTAAGTCAGGTTTTAAACAGAAGTTCGACATTTTTAAGCCCTTTTGTGTATTCGGATCAGTTCAACACAAGTTAGGGAAGAATTTCAGATGAAATGTGGGAGAACCTGATGGTGATGGTAAGCAATGCCTATCATGCTATCACTGTTGCTAAACTAGGCCAGTATTGTTAGAACATATGTGCTAATTTAATACATACAATACAGAGTTTAGTTTTATGTTATTTGTATTCGTCCAATGTTTTGTGTCATACTTACAAATTACTACTTCAGTGCATATGGATCACGGCTGAATACACTGAATGACATTTTGATGTCGATTTTTGTGAACGTTAACCAGCTCCAGTGTGTCTGCCAGGTTCAGTGAGTTTATTAGCCTGAGCTTCAGCCTCGTACGGGTCAGTCCATGCTCACCATGTGACATGTTTTTGTTCACAGCTGTACTGATTTGCGTTTCATTAGAGGCCCACACACACACACACACACACACGGCTGTCTACTCCCAATAGGACGGTCAGAGGAATGTCAATCAAACACGGTGTTTACACACTTACACCGTCCTGTGAAGGAGGCTAATCAGGCTAATCAAGTGGAAACACCTGTGTGAGTGAGCCATTGGTGTGTAGGGCTTTTAAAGTCCAAGTAATAGGCTCGTTCGAGATTAACTGCGTCTGAAAAGTGGACAAGAGCAGCAGACGGTGGCGGCAGCAGGCGGCGTGGAAAAAAAACTGCGGTGAAGTCGGACAGTTTTCAGCCGCCTTCAAAGAATAACAGGAAGTCAAAGAAACATTTCCTTCCTGTTAGATCTGATCTGTAGGATACTTGCATGTTACAGACCTCGTTCAGATTTATTCATGTGTTTTGTAAATATAAAATGTATGTGGGAATGTGCATGTATCTGGCATTGCATGCTATCCTTTGTTTCTGCCTGTGAAACACTTTGCTGCACGTTTTGGATATGTGTTGTATAAATAAGCTCAATCGCACAAGATTTGTTTTTTTAGATTAAACCGTCATTACTCAACACGAGACTAACAGCAAACAATCGAGCATTACATTTTACAACTATGCAGAAAGATAGGATTTTCTACAGAACGTGGTGTCACATCTAAGAGCAAGAGCAGGTGTTTCCCATCATGCATTGGGTCATGCAGTCGGTGGAGAGCATCTCGAACGAGCCTAGTATAGTCACAGTAGTTAAAGTTCCCTCTAATAAAGTGCTCTGTTTCTTTTCAGTGGGCCAAACAGGGGTCACTACATTGCCATTGTGAAAAGTCATGACTTCTGGTTGCTGTTTGATGATGATATTGTCGAGGTAAGTCGGTTAATTTGTATTTACATTTGATTTAGTATTCACAGTACTTGTAGTTTTTAACCCTGCTGTATATCGTCTTTCTGTTCTTGTAGAAAATTGATGCGCAGGCCATAGAAGAATTCTACGGTCTCACTTCTGAAATCTCCAAGAACTCCGAGTCAGGCTACATCCTCTTTTACCAGTCCAGAGACTAAACGTGGAGCCCAGTGTTCAGCCTCAGAAACCAGAAGAAATGCTCTGTTCCCTCTTCCTGAGGCGCAGCGGACTATAAACACGCCACAGCAGCCCGCATGGTGTCACACCTGCCCGCACAGCTGTATTTAATTCTTGTGCTTTTACGCGCTCAGTGCTGCAGCTCAGCCGCAGATTTTTTTCCTACTTACCTGCTGTTCCGCCTTGCCCCCCCTCCCCCCAATGTCCCTTCTCTCCACCTCGTCCCCTTCACTCCGGCTGGACGCTGCTGCTGTCTGGACAATGAGACGATAATGAATGAAAACTGTCAAGATTGTTTTTAAAGAGACGTTGAATGAGGGTTGTACAGATATTGGTTGGTCGTATGAGTGGCATATTAAATTTTTCCTTGGGTGTGGGGTTGAATGGGTATTTAATAATTCATATGATGTAACATCGGCCCGGTGACTTCACCCCCACGCTGTTATTCTGCACTGGGATTTATCAAGAGTGGATCATATTTTTGATCACAGATGTAAAAGGGGGATGGGTGGGGGTGAGTTTCCCTCTTATGGGACACACTGGGTTGTGTATTTCTACAGTGTACAGAATGGTATTTGTATAAATATAACAAGAAGATAATATTATCATTGGAAATTGTTAGACCTTGAGAAGATGTATTAACACTATGGTGCACTTTTGATACCGTTTTGTAGGTGTTGGCAAGTTTAATGTGAGGGTTTGCTTGAAAAGGCCTGTTGTAAAGCGATTATTTTCTGTTTTAAAGAAAACGAAATAAAGCCAGTAAGATTGATGCAGGGTGTGCTGTCTTTTCTGTGTCCTACAGGTGCGCACTGATGACTCATAGGGGCTCAACGTCGCCCCTCGGCGGTGTAGCCTGGTACTCCTGCTCTCCTGCTGCAACAGGAGCTATTTTTAATCCATTCAGACCCAAAAAACAGGTGCTTTGTAAAAACGCACACAATCGACTTTAATGCTTCAGCAACAAGTCACTCATCAGTTCCTCAGAGGCGGAGGTCTCTCGGAGGCGGTGCTGTAAGGATGGAGAGAAGATGGAGGACAGAGGAGAGTGTAGGGGGGGTGGGTGGAGGAGGAGGAGGAGGAGGTTGGTGACACACATCAGGGTTGCTGTTAATAGCACAGACAGGACCAGAATAGAAGGGCGTCGCAGGACGAAAGAGTCTCTGCGTCCAGCATCTCCTTATCTGAAACTCGAGTCGGGCACAAAATCACTGAAACTAGTTTAAGCGCGTTGTTTTGTTCAGGTGAGCCGGAACGAGTTGCAACAGGCTTGTTCAAAGAAAGCACGTTTTACTCCCAAGAAGCGACTACAGGCACGTGCGCACACAAACCCCCAGACTCCTGGACGCTGCGCACACCTGTCTTTGTCCTCGAGACAGCCGGGGCCAGGCGTTTAGCTCCTGAACGGAGTTCAACCGGTCTTTGGCCCATGGGACTCCTCCTTCATCATCGACACCTCCTCCTCTTCCTCTCTGCACAGCCGCAGTCCACGGTGGAGCCGCTCCGCGCTCTTTTCTTATTCTTCCATCCTCCCCGCTTTGAGGCAGAGAGGACCAGCATCCCCCCCCTCTATCTCTCCCCTCTCTCCCCCCCTCTCTCTCCGGGCTGCGTCTCTGTCCGCCGGCGCTGCACCATCCTTCTCGATAGCATGGCGATACAAGGCTGTCGGTTTTCCATCTAGACGGGAAGTCTCACCTCACAGAGTCAAGGTAGGCTGGAAGGGGATTATTGAGCATCCTTGACATGCATGAAAAAAAAAAAATGTAGCCCGTTTTTTTTTTTTTTCTCCAGCATCCTTCTGCTGACGTGGAGCAGCCGCTGTTCCTCTGATGCAAGGTGCAGAGAGGGTAAAGCAGCACCATATGGCCACCAGCGTGAGATGCATTAATGCCGCTATAAGCCCGTGTTTCCATGACGGGTGCGGTATCTTCTGCTTTGTTAAGCGGCACTTGGTCCCCGACAGCGGCGTGAATTATTACCGGTGCCGGTGTATCGATATCTCTTAAGAAGTGTGGCCTGAGATAAGCAACAAAGCCTGCTTTGGGTTTTCTATTAATCTCCTTTTCATTTCCCTTGTTCGTGAATTGGGCTCCTCACCTGGGGTGTAACCTGTGGGAGAACAGGGAAACAGTCACTGTGTTTAATTCCCAGAGGAGAATGCATGAACTGTCTGGAAGCTATACAATGTCCATTTCTACTGCTGAGCAGGGTTTTAATATTTTAAAAGATTGTGAACCAGAATTAAAGAGACTTGTTTTGCTGTAGTTCAAGGTTTTTGTTCTAGTTCTCCTGCATAATGTGCATTCACAGGCCCAACAGAACCACAGGCTGAGAATATGATCTTGAATATGACATGTTATGGAATGAGTAACTCTGGTGTCTTAAAGTCAACACAACCCCAGTGGCGGGCACAAAGGTGGGGTGGGGGCAGGAGGGAAACAGCCCCCACTGTTTATGTCATCAGTGCATGAAATTGCGAAGCTAAAAACAGGAACCAAAAAACACAAAATAAAGACGAATAAAGTTATTTGAGGTGCTTGTTGGTTTGCTTAAGACTTTCATATCCAACTAAGATATAACGGGTTGCTTGTTTGTGTCAATTTCAGACGGGGGCTACAATGAGTGAAGAGCCGCCGGTCACCCCCAGCTGGCTGACCCCTGACCCCACAGCATGGGCCAGCGGAGGCGGGGGACCGATGGACAACAGCACCGGCCTGGGGGTGTTTCCATCAGACTCCCTCCCGCCCAGCCAGATGCCCCTGCTGGTCAACCCCTGGGACATTGTGCTGTGCTCTTCGGGGACTCTGATAGCCTGTGAGAACGCCGTGGTGGTGCTGGTGATCTGGCAGAACCCGTCGCTCAGAGCTCCCATGTTCCTGCTGATCGGCAGCCTGGCGCTGGCCGACCTCCTGGCCGGCCTGGGCCTGGTGCTTCACTTCGCCTGTGCCTACTTGCTTCACTCCGACTCGGCCCAGTTGCTGACCGTGGGCCTGGTGGTGGCCTCCTTCTCCGCCTCCGTCTTCAGCCTGCTGGCCATCACGATTGACCGCTACCTGTCGCTGTACTACGCCCTCACCTACAACTCGGAGCGGACAGCGGTCTTCACCTACACCATGCTCGTGCTGCTGTGGGGCCTCTCCCTGTGTCTGGGCCTGCTGCCGGTCACAGGGGTCAACTGCCTGGCGGAGGAGGCCACGTGCAGCGTGGTGCGACCGCTCACAAAGAACAACATTGCCGTGCTGTCCGTTTCCTTCCTGCTGCTCTTCGGCCTCATGCTGCAACTCTATGTCCAGATCTGCAAGATTGTGATGCGCCACGCTCACCAGATCGCCCTCCAGCACCACTTCCTGGCGGCCACGCCCCACTACGTCACAACACGGAAGGGCGTGTCCACGCTGGCCATCATCCTGGGTACGTTCGCTGCCTGCTGGATGCCATTCACTGTCTACTCTCTCATTGCTGACTACACCTACCCTCCCCTCTACACCTACGCCACGCTGGTGCCTGCCACCTACAACTCCGTCATCAACCCGGTCATCTACGCCTTCAGGAACCAGGAGATCCAGAAGGCGCTGTGGCTGGTGTGCTGCGGCTGTATTCCTGCCAGTGTGGCCCAGCGGGCACGGACCCCTAGTGACGTCTGACCAAACAGACCCAGGTGGGAAGAGAGAGGCGCCCTGAGTCAGCTCTGCTCCTCACTGGATCTGACTGGTGTCAAAGAGAGCAGCAGCCGAGAAGGTCAGGGGAAGTGGCAGAGGGCTGTGGCTTCAGTTCTGGCTGGAGATGTTACTGGCAGAGGCAGTTTTGTTCGTTATACACGGCCCACCTGAATGGATGGCAGTTTTTTTTGCTTTCTTTGTGACATTCACCATAGGGCAAGGTGTCTCACTGTCTTCCCCAGTAAAGGCGGCTACCGCGCAGGCAGCATCCCGCCCCTCCTGTTCAGCCCGGGCCACGCCCTTCCCCTGTTCTGCAGAGCGCGCTGAGTGCATCACATGTAACAGGCAGCAGCTGTATATACACTGTGCATATAGTTAACAGCACTGGAACTTTGGTTGACACTTGCTTGTCTTTCTTCCAATAGGGAGGGATTATTAGTGTGCGCGCGTGCGTAAAAGCGCACAGATTAACTGAGGAGTGTGTGCGGGGCGGAGAGGAGAGAAGGGAACGGCTGATTACGCAGGCATTTCCACATAAAGCCCGTCTGGAGCAGCATCCCGGCGCTCTGCTGCTGCACTCTGAACGTGCGTCGAAAGCTAAACAGCCGCGGAGAGCTAAAAATAGAGCCGGCGCGCTCTGATCCGCGCCCTGCGTCCTCCACAGACGTCGAGAAAGAAATCAAGCCGTTTCGTCTTCCCCTCGCCTCTCCAAATGTGTCTTCTTTTCTCTCTGGATTTGTTTGTGAATGTGTTATAGTTAATCTCGCAAGTGGGATTCTCACGACAAAGCCCCAGGAGATCTCACCATTAACCCTTCCTCCATTTTTTATTATTAACGGAGGCACCAAACCGAATAGAAGCCTATCGGATTATGTAACCACCTATACCCCTCTTCTTTCACCTTCTGAACGGAGATTGCTTATGACTATTTGAATGTCTGTAAATTGTTATATAATGTGCAATCATAATTTAATTGAGAAACCCCCACCAATTTGAACAATTATTGGGATTATAAAGTAGGCCTACTTTTTAAAAAATCAAATGAATTATCCCTAAAGGAATCATGTAGGATATAAAATAAATATGTCTATAATCAGAACACTACAAACCTGGAAACCTAACTAGAAAAATAAGATTTCTTTGGGATGGAAATCTGCTAAATCTGAATGTATTTCCATTTATTTGAACACCAACCACATATCTGATCTGCATGCTTGACCTCAGTGCAACTTGCATGCAACAAGCACAGATGCCCTCTTCCCCTCCAGAGTTCAGTGTGGTCGGTCACACTGGCGACTCCGAGCCATGTGACATGGTGCCCTGATGTCATCATGACCCTAATATTTTTGTTTTTCTACAGTGTACCTCACATGTATCACATTGAATGAGCTAATCACCACTTTGTGGTCACAATAGATGCACCCTTTTTAAAAAATGTGGATTTAAAAAAATATATTTTGCTGTAAAGTGCGGATAAGTTTGAAGTTTAGAGGCTCTGCTTTGATCGTGATTTGAGTCCAAGTGGTTCAATGGAAGCCCAAATCACAACACTATACCAGCTGCTCTGAGTTAATCCTCCACCAGTTCTTGGTCTCCTAATTAGTTTGCAAAGCCAACAAACATGCACGCTAATTACTCATTCCTTCATATCTTGTCAGCAATAACTAGCCTATGAATGGTAGTTATTTAGCAATACTCAGACAGCAATAACATCCACCTCCCATTACTTCTTCCTGCAGCGTGAAGTACCATAGTGGCCGCTCAGGTGGGGACGTGTTGTAGTGAATGTGCCTAGTGAGTTCCAAGTGATCTTCAAATAGGTCGTGGGAGAATCACTCCCGGGCTGGAAAAAGTGGACGAGATCAAACGACTCATTTGTCACAGTGACACCACTGCCTCATTCCTCCGCAATGATTTTTTTATCTTCTCTGAACTAAAATCGGGCTTTGACCATTTGTCGCACCAAAAAAAATGGTGAAAAGTATTTATTTCTTTGTTGCCTCTGCCTTTTGTGAGCATATGAACTGTCCTAAGTGTTGTAACCTCAAGTCTCAGTGTGTGATTTGGGGCTGTGTTTTCGTGCATACGGTATGAGTTGCATGGCCTCTGGGTGTGTGCATGTGTGTGTCCGTGTGTGGGTGTGTGTGTGTGTTTGTGATCCAGCAGCTCGGCAGACCTAAATCTGTCTCCTTGTAAAGGGGTAAAAATGGGTCTGAGGGATATGACTCCCTGTTGACCCCCTGACCTTAGAGGATAATGCTGCCAGTCTTCCTGTCAATTCTGAGAGAAGTGGCCTTGTTACGTGTTTGTAGAGCTCGTTTCAAGAGAGGTAGGACTCAGACGGGGAAGCTCCAGCACTTCAAGCCAAAGTGAAAGGGACTCCTCACTGGGATCCAAGTCCTGCTGCGTGTTTTCTGTCTCCTCTTTATCCCTAATATTCTACTTTAAATCAATCTAGTCTGATCGAGGCAGGCGTCCGCTAAGTGACCTCTGAATGATTCTATGAGCTAAATATGGTCACTTCCAAATACAAAAGTAATGCTTTTTCTTTCCTCCCTTGCTCCCTCCCCTCTAAGCAAGCCTGAGGCCTTTTGAGGAGCTCCCAATCCTCATCTTTCTGGCCTCAGATCAGGTGCAAAGTGTTAAAAAAAAAGGAGGGGGGGGGGAGTAAGTAAGAAAAGCTGAGGAATAGCATTTCTGAGCATTGGAACGTGAACATGAATGTGCACAGTGTCGGCCTGAATCCCGTTGTTATTAATGAGCACCGACGGGTCCGGCTGGCACGTCACAAACCATCACAAACTCTTATTTCTTTACCTTTTGAGAAAAGTCTATTTTGTTATATTCCTTGAAAAGTTCTATTTTTTTGCCACTATAGTCTGGCCTGAATTCTTTCACATTCTGATGTTGTGTGATAAAACGGCGCTGTAAAGCCTTTTTTTCGGAATGTAGTATTATCAAATTGTTTAACTGACGTCCCGTCTTATTGACTGTTTGAATTTGTTTCTGTATATATATACGGCATGCTGAAGAGGAGGGATCTAAAACCACCTTGCATGGTGCTGCCAAAGCCTATGTCAAGCCTCGTCAGACCATGGGATGAGTTGGGTTGCACCTTTTTCTTCAATATGCACCAGTTTATTAAGGCTGGTTAACGGATAATTAATTGCTTACACGGGGATGTTTAAGGGGGGAAAAAAATGGTACACAACATTCTCTGGTTGGTGAATGTTTTTCTCTTGTGCAGTGTTGTTGAGATTTCCATGACTGAACAGGTGTGAACAAGGGCTTTGTATCCAAGAAAAGCAAAAGACTGTGAAGTTGGATGTAATACTTCTCTGTATACACACACCTGTTCGTCTACTGAATGGTTTCACGGTGTAATAGAACGCAAAGTTGTGTGCTAAGCAACTGGGGTTTGTGTGAAAATGATTATTAACCTAGAGCTAAATATCAAAACACTCAAGGGCCTGTGAATGTGTGTGTGTGTGTGTGTGTGTTTTGGGGGTTGGAGACGGGAGGACGCCACAGTAACAGCATCTTGTGTAGACGTATGCGTAGTTTTCGATGTGAAATGCACTTTATTTTTTGGATGAAAATGGCACAATAAACTAAGTATCTGCAAAATGAAACATAAACGATAATCAACATGCACTAACTTAACTGAGATATTGTAAAAACATTTGTGTGAACGTGGTGTCTATTTTTCCAAGGTGTTAGTTGTACTTTTTATTGCTTTGGTTAGTTCACTCAATTGAGAGATCTTGTTAATTTTGTATTAAAAACCAAACAAGTGCTGTGCATAAAACTCCTGCCTTGACTAATTTGTTCATCCTCGCCCTGGCTCGGTGCCCCCCTTTTTCACACTCTTCTGTTTCCCTGGCGACTCCCTTCTTAGCTATACTGTTCCCATGGAAACTGAAGTCTTGGAGGCAGGTATGTGTTGTCTCTATGACAACAGTGGACCAGTAAAGAGACATGGCAGCCCAGCCACGATCCTTGATTCATCATTTTATTTTTCTCTGGGTCAAAGGTTACAGATCTCACACTAGCATACAGTATGCATGACCCCCCCCCCCTCCCCCTCCAGCCCCCCCTCCCTTCCAGCCCCCCCCCCCTACTCCCGCACAGCAGTGATCGATTGCAGACGCAGATGGCTCAATCAACTATCATGTTTATCATCAATAAGACTTATTACATATCACCCGCTCATACATCCATAACACAGTATTTCAAATGCTCTCCCCATTCACTCCCTCAGAGGCACGAACCCATCGTCAATGACTCCATTACTTCTTCACTTCCAGTTATTGACATGTTTAAAAACACGCCTCATGATCTACAGCATACGCAAGTGTTTCAGTAAAAACATTTAAAAAAAAAGACAAGTACATTGGTTAGCTCAAGAGGAAAGTTTCTAATTCTTCTAACACTCTCAAGCTTTGACTATACATGAAATTAGCACCTTCACAGGGTGTCTATAGTGTTATAACAGGTAGAGAAACAGCCACTGGGGTGTATTCACAATGCTTTGAGATATATATGTCGAGCTACATGTTAATGTTTCAAAGAGTGGTAAGTATTACAGTATGTTACGAGTGTCTTTACAGTGTTTATGCATCTTGAATACACCCCCACATTTCCAGTTTTGGACCATTCAGCTTATATCAACCTAGTGTGTGTGTGTGCGTGTGTGTGTGTGTGTGTGTGTGTGTGTGTTTTCAGCAACAAAGTGTGTGACAACCCGTGAGTGTGGTACAGTGGGCATTCTTTCAAGTGAGTGAGATTGACTGTGTGTGTGTGTGTGTGTGTGTGTGTGTGTGTGTGTGTGTGTGTGTGTGTGTGTGTGTGTGTGTGTGTGTGTGTGTGTGTGTGTGTGTGTGTGTGTGTATTTTCAGTAGTTATCCCTTCTTTTCTTTTTTTTTTTTTTGCATGTATGTTAATCCGACCAATCGTTCTCTTCCAACTCTGAGTCGTCCTCAGAGTCGGAGTACTCCACAGCGATGCGTCGTGAAAGGATGGTGGCCACGTCGTTCCCCACGGGCTCCCTCTTAGCCTGCTGCTCCTGCTGCTCCTGCACCTTCTTCAACTGGATGCCTACAAGGAAATATTGAATGGGTTTTATACTGACACACGGTGGCTCTTAAAATGCAGTGAATGGATCAAATGAGGATCTGAGGTAGCTTCATTTAGTTATTTTCTTCATCACAGAATCATTTCTTGGCACTATGAGGGTTCCCAATCTTTCCTAGAGACATTTTCAGTGATGATCTAGCTGCTCTGTGATAGTGATGACGTTTTGGGGAGCTCTAACAGATAGACTACTCGTTCATTCTCAGCTAAAGAAAAACAGGAGAATGTTGAAATAACTTTCCAGGACACGAACACAAGATTTCCCAGAACACGTGTGTGTTTTCCATGACACATGGGAACCCTGCCTATTCGAGCGTTTTGATTTAAATATCGAGTATGGCAGTTATGAATTAGTTGTAAATACCCTACAAATGAGATACAACTAAGTTGGATATAAAAATAAAATGAAGACGGTCTGACTTTCTGCATAAACGTTGCGTTAAAAAGCTGCTCCATCAGTCTACTATGTCAGACCAACGTTATGAATAAATGAAGTTTGGCAATACAATTGGAGATCAACAGCTCAGTTATTTTTTATTTGTGGGTAACATAAAAGATCTAAACTGTACTTGTTTAAAACCTGTCCGATCCATACGTGATTGCGTTACCAAAGATAACACAAGCTTCATCCCTGCGGTTGTAAATGACCAAAATGTTTCTTCTCATAAAAATGTTGGTCTTCAAGAGCCGTCTTCAAATGTTCCCTTGAGCCACTTAATTATAGTGCTCTAGATCTGGGCCATTTCCTGTCATATCAAGGCAAGTCCTAATAAAATGTAGGTCACAAACATCGGCGTGAGCTATTTCTTACTCTTTTCAAATGATTTACAATGAATTTACAATTATATTGCTTGACATTTAACAACAATTAAATCCCAAGCAATAAACCTATATTTAGACCTTTGACTGAACAGTTTGTACCTTTTTAAAAAGTATTCACCCCCTTAATTTAGATCCCTTTGTAGCGATCTGTTTTTACTTTTACATAACGCACAATGAGTAGGATTGTCCGCAAAAAAAAACAATGTATATGACTCATTACTTTTTGTATGACTCATACGAAAATAATCCCTCTCAATCCTCACTTATGCAGTGCCTGTATCTGTAGAGACCCTTCCCTCTGCCTGTATATTCCCTTTCTTTCTTTTTATTTTATTTTGTTATGTTCAGGACGTTTCTGAGCCTCAACCTCTATAAAAACATAGCGACCAGGTGCCAGCGTGTAAGCACGCATTAAAGGGGAAGCTGTGAAAATGGCGAATACAGCACTAATGAAAATACAAATATATCGAGACGAAACGCCAACAAATCCTACTCATTCTGCATTTAAAGGCTCTTTTTCTGTTGACCAGGGTTAAAAAAACAATAAAACATGAACGTTAATACAAATGCATACTGTTCTAAAGAAGATACACATACATTAAAACGACACATCTTTATGGGCACACACATAGACCCACTACGGCTCTTACCCATACGTATAGCAGCCAGCAGATCACTGCGGGCATCATTGACCCCTGAGGTCTCAGCAGGTGCAGAGGAAGACAGCTTGCGGGTTGTAGAGTGGGAGGCACCGGCTGGGAGGGGAGGAGGTGGAGGACCAGGGGGAGGTGGAGCTGCCTGGGCTCCACATATAGGTGGTGGGGGCAGAGCGAAGCCACCGGCCACCATTTGCCCGAGAGGCATTGGACCTCCGGGAGGTGAGGCAAATGCAGTTTGGGCAGAAGGGATGAGAGGGGCAGGGGGGGGGGGAGGAGGACCAGTGTTGGCATAGCCATCCATACTGCAAGAGAGAGAGAAAATGGAAGAGAATTAGTGGAGGTTAATACAAATTATAACTGTCTGTACTTTATTTTTGCTATCACAAGTACAGTCATCAGGGTTTGAGAGTGAAGCAAAAGGACACTGAGCCACCAGGTGGCAGCATTAGCTCACAATTCATACAGAATATAAATGTGTGCACAAAGACGTAAACAATGAGTAAGAGCAGCAGTAAGGGACATATAGAACATATGATTTGGTTTAGGAAGAATTTGAATAGACATTGTGCTCATTACCCAAACCCCTAAATGGTTGGTGGTGTTAAATAAAAAAACAAAAAACACCTAAATCTATCAAATAGAAAAGTGTCTTCAATAGGCTCTGGCTTATGTGTTTACCTGTAGTCCATTGGTGGAAGGGACAAAGAGCCACCGTTCATAGCCTCAGAGGGTGGAGGAGGCAGCGGGACTTGGTGGTGGTGAGAACGCCCCAGTGTCCCCCCCTGATAGGCCATCATGGTCCTGCCTCTCATATCATGTTCACCTCCTCCGCGTGGGGCGTGGCCTGCTGCAGCCATCTGGGCAGCCAGTACGCTGGGCGGTGGGCCGGAGTAGGTGTGGGCGTGGCCAGCGTGGTTCATCATGTTGGGGTAGTGGTGCTGATCAGGACCGTGACCCCTGATAGAGACAGCCGGGAGGAGGATGAGAAGATGGAAGGTGAAATAAGAATGTGGAAAAAACACGGTCAGTTTCCTCAAGTTTTTTTTTACTAGGCTGAAATTATACAAATATACAATGCCTCTGAGAATAATCAGGAAACTGAAGTGACCTACCTGTTCTCTGGTGACATGGAGCCCTCAGAGGAAGCCCCTCTGTCGCGGTGTATGGTGTGTCGATGGTCCGGCCTCAGCTCTTTATCCAGAGCCATCATGTTCCACTCCTGCCGACGGTTCCTCGCCTTTCGGACCTTCTTCACCTCCCTCTGTAACGTTCCATCCACACAACGCCTCTGCTCCTGAGAGACAGAGAGAGAAGGAGAGCATTTAGGCTATTTGGTTTTGTTAAAGCTATCAATGGAAAGTTAAAAGGCTGTCCGTGGTCCTTCATTATGTGTTCTTCTATGGACAATAATATAATTAGTTTCACTAAGAAGTAACATTTTGTGTAGTAAGTATGGTATTAAAATGTAAGAAACTAACCTGATAACAATATTTGCTTACTGACTCTTAACAAATTCTAACTACATTGGACAGAATAGAACCCGTTTGAGGTGGCAGGCAGAGTAAAATCTCTGTAATGGTGTGTAAAAACTATAGCATGATCTGTGAGCGCCTCGTGAACATAATTGTACCTTCTGCTTCCTCTTCTCTTTCCTTTTATCCTCTGTGTCCTGCAGCATCTTTTCCTTCCACAAGTTGAAGAAGTAGGAGGGGTCGGTGTAGAACTTAAGCGCTTCCTTGTGGTCATCCCTTCAGAAACAGACACCAAGAATTATACAGGTGCACAAATGTCTGTGAAATTGAAACATGTATCGATACTTTGTCTTAGTTTATGCAGGAAGGCAAGATAGACAAGATGTTTTGGGCTCAGTGTATCTCTGTGGAAAGACTAAGTTGGGTATAAAACTATGAATATTGCAAAAGTGGAAAAGGCTGATGGGAGAAAATGGGTGAAATTATAAGTGTGGATCCAGCATAACTGGAAGTGACAGGATGAAAGAGTGAATAGGCCGAGAGACAGAAAGAATGGATTAAGTGTGCTATGTAGTCAGGGTTAGTAGTTGGATTCCCACTGGAGCCAGACATGCTAAATATGTAATGCACCCAAAGTACTGGAAAGCACACTGGATAAAAGTAGCAGTAGGAAATAATACCAAAATCTGCAGTTTCACTGTGAATGTAGGTCAGAAACAAGGAGCCCAAATCAAATAAAGAACAAAGGATGACTTTGAGTATTCCTGTCAAAGTTATAAAGTAGAACACAAGGTTTAAACTTGATATTTTACATCTGATTCACTTTGTGAATGTTTATTTTGTCTTTCACAACGTAAAAGTGTTCTTATGCTGTTTGTTTAATACTGTTAAAATTAAGAAAAAGAAATATGTTTCGCTTCTTTAAAGCTCAAATATTGGTGGAAAAACTGGAACCCAAAATGATATGAGAGTCAAGAAATGTTAGAATTTTGACAACAGTCATTATTTTTTTACGGGGGCGGGGAGGGGAGGGAAGTAGCAGCAAAAGAAGCTCTCGATTGAAAGCCATGGGAAAAAGATCCATGGGACAGATTTAAGAAATACGGCGGTGATTGAGCTGCAGGAGCATTAGAGAGTGTTTGGTGAGTGAGTGTGCATCAACAACACCAACCTGTAAGATGAGAGGATGTTGAGTGGCGGAGGCTTATCACTCATGTTGTAGATCTCCTTGACAGGATTGGGCACACTGCTCTTGGACACCACCTGCTGGTCCTGAGTGGTGGAGCTCTTGAAGGCTTTCCTCATGTTAATGTCTTGTAGGGAAACTGAGATCAGAAAAAGAGGTCAAAAGTAGGTCGAAAAAGGCATAAAACAAGACGTGTCCAAGTGTTATCAGACACTTGGACAGTGAGTGATGACTTCCTGTCCTTTTCCCCCCTCCGACCTCTAACCTCTGACCCACCTTCTTCTACAGTGGAGTCCAGCTGAGTGACCTTGACGGCCAGCCGGTCAACGCGGTCCTGGAGAGAGTTGGCGCGCAGATAGAAGGTGTTGGCCTCGTTGAACAGCTCGCCGAATATATCCTCTGCATGTTTACCTGAAAAGGGACAGCAGAAAGACAAAGAAACAGGACATTTGAGAGAAAGAAGGAGACTTGTAATCATTATCTGGAGCCAAGCAAATCCCCACAGAGGCTGAAGTTTAATCAATACAATGGTAATGTGAGCCAATGTGAGGCTAGAAAAAGCCTTTGCAGGAAATGGCATCTCATACAGCCACTTATACCCACATTTCTCATTAATAAATTAATCGGCACAGACAATAGAAATCCCACAATTTGTTTCTTGAAGTTATTCATCGCTGGCCTGTTATTGCTAGATATTCATCACCTCAGGGTTGTCAGTTCAAAGCCCTAAACAAGCCCTTGGTCCTGTACATGTGCTCAAATCAGTGCTGGTGAATGGGGTTGCAGCCCCGAGCTTAAGATTCACATTTTGTAAAGCAGAACTTAAGGTTAACATCTTCAGAAGGGATCACAGTGATTGACATTTGATTAGATTGAACTTTTTCTTGCTTTGGTTCTAATCCTAATTCACGCTTGTGTTCTTAACCCTGTGTTCTGGGGAACAACCCTGAACAGTAGGGATGACCCTGCTCTGGGATGGGTTTTAAAAAAGGGCCACGGGCGGAAGTAAAGCACATTAAAAGCTTTAAGTGTGAAACGACGGTGAGTCCAGGGTTTATGGAACTATAAACTTCTCGGCACTGGGGCTCCTAGCCCAGAGCTAATGAGTGTAAAAGCCTTTTTACTATAAAAGTGGCGAAGCTGGGCAGTACTGAAATAATAGACTTTGCATGAAAAAATGCGTCCTCTGGATGTCAACAGTTTAAAACCCAGCCAGAGTAGTTTTATTATAGTAGTATGACGAACACACACTAAAGGCTTTTTCTGTCCCTCCTGCTGACAGGATGGGCTGCAGGAAAAATATTTAGAGGAAGGAAGAATCACAGATCCGGCATGCTGAGCCGGGTCAACTCTGACCTCTCCATGTGCACACAGACATACACAGTGTATGTAGTTTTCAGACATACCCCATCAAGCCCACATGGGAATTTATATATAGCTCCCACAGCTGCTGTTGAAAGGCCCACTCCCAATGCAGGAACTTGACACAATAAGAGACAGACAGAGAATGGATATGACCGGGTCAACATGTAGAGGGTCAACAGCAAAAAGGGGACTGGTTTTAAAATGTATGCTGTTGAATGGACAAAGTTAGGATGAATGGGTGAAGGGTGAATGTCACAATACAACACACACTGTTGATGGTTTATTAAACAAGGACATGGAAAATGGAAAATGGATGAGGAGATAGATGCCCTTGGTGAAGTAAATAAATATTTCTAATGCATTTACAACGAGCATAACAATCAATATGAAACAGTGCACAAATACTGTTAACATACACCCCTCCAGTCATACATACAAAAGCACACACACACACACACACACACACACACACACACACACACACACACACACACACACACACACACACACACAGCTGTCCAGATAAGTTCCCTTTTGCCGAGCTATCTACAAGGATTACATTTCAACCCTCCATTCTCCGGCGTGAGGCCGCACTAAGTCTGGCTAGCCCAGTGACCCCAGGCACCGTAACCATGACAACACCCGAATCAATCACAGCTCCAGGATTACCGATGAAGCCATGTGACCATGTAGACAGTCATCAAACTAAAGTTAGTGCGGTGTCACAGCCGGAGGATGCTGAAGTTTCAATCTGTTATCAATGATACTTTTATCAGCTATTCTTCTTGCAATGGATACTTTGTGTGTCTGTGTGTGTCTCTGTGTGTGTCTCTGTGTGTGTGTCTGTGTGAGTGTCTCTGTGAGTGTCTCTGTCTCTGTGTGTGTCTCTGTGTGAGTGTCAGTGTGTGTGTCTCTGTGTGTGTCAGTGTGTGTGTCTCTGTGAGTGTCAGTGTGTGTGTCTCTGTGTGTGTCTCTGTGAGTGTCTCTGTCTCTGTGAGTGTCAGTGTGTGTGTCTCTGTGTGTGTCTCTGTGAGTGTCTCTGTCTCTGTGAGTGTGTGTGTGTCTCTGTGTGTGTCTCTGTGAGTGTCTCTGTGTGTGTCTCTGTGTGTGTCTCTGTGTGTGTGTCAGTGTGTGTCTCTGTGTGTGTCTCTGTGAGTGTCAGTGTGTGTGTCTCTGTGTGTGTCTCTGTGAGTGTCTCTGTCTCTGTGAGTGTCTCTGTGTGTGTCTCTGTGAGTGTCAGTGTGTGTGTCTCTGTGAGTGTCAGTGTGTGTGTCTCTGTGTGTGTCTCTGTGAGTGTCTCTGTCTCTGTGAGTGTGTGTGTGTCTCTGTGTGTGTCAGTGTGTGTGTCTCTGTGTGTGTCTCTGTGTGTGTCTCTGTGTGTGTCAGTGTGAGTGTCAGTGTGTGTGTCTCTGTGTGTGTCTCTGTGTGTGTGTCAGTGTGTGTCTCTGTGTGTGTCTCTGTGAGTGTCAGTGTGTGTGTCTCTGTGAGTGTCTCTGTGAGTGTCTCTGTGTGTGTCTCTGTGAGTGTCAGTGTGTGTGTCTCTGTGTGTGTCTCTGTGAGTGTCTCTGTGAGTGTCAGTGTGAGAGTGTGTCTTACTCAGGCTGCTGAGCTGACGGATGATGGCGGAGAGCGTGTTGTTCATCACACACTCCAGCTCGCTGCCGATGCCCTCGGGGAGCTCCCCTCGGCAGAGGTGACGGGGCTCGATGTTCCTCTTCACCAGCGGCATGGCGAGGCTTCACACCGTCACTGACTGCGAGGAGACACGGGAAACAAGCACACACTCTTTTAGACGCCAGTACGCTGGTGAGAGAGAACGAATGGAGAGACCGGCATGCAGAAGCTGTCCAACTGCATCTGGTCTGCTGTACATGAGCAAGCCATCCCCCACTGGCTGAGGACACACACCACATCTGCCATAGAGTGAGAGGAAACACAGAGGTATATATATATATGCAATATATAACAGAGGTTTGGATTCTGCAATTCATTTTTTTTTCATTAGCAATCAATTTCAATTGATTGCTAATCAATCGATTAATTAACTTATTAATCCTTTGTTCCATAAAAATGTCAGAAAATGGCTGTAAAAATGGCTATCAAAATTTCCAATTGGATATATTGAAATTGCTAGTTTAATCTGACTAAAACTCAAATATATTCTATTTTCCTTTTCAAAGCAGCAAATATTAAAAATTAGAGAACCGGACACAGAGTGTTTTTTGTCATTTTTACGAGTTATTAAAATAGTCATCAATTAATCTTCTGTCAATTTATTATTGACTGATCATTTCAGCCATAGTTTTAAACAAAATACACAAAGGTTGTTGATCAACACATCAAGTTCACCCACTCACAGTTTTGAGCAAACATTGTATATAAGCACCAACAATCCTACTGACCAACACAGTTACATTATCATTCCAACATGCTGAGTATAAATGTTTGTAACTGTACAATAAATATGACTTTCCTGTTGGAGATCACATCCCCTCTATACATTCATTTATTTTTTGTGGTTGTAGTTTGCATCTTGTCTGTTGTTGCGGTATGGGACAGCATGCTATTATGAAGTGTATTTAGTTTCTTTGTTGTCTGTAAAAATGAAGAAAACATGCGGTGAGTCGGTGACCAGGGAGCTGACAGTGATGACCAACAGTGTCCCAAAGCCAGAAGACTTTGGCGACCAGCAGAGAGATTAAAGCATTAGGGATGGGAAGATACAGCATGCCAGCTAATCCCAGGCCGGCTTGTCAGTGGCCCAGCTGGAATCCTGACACAAACAGAGATTCATGGATGTGGTCAGGCAAACACCAAAAAGGCGGAGAAGTCAAATGAACGCAGAATAAACACAAAAATCTGAAGCGTTCACCATTTTCCTCAGAAAACTCCCACACACACATTTGCCCTTTCATAGCAACTTCACTCTCGTAATTAAGCCCTCATTGGTTCTTTAGTGAGACACTCTAAATTATCTGTAGTTCAAAGGACTACAAACAATTACTCAAAGCCGGAGACATCCCAGGGTGCATCAGAGCAGCCATCTTATCTGAGCTTCTTCCTGCATCCTGTTTTTGCGCTCTCAACCTGGCTCCTGTTTCCTGGTCCTCCCAGTGTCACATCTCTGCTTCCTGTCCAAACACTTGGCCAGAACAATACAGCTATGGCTTGAGAAGCAACCGAGAGGACGGACGCGGAGGCAGATGGAAAACTGCTCGCACAATTTTTAGATTCACCGATCAAATGATTCACTCATAACTAACTATAGTTCCAGACTTTTTCCTGTGCAGCTACGCCAAAAAAAACAACAAAAAAAACAATCACTTCAGTGAAAAGCATGTTGGAGAAACACAGGAGCCCTGGCAGCGTGACAGAAGGCTAATAATAGCTGACAGGTACTAGAAATACAACTCATGTTCGTTGGGCCTTGCCGATATCCATTTGTGATCACAAGAAATTAGATTTGATGGGAAGTAAGTTTTTAAATCCTTCTCAACCCATCACAACTACAGAATATAGGCCTTCTAAGTGGTTTAAAAATGTTTTATCTTTTCATCTTCGTGAACCCTTATCTCATAAGACACCAAATACAACGGTGAGGTTACATCATCAACACAGTAAATCACCAACAAAGCAAGCAGCAGTGCCGTGCTTTCAGTGTCTCAGCAGGGAACTACTGTTATTGCAGATCGTGTCGTTTCAGCTGTCCAAGACAGAAAAGAGACACCTCTGTTCACTGAGGCCAATTCCCACCAGCCGAGTCCTCATCTGGCCCCGTTTTCTCAGCCAGCGACCCCCTGCATACCCCGCCAGCCTCACGCCAATAACAGAAAACAAAGGGTAAAATGACATCAACATGTGCTGCCACAAAGGACACTGAACACAGTTAATACGGTCAGGTTTGGAGCAAAAGAGCTCCATGGGTTTAGCAGTCGGCTTATAAACATTTTGGAAACACTGTGCTTCTCGTAGCATGCAGGAGGGAGGTGATGCAAATGAGAAGATTGGATGTTTTTGCTTTTACTGTCTAGCTGGCCTGACAATCACATCAATGAGGCGAAATAATGAGCGACTTGGGGGCAAGCAGGAGGAGGGAGGGAGGGAGGAAGGGGCCTCGTCTGCTTGTGAGAAATTAGAGGAAAGTAGAGGCGAGAAGGGTGCACGGGAGAGACATGTGGGATAAGAGTGTGTGACAGGAACGAGACAGTGAACGAGAATGTGAATGAGACTGTGTGTGAGACGGTTGTGTGTAACGTTGAGAGGTGGAAAAAGTATGCGTTTGTGTTAGTGTGTTTGTGTGTGTGAGGGAGAAAGGGTGTATTGGGTGGGGGGAGGGGTATGAACAGGGACCTCGGGGAAGCCACTGAAAGGTTCCCGGGACAATAGAGCTCCGTTCACACGGCAACAGCACTAGCTCTCCCATGCATCCTCCTCCTCCTCCTCCTCCTCCTCTTCAACCTCCTCCTCCTCCTCTTCAACCTCCTTTAAGGCCCCCTATACTCTTGCAATGAAAGCTCAGCAAGCAAGCGCTCCTCCACTCATTTTGGGAGAAATACAGGAGCAAGAAAATAGAGTAAAGCCTAAATATAAGTCAGAGACACCAGAGAGGATTGTAATAGTTTATGCTTTTTCTCCCTCTCATTTCGTCATGTGTTTTGATGCTTAATTAATTACAACCCAACGTGCACACATAGGCATTCGGGCATCCAGCCATGTGCAAACGCACACACACACACACACACACACACACACAAACACACAAACACACCAGGTAGCCTCTAAAATATCCCATTAGCAGCATGTTAACAGTCCCATCTGCAGCAGAACATGTCTTTGATCCTCCGAGAGGTGACATTCAGGCTACATCCAGGATAAAACACACTTCCCCTGTGACTCCTGCAGGATGCCCACATCCGGACGCCAAAGCACAGTCAGAAGAGGCATTTACTACAGATGTGAGAACTCCATTAAGATCTGAAAGGGAAGTCATTACCGATTTATGAGCCGAGTACAGCTTCTTGTGTTGCAGGCTGTTTTGCTTGCTCTGATGTTATAAATAATGCAGCTTGGATTACGTCAGGTCACACTGCCCTAAATATGACGTAAAAAAAATTCTGCAGTGACACTGCGCCTACGTTTCCGCGTCCCAGTACAACTCAGGGGCATCCATGGTGAAACACTCAGGCACTCTGGGTAAAAGTAGCTTCTGAATAGTGAATCCTCACTGTGCACAAAGTAGGCCATGGGAGCTTGGCCATAACTTTAACCTTCTATTGTGCAGCCAAAAAGACAGAATATCTGTTTGGGCCGGGCAATATTGAATGCATAAAATTGTAACATGATAATGTAATCATCCTATCATTATATAAATATATTAGAGCACACATTAGAGAAACCTGGAATGAGAAATTAACTAAATCTGTTGGTTTGGTTGGAGGATTAAGTTCACTCAAATAGGCTACCTCACTTTTTAATACAAACATGACCCCAAGTTGTCATAATCCTAATGGTGATACAATGGGTTAAATAGCTGATTAATTTGGTAAATTATTAATTAATTGATTAAAAATGTAATAACACATTTTTTTTATTAAAAACATGTGGTGGTTTTCAGCTTGACAGTTTCTCCTCATCACAAAATAATGAATATTTTAAGTTGTTTTAGCTGCTTTTAGTTCCAATTAAGAAAGAAAAATTAAGTATAAGCATTTATCACTGAGTTCCCATTTTTTTTTACCATTGTGTATATTAGATTACTTAATAATGAATTTATCTAAAATATAAATGTATTTATTGACAGTGACTAGTTGCAGCTAGATATTGGTGATATATTCCCTATGAATATAAGGTAAGATGTATTATAATATATCTCTAACGAAGTTGCCATCACTTATATTTAATTTATATTTAATGAATCAACACTTTCTTTGGATTTCAAGTTGACTGATTCTAAATTGTGTCACATGAATGGCATGATTAAGTTATTATAGTCTACTATTTGGATGTCTAATGCCTTAAAATGCCCAATTCATCCTCTCACACACACACACACACACACGCTCCCTTTCTCTCCTTCCCACAGGCTGACACACACACACACACACACACACACACACGCACACACACACACACACACACGAACTAATGGCAACCGCGATCAATCACTGTTCCGCACCGTCGCTTCCCGTTACCGATGGACTGACCCACATCTGTTCTCCCACCTCGGTTCCCGTGGATTTCTCCCAGTTTTTAATCTTAAATAAAACCCGCCGATTTGTGTCTCTGCACCTTACAAACTGATTAAAACGCCAGTGCACGACCAATATCAATTATCCAGTTAAAGTTACCTAGAAACGGGGAAAAATGTTGTATTCTTAAGGCAGGTTTCGTGCACGAGAGAGCCCGCTTGTTATCACTGACCGGGGCTCCGCAGCCCGGTGACCACCGGGGCAGCTAGCTGGTGTCCGGAGGTCTCAGTCCACAGAAACAGACACACACATTTCACCCTTCATATAACAGTTGTCAGTAGCCGGTGTAAAAATAACCATAAAACCCTCACCAACACTTGAAATATTAGAAGAAATCGGCCCGTCCGCATGTCCCGTTAGGTACTCCTATTAGCGCTCACATCCTGTGTCCCCCAGTAAGTCTGGCCACTCCGGGGAACAATCCTTTGAGGACGAGGACACGCCCATTGATCGCGTAGACCAATCAAATCTACGAGCAGGGGATTTAACACGTGACGGACGTTTATATTAACCAATGGGATCTCTCGGAAGAAATGGATGACAAGGAGACTCCCGAGCTCGAAAGCGATGTTGCGAATGGAGGAGGCGGGGCTACAGTTGGGCGTTGCTGAAGAGCAAATGGGGATTTTTTTACGCAACTGGGTCCCATTCGTTGTCAAAATTATTAGGACTTTAAATTCATTTTGGGGCCTGTGGGGATTTCATAGACATGCAGACCTATTTATATAACGAGTTATAGTAGACAATGGTGACTAGAGAGGTTTTCAGGGGGTTAGAAACATGCTGCAGGCAGTGATGCTGAGAATGAGCTGGGGTATTATTGTGTAACAGACTGAAATAGCTGGGCAGCACCCTGGAAGAGGAGGTTCAATAAGAGGACTTGCTATACTTAGATACGTCCTTTACTCTCCCAGGTGTATTTGTAGACAAAAACAGTCTGAGGGAGATGGCAGTCATCAAAGCAGGGAAAGGGAGCAGAGAATAGTCTTTGGACTGTGGACTGGGTTTAGTCCACTGGAAAGGGAAAGGGAGTTTCATTATTGAAAATGCACTTCTATTCCTGGACAAGGGGAAAGCCACAGCCTGCATTCGTTATACATATGTTGTTTCAACATATATAATTGATTTTAACTATGAATACCAAAGCACACATGTATACAATGTGAACATGTAATAAAGTAGGGCAGTTTAGACTGACAAGACTGGCATACTTGGACTTTACGACCAATGTATAACTTTGGTTCCAAGTAGGAGGCTCTCTGCATGTGACAGAAATACTGTAGATTTCATAAATATAAGTGCTGAAATCTACATAATCAAATCAACAGAAAATGAATTAACAATTTTTATAACATAATTATATAATAAGAATATTATCTGGTTACAGATTCCCTGCTTACTATAATTGAAATCTCAAAATTAGTAAGTTTTGGACTGTGGATCCGACTTGTTCTATGGTAAACTGTAATGGCCTTTTCTCACAAAAGGCCCGCGCACCTCAGCTAAGTCTGATTCCTGGTGAGCAATGTTTTTTGTTTTGTTTAAGATTAATCCAAAATAAAAATAATAATTTCTCGCAACTGCCTTTAGGTGTCTAAAAGATTATTAAATATAGTGAGCTTTCTGGGATACTGGGTGTTGTTAAACGTGCAAAGATTGATGTCACCATTAAAAATTCATCCAGCAAGTATAAACACAATTCCTGCCAGCAAATGGCTTATCTGAATTCTTGCGAAATAGTTAACAGCTTATTGTGAAGTAGAAATTGCAAAAGAAAAGAAAGAAGAAAAAAAAAGATGTAATTAAAAATGCAAAAGGTAAATACTTGCTTAAGTTTGCGTCACTCATCAGCTGCATGCACATACACACAATTAACAATATCAATGTTTTCACTTTTATTGTCCGGATACTTGCTTCATGTAAAATATTTCAATACAATACAATGCATGTTCCATCTGCCATCCTCCATGCAATTGATTGGTTTTGTCATCATGTTGTAAGGCTTGCCCACAGCATACGGCCACACTTACCATGAAAATGAAACCATGAAAACAGATTAAATTATAAACTACTAAAATCTTTTTTGTCATCTTTTTTTTTTTGTGTCCTTTCTCAACAAAAACCCTCAACGCCACAGCTGTGGGGGCTCCACATCCTCCATGCTTCATGGCAGCTCAGTTCAGTCCCCAGCTGAGGCCCTCACAGGGCCTCACACACACACAAAATAAACGGACAGACAGACAGGAGGACAGTCGGACAGGAATCTGTCACCGCTGGCAGTCACATAGCAGCTTTCAGTCTCATCCAAGCTTTAATGGGTAGAGGGTAACTGACTGGGGTCGGGCGTAGGTGGGGGTGTGGAGACAGGTGGAGAAGAGGAGGGGAGGAGATGACACAGCAGATTAACACGTGTCCACCCCCCCAATACCAAGCCATCTTCTCTTGGCTGGTTTGATTTATTCTGAGTCACAGGACAAGGTTGGGATCTATCATCGTATCCATTCTTCTAATCCTCCCGCCTTGTGTTTCCCCCATCAGGTCTTGCTCTATAGCAGTGTTTCGAATACTGGGGTTACGAACTTGTTATCCTGAAGCAGTGTAGATTGCTGTCATTCAGACTTAACAGACTGCTGGGGAGAAAGTGCCCTCTGTGGGGTGGGGCGGGGTGCTTCGTTGCCTTGGACATCCCCACATTCCTCAGTACATTCGTTCAGGTGGGCATGGTGAGGGCTGTGTATGTGTGTGTATATATATGTCCATGTTTATAAGTGTATGTACGTGTGTGTGTGTGTGTGTGTGTGTGTGTGTGTGTGTGTGTGTGTGTGTGAGAGAGAGAGAGGGGCGTCTCAGTAACGGTGGGTTTGGTGGGAGTACTGGGGCGGCTGCTGGGAGGTAGAGGAGTATCCCATGCTGCTTTGGGGCAGTGACGTGCTTGGTCCAGGGTTCTGGTAGGCAGCATGTGGATTGGAGCGCTGTAGGGAGGAGGAACACAAGAAGATACACATTAAATACTACTCACTACACTCTTTGGCTTGTCCTTTAAAAATTAGCTTCACATTTACTCTCGTGCCCTGTTGGTTAAAAGATTTGAAGAATAATTTGCAGGTTGTGACACTCAGCATAGACATGCCACGCTAACACGAGGGAGCTATATTTTAATCCAAAAGTACAATGTTGATGGAGGAGCGGCCCACCTGGTAGTCTGAGGTCATAATGAGGCCACCTGAGGTAGTGGTCGGCGGGACAACTCGCACTTTCTTCAGAGGCGGGCCCTGGGCGTGGCTGTTGTCAGGGTTGCCAGCGTGTCCCGCCCCATTTGTGTGGTTGTTTCCCTGTTGCTGCTGCTGGTTTTTCTAAGAGTAAAAGAAAAGTGTACATTGTATTGTATGTTTACACTTACTACCTTTATGGATATATTAATAAAATAAGCATGCTGAAGGACTGAAGTCAGACAGCAAGTGGCACATTTCTTACTTTGTCTGCCTTGTCCTCTGGCTCCTCCTCAGTCAGGAACTCCCTCTTGGGGTAGGGAATCTGGCAGCCTGCAAACACACTGGAGAAAAAAGGTAAAGAGGCTCATCAACGTCAAACATTTATACTGATGACTCGAAGCTTATTAGCTTATTAGCTGAGGGACGTAGCACAAGATGGATAAACTGGATACAGAATGTAGGTGTGTAGGTGTGTGTGTGTGTGTGTGTGTGTGTGTGTGTGTGTGTGTGTGTGTGTGTGTGTGTATAGTGACTCACTCAGAGGTGGGCAAGGGCTCCTCCAAAAAGTATGGGTCCTGCATTGCCTGCTCCGATGTGATTCTACGGATGGGGTCCATGGTCAACAGCTTCTGCAGCTTTAAGGAATTGCACACAATGTTAGCCTCAAACAAGAAACCATTAATAGAAGTGGCATAATGACAAAGCATGCTTCATTTGACACGGAGAACCAAACCATATCTTCTATTATAATTGTACTATGAAGTCGATAAGTTATGCAAATGACATGCAATTTTGCCATTATTGAGGCATTTCAACTCACCAAGTGGAATGCTTTGCTGTCTGGTTTGACTTTGTGTTTTTCCATGTATTTTATAAGGCTGCAGTTTGTGTATCTGCGATAGAGATGGAGCAAATTATATTAATATCATGCCTTCAGTGCAATCACCCAGTAACAACCTGCGCATGAGTTATAGCATGGTTAAGTAAGATTTGAGTACAACACTTAAAAATGTATTTTTGCCAGCAGACGTAGCACTTTGCTTTGCTCTAACTTTGTTCCTGATCTTTCAGAAAACTAGGACAGCAGTACTCACGTGTTCCTTCTAAAGTCTTTCATCAGCGTGGAGTGTTCTGGCATCTTTTTGATGTCCTCCCAATCTTTATCTGACAAATGAGGGAAAGACAGGATTACACCCTGTCACACCCTCCCTCCCTTCAAGAACAGATTATTTGGGGTGTAGGGTCTGGATTGCAATCTTTGTAAGTACAAATGCTCATGATTTCTCCACAACAACCCCTCGTTACATCAAGGGCATATCTAGCTTTGATTTTGCCTTACATTATACATTATATATTTATATTTATATGTATGAAAACTGAAATGAAGTACAAGTTTTTGTACAATTAAAATTTGCCACGATGCAAAATTTGTGCGGCTTGATTGTATCAACAAGATCCATCAGACAGACTGGTGAATTACACAACTTGAGCAGCAGAGACGGTAGAAAGAAGAAGAAAAAAGATCAGAAGCAGCTTAAGTGAACTGGAAAATATAGGCCCAAATGTAGCCCTGCAAGTAAAAGTGTCTATGTTTGTGACTTGGCTTCATCTATCGTGTCAGTGGATTGGTGTTCAGAGCCAACAGACCACGGTTCTGCCAAAATAAAAAAAATGAGCTTGAAAAGACTGGACAAATAATCTGCCTCTGCTAGGAAGAGAAAATGCTCATCCTTCCACAGCATTTTCCATTGAAAAGGCAACACAGCCTCTGTGACACATCGGTATAACAGCAACTGACAACAGCACATATTGCCATTAAAGTCACAAGTAATAGATTCAATTTTAAAGTAATTCAGGTATATCATTAAAAAATCTGTACGTATTTAAAGATTTAAAATGGGGCATTTTTTTCCCCCGAGTATTCCCCTCTCAAAGTCTGGCAGCACCGGACTCTCACCAGCAGGGAAGCCCATGACGTTAAAGATGCGGTCCAATTGGTCGTGGTGGTACGGGTTGCTGGTCTTGATGTCCTCCTGGCGACAGTGGAATATGGGCTCAGACGTCAGTAGCTCCGCAAAGATGCAGCCAATCGCCCAGATGTCTGAAGGAAGAGCAGAGCACACACTCAACTTAAACTGTCACTAAAGCCAGTGGGTCTAGTGGAGCGTGTTCACACAGTCGGATGGTGTTGCACGGTTCTCACCGATGGCTTTGGTGTAGTGCCGAGCGCCCAGCAGTAGCTCAGGTGCTCTGTACCAGAAGGTGACCACCACAGGGTCGAGGTCGGCTAAAGGCTTCAGCGGTGAATTGAAGAGACGGGCAAACCCCATGTCCGCTGCAGAGCAGACATTTATGACAGTTAAGTAACAGAAAACTTGACAATAAGGGAATGTTAAAAAAAAAAAAAGGAGAAATTATACATACCAATCTTTACTCTACCCCTCTCTGGCCCTTCCCCCATCACTAAAATGTTAGCTGGTTTCTGAGGAAAAGAGACAGATACACAATTTTGAACATGCTTCCACAATGCAAATTGTTTTTAAAAATAAAAAGGCAAAACCACTAAAACCGGCATCGTTTGGCACAATTGTGGAGCTCATGATTTCTGCTGTGTTCACCACGTTGAAAATAAGATTGCTTAAGACCACAGGAAATTAAATTTGATACCAGTCCAAAATCATTCTGGACAAAGTAAGATGCTTATCGAGACCCGCAGATACTCTGAACTACATGTGGTGTCTAATCAAAACTCTATGTTGCTGCCCTCCAGTGGACAAACTATACACTGCATCCCACATGAGTGCAAGTATTATATTTCCATCTCACTGTGGATGTAAATGGAAGATAATTTGGCTTTCCAATCAAACAGACAGAGATAATAAATAATACCCAAGAATAAATTGAGTGTATTGGTAAATTCTTATTTTACAGAACCAAATGCAACACTAGAAACAATGCTTGTAAGTTTTCTTCAGAAAACAATAACTGCAAATATTTGAAATTTAAATTAAGCATTTATGTAATAATAATCTTCCAATAAAATAAATATAACATAGAATATTGTACGAATTAAACTTGTTAATTATCATCATTCATCTGAATGCTAAAAAGGTTCGGGGTCATTACTCAACAGAGCTTTACATGCCTCGAACTGATTCTCTGCCCAATAATAATAATCTTCCAATCTCTCATCAACTGCCTTGTTTTCTCTTCAGCCAAAAATATTCTTCTCTCTCTCTCTCTCTCTCTCTCTCTCTCTCTCTCTCTCTCTCTCTCTCTCTCTCTCTCTCTCTCTCTCTCTCTCTCTCTCTCTCTCTCTCTCTCTTCCTCTTCTCTTCCTCTTCTCTTCCTCTTCTCTCTCTCTCTCTTCTCTTCCTCTTCTCTCTCTCTCTCTCTTCTCTTTCTCTCTCTCTCTCTCTCTCTCTCTCTCTCTCTCTCTCTTCTCTCTCTCTCTCTCCTCCCTTCTTCTCTCTCTCTCTCTCCTCCCTTCTTCTCTCTCTCTCTCTCCTCCCTTCTCCTCTCCTCCCTTCTCCTCCCTTCTCCTCTCCTCCCTTCTCCTCCCCTCTTACGAGGTCTCTGTGGAGGACCCAGTTGGCGTGGAGGTAATGGATGCCATCCAGGATCTGGTAGAGCAGAGACTTGACCATTCCTCTAGGCAGCTGAAGTGGCTTCTTGTTGGCCTTGGACGCTCTGTGGAACTTAATAATGTGCTACAGAAAGACAAGAATTGTGGTAAGTGTGCGTACATGATGACTAAAATCCATAGATGTGTGTGCTTTCCCATTTGTATGGTAAGTTTATACTACAGGCAAGATAAGCAAGTCTGGTGTTTTATGGCATGCGTTTCCACTTCCTTGGGAGGGGAATGCGAGTGTTGCAGCTTTGTGGCAGAAAATAGCATTTTTACACCGTTCCGATACCCTGCCAAGTGTAATGCAGCAGAGGTTTGACAACCAAATGTTGAATACTTTTGGGTGTTTTTGTTTAAATGAGACTCAGCAATGCATGAAAAGCACCATTTGAGTTTCCTTGCTTCCAACTGGTTGATGGTGAGTATATACAGATCAGCAGTACAAGTAATTCTGCATTTGTGAATGTCTGTGCTCTTGTCCTTTAAAAAACAAGCAGCATAAGGCATAAAAATATACAGCCCACATAAACGGGTGTGAATCTGTGGTATGTGCATGTGTTAGTCAAAACTAATAAAGAAAAAATGTAAAAGGAAGTATACAGAAACTTTCCACATGCATGCAGCATATTCAACGGGCAGTATGCTTATACTTATCACATGTACTGCAGTATGTGTGATAAGTCATGCAGCTCCAGTGTGTGTTGTGTGTGAGTGCATTTTTTTTACCCAGAGATCATGTTCGGCGTAGTCAAACAGCAGCCAAACTTTACGGTCTGCGTGTGACAGGAAAACCTTCTGCAGTGAAATGACGTTGGGGTGCTTCAGCTCCCGCAGCAGCTACAAAATACAAAACCCACTCAGAAGACCGAGCACACACTGTCATGGCAGAAATCATGAATGACAAACTAGTTAATGCTGCTATTAACTACTTAAAGTGGGGGAATTACTGATAACCATAAATAATGGGAACAAGGGGGTGGATACAATATCACCTGTGCAACTGAATGCAATGCATGATGCCATGAATAAAACATGTTGAAGCATATTATGTTTACGGTATTGATTTTGAGGGCATAATTCTTATTAAGGATATTGTGTATACCCTTTGTATGCATTACATCAATGTCTATTTTCT
Source organism: Ophiodon elongatus (assembly GCA_016806645.1). Taxonomy (NCBI): domain Eukaryota; kingdom Metazoa; phylum Chordata; class Actinopteri; order Perciformes; family Hexagrammidae; genus Ophiodon; species Ophiodon elongatus. The sequence goes on along the minus strand of JACSYO010000632.1, from coordinate 1,736,361 downwards.
TCTTCCGCGAGTCTTTCTAAGTCTTGTGTTTGGTGTCTGTTGCTGACTTTACAAAAGCTGTTCTGTGAAGATGATTCAGTTATGACATAAGCCACCCAGGAATGGCATGAGGGTGTTGAGCAGGGACCAAGCAAAGGGGCAAAGTAAGCCAGGTAGGTCTTACTGCAATCTCTCTGCAGGCCGACATGGAGATGCCAGTGCCTTCAATCTGCTTGAGGGCGTAGTCCTTATCATCCTTCCTACAAACGGAGAGAGGCAAAGCAACATCAACACCAGACCAGACTGCGGGCCCCCTGAGAGCCGTCTGCACAGAAACATAAAAGGGGGGCACTTGGCAGCCGGCACAGGGACTCTGAGAAGAGGCCGAGTTGCATTACCTCTCGATTTGTGTAATCAAGCTCACCTCTGAGGCTCAAAACAATACATGGGGAGAGGAAACAGGCCCTGTCTGGCAGCTGGCGAGGGACAAACAGAACATTGGGACTCGTTCTCACTTGAATGAATTTGTTATAACCCTCCCTCCCCCTCTGGCCTAAATCATCTCATAAACCCATGCTTTGTGCTTCCTCAGGTCTCATCCAACTGCTGCAGGACAAATTAGCTCACAAAGTCTCATAAACAGGAGCCTCCTAAAGTGAACACAACATATTTAAACACTTCAGGGATCTTTTGTGTGGTTCTGGCTGCCAGTATGGGCCTGGTAGCTCCGGCTGCCTTCAGCTCTTCCCAGCGCCGGTCCTGATACACTTAAGACAGTTTCATGGGTTGAATTAGAAACAGTGGTGAAATAAATAAAGGGCAATAAGGGCTTAGAAATGAAGGTGGGCAGCGCCCTGGTGGTCTTAGGGTTTAAGGATCTGACCATGTTTGGGTCCAGGCATGGAACTTGGTTTCATGCCATTCCCGTATTTCATGATATCTCTCCACAATTGACCAAAAGGCAAATACCTATAAAATACACAAACCAGAGAATGAATTTGGGCCTAAAGTTAAGAGTAATAAGGATAAAAGAAGTGCTTGAAATGAACATGACCAACAATGTAGGCATGTTAGAGAACAGATTGTATACACAACTAAACACTACGAATCAAACCAAAAGTCAGCCCTCATGTCAGACGCTTTCTGTATGATGACAAAATTCATACAAGTAGTTAAAGAGATATATTTACCTTGTGTATAAAAAAAAAAACTCCCTGAAAAAAGGCACACCAGCACCATTAACAAGGGGCTGCACGTGCACCTGCTGTATCCTACATTCACCTGCAAAGGCTCTTACTTTTACTAAATAAAATAATGCTTACGGTTGAGCAACAACACATGACAAAAAATAAATAAATCCTACAGAAATAAACAAAAACTTGGCAGAGAGGGAGGCCACAGTCACATATGTCAGTGTCGATGTACACGTCAGGAAGCCCCATCAGCATCCTGACAGTGCAGGACAGAGCAATACATTGTCCCCTTATTTCATAACACAACGAGCCTCATCTCATCTGCCGGTGGCATACCAGCCTCGAAGAGGAACAAAACAATGATTAAAGTAATGAAAACGTATTTGGATGAGTGAGGAGGGAAGGGGGCCGGCGGAGGGTTCACAGGCCAAGGCCTCGTCGGTCATCAACTCACCCATCTTTTCTCTTCGCTTTGTAAACATGGCCGTAGGTGCCTCGTCCCACTTTGCATCCCTCGTACTCAAACAGGTCCTCGACACGCTCTCTTTCGCCGGTCAGCTTCACTTTAAAGTCATAGTCCATTTTCACCACCGGTTGGGCTCAAGGACTCGGCTCCTTTCCTTTTAAAGCGTCGCTTGGGAGGCAAACAGGCTACTCCGACGAGCTCGGCTCGGTAATTCAGCTCGGTGCCGTCCACCAGCGTGGCCCTTTCTTCCTTCAGCCCCGCTTCCACATCGAGTTTGCGGGTTAAATTGTTTGCGCCGGAGGGGCTGCGCGGTGCTCGGAGGTAGAAAACGAGCCCGACGTGTTTTCCTTTCTCTTGTTGCTGCGTTTCACTCAGCCGGTATCTGCTCCAGAGAGACGCACTTCACTGGGTAACGACGCCGTAATCCAGCACGGCACTGTCGTAAAACGTCGTGAAGACAGCCCTGCTGCAGAGAAAGGGCTTAGAGAAAATGGGTAGACAGACAACACACCACGTGGAAATTCATGCTCCTTATGATCAGAGATGATGTATAAATGTATACAATTATACCAACCGTATGTTGAAAAAAGTATATTATACCATGATACAGTTCGTCATAGTGTAACATATTTCAGTGCTATAATACAGGTGCTCAAAAGAAATATCTGATGTTTCTGTCTATGACAGAATATATTAATCAATTTATGTTTTAATGAAACGAATAACATAATAAGTACATTCATTATTAAAGTATGGTAATAATTAATAAGGCTTCATACTAGAAGAAGCTATTTTATTTTCACCTTTCTAGAATAGAAGCAATTCAAAGTGTTTTATAGGGCAAACAAATACACTGGAGCAACATTTAAAACCAAATATAGATACAAACATAAATAGCCAAATGTAATGAAGAAAGAATAGAGAAATTCATAAACAAAGGTACAATAAAACAGCAGAATCTTTTATTTGATTTGAAAGTGGCGCATATAAGATCATCCGGAGATTAAATGATCACAAGATACGATCAATTTAAGGGCATTTTATTGTAACACTTATGCTGATATGCAAGAAATCATGAACACCGATTTACTTGAAGAATACCAGTAATATGGAGTAATATAGTATTTTTAATTACAAAATATATAATTATAGAATGTCCATATTATTATGATGTCACGAAAGCCAAACCCTGTACCGATATACACTGAACACACTGAATAATATACTACTCATAAAGATAAAGTCATATTTTGCAATGTCCCCTGATATTATGTGTGGAAACTTATTATCTTATCATTTAAGGTCACTAGCAAGGCTGTTTGAGGACATGAGCTCCTCAGTTTGGGTGTTAATGAATTCAAATTATTTAATGAATTAATTAATTCCATAATATAAAATACTACATTAAAAGTAAACGCTGTACATTTAAAATGTTAAACGAAAGTGTCAAATAAAATAAGAGTTAAAATAACACAATGGCTTTCTAGTAAACCGTTTTAAGAGTGTCTCGTTTATTTAAGACTTTACAGCGAGATCAATGTATAATGTCGTAGCATCATATCTTCAAAACAGCACCATTGTTGTACGACAAATACATGGCGATGTTTTGCAGAAATTGTGTCACATAGGAACTAATGTAACCAGGGAGTTTGTTTCCGACGGACCCTTTAATGTAGCACCGCTGGTCCCATCTTGAGAGAGAAGGGAGTGCAAAGCAAACCGTCCATATTACCGCTGCTTTGTCAGGTAATAAATTCATTTTAATGTAATTGTCATCTCTTATAAAACTGTGTCAGGGTTACGTATATGTTTTGTACGCATAAACTGCTCCGTGAAACCGTTTGTCACGTTGATATGTGATGAGGTATTCAGCCTCACAGCTGTGTCTGGTGTCGACGGACTGCTGCTCGCTTACGTTAGATGTGCTAACGTGCTAGCGCTGGGTTAGCATCTAAAGCATTGCGCATTCAAAATGACACTTCGCATTTTCGAAAGGTCCTCAAAGCGGGCTCTCGTGTTTGGGGGGAAACGCAGTTAATCGTGGCCGGCCGTTAACATCTCGACTGTGTAACTGTGTGATAAAGCTGAAGGGATTCTTTGTCTTTCCTTCTTTGCCCTGCGTTTACATGGAGGAGAGACCTCCGTTTAGTTTACCGTCGGCCCGCCTTTGGAGCACGCTGATTGGACGGCTGGCCTGTCCGTCACTGAGGCTAGGCCGCTGATTGGTGGCTAACCAGGATGACAACGCCAGTTTTGTTGCTTTATTCCCCTGCCTTCAACATGGCCTTCCGTGGCTCCTGTTGTAACTTGGCTAACATTAGCTCACATGAAGACAACGTTGTTGTTAGGATCTTTAACGGCGGGGCCTTGCAGTGACTAAATCGAGCACGAGCTAAATTAATTGAATCTCCGGCGCTAGTCTTCGGGCGATAGCCAGATTACTGGAGCTTTCTCTTGCTGGGGGAGTCTTTCGATAGAAAATGGATGGCGTTGTCTTAAGTGTCGTCCTTGACTAGAGATTAGTCATTTTAAAGCTAAGGTACTCGAACAACTATAACTTGCAATTCATTTTTGCGCTAGTATCTAAAACAACCCAAGAAGAAATATAGATAGAAAGGCGTCCGTTCTTTTTCTTTACAAAATATAATATAATAAGCATTAGCTTGAGCAACATATTGTAATCACACAATGAGCATGCAGAGGCTCAACCTGTGCCTTTTAGCCTTATTTTATAAATGCTAAATGTAAAGCTATAAGTGGGTAGCTTCAGATGACATTCCACCTCTGACTGACGCCCTCACTCATCTGTCTGCCAGCACTTTTCAAGGTGATGGACCCTCCTGGTGGGGGAGACGAACGGCGGAGGCAGGCAGAGCGTCTTCGTCGGGAGGAGGCTTACTATCACTTCATTAATGAATTGAGTGAAGAGGAGTACCGCCTCATGAGAGACAACAACCTGCTTGGCACCCCTGGTGAGGCGGTACACATCTTATGTTGATATACTGATTGTGATTGTCAATGCAGCCTTACTTCACATGTATTCTAAACATATGACGTCAATATGCCATATGCCTTATGTCACAATGTATGATACCAATAATCTGCTCTCAGAATAGGAGCAGGGATAGCTCTTCTAGACCCCCTACTACTTACAATGCATAACGGCCTGCATGCTCATATGTTTCACAGGGGAGGTGACTGCTGAGGAGCTTCGGCAGCGTCTTGATGGAGCAAAAGAGCGCATGTCTTCTCAGCCCCGGACTGAGCAGCGCGCGCAAACCGCTGATTCTGGAGAACAGCAGGGCAGTAGCGGTGAGGGAGAGGAGAGAGGGGCCGGAGGGAGACGAGGAGCAGGTAGGGAGAAGTGGGAAGGAGTTGTCTTTATCTGATCTTTCCAAATTTGACTTTCACTAGTCTTGATGCAGTATGGCTTGGGTTAAGTCACTATTGATTACCAAAAAAAACATCATATTATAAGATATACATTGGTTCATTATAATGCTCTTACTAAGCAACACATTGAAGCTGAAGCATATATATATATATATATATATATATATATAGCATTTTTTTTTAGGACGAATATTGATTCATCTTTTATTTAGTGTGCAGTGTATAACTTTTGGCAAGGTTCAAAGAAGGTTGCAACACAGGTTGAGTCTGGTTTAGCCTGGTATTAAATACAGTGGGCTTTGAGTAAAATATGAAACAGATTGGCTAAAACTGTAAGTGTTGTATATGGACACCAGGAAATTGCAATCATTTTATTAGGGCTTCCCTGTACAATAAATTAGATTTTAGGAGGAATACATGTTAGTTTACAGGCTTACCCATATTTGTTTTTTACAGGGGCCGCAGAGCCTGGAGCCGAACCATCTAATGGTGACTCATTACTGGAGTGGCTGAACACTTTTAGACGCACTGGTAATGCTACTCGCAGTGGGCAAAGTGGCAACCAAACATGGCGTGCTGTCAGCCGGACCAACCCTAACAGTGGAGAGTTCCGCTTTAGCCTGGAGATCAACATTAACCATGATCAGCCAGAGCCGGGGGAACATAATGACACTGTGGACACTGCAGAGCTGCCAGTGGCTGCCCCGACTATAACGCCACCCTCTATACGCACTGCTTCCTCATTCTCCAACCCTCGCCCTTCAACCACGCCAAGGCCAGTCCCGTACCCCACCCCTCGCCCAGCCCTCAGTAGGAGGATGCAGACACGGCGTACACGCAGCAGCACTACCACTCTTTCTATGAGCCCCCCTGCACTTCCTGCACCCGTGGCCTCCCCACCTGCTACTCAGAGGAGAAGTGCCACTTTGCACTCTTTGGCACCTCCTCCTACTGTTCCCAACCCTCCTATTGATCAACTGACACCTTCGCAACATCAAGCACTGAATGCAGAAGTAGAGCAGGGCAGAGATAATATGTCTGCTTCTTTAGACTGTCCCCGTGTGTCACTGCAGTCTGGTTCTCAGGCCCCAGCAGTGGGACATGAATCCCGTGGCAGGAGGACTCGATCACGTGGTCGTGCACGCAGGGCTGCTGCAGGGGGTGGGGTGTCATCCCGCTTATCAAGGCGCAGCCGTTCCCCCTTGCACAGAATACCTGTTGCCAGTACCACTCCACCATCAAATAGTGGTGTCGGTGGCTCAAGCAGCCACACTATTGAGCCAGGCAGTGGCACGAGCGCTGTTTCCATGGAGACGGTGGAGGCTGTGGCAGAACCTGCAGCTCTGACAGAGCCAGCTGTAGAGACAGGAGAACGCGATGGTGAATCGCATGTAGTAGGAGCGGGAAGTTCAGCGGTGCGACGGCACCCAACCATCATGTTGGACCTGCAGGTGAGAAGGATCCGACCTGGTGAAAACCGCGATCGGGACAGCATCGCCAGCAGAACGCGTTCCCGTGCCCGGGTTGCTGAAAATACAGTCACCTTTGAAAGTGACAGTGGTGGATTTAGACGCACCATCTCCCGCTCTGAGCGAGCTGGGATCCGCACCTATGTGAGCACTATTCGGATTCCACTGAGACGCATCAGTGAGACAGGCCTGGGGGAGCCCAACTCAACCGCCCTGCGTTCCATTTTGCGCCAGATCATGACCGGATTTGGGGAGCTGAGCTCCCTAATGGAGACAGAGGCTGATTCTGAAACTGTTGCACCTAGCCAGACAGATGCTAGTGTTACAAATAGTAGCACCAGCCCAGCCAGTCGTCTGCATACAAATGAGACCGAAGCTGGTCAAGTTGGTACAGGTAGAGTAGATCAGGAGAGGGTGGGGCTGGTGGGAAGTGAGGAGGACCAGGGTGGGCAGGCCAGGCTCGCAGGAGGGGTAGTGAGCACCACAGAGGGCCGAGCCACCAGCAGAGACACCAACAACCTGGTAGAAAACGGAACTCTACCCATCCTCCGGCTGGCACACTTCTTCTTGCTCAATGATGAGGAGGATGATGAACACCCTAGGGGCCTGACCAAAGAGCAGATTGACAATCTATCCACGCGTACCTACGGTCAAGCCAGCCTGGAGGGGGAGATAGGTCGTGCATGCAGTGTTTGCATCAATGAGTATGCCCAGGGCAACAAGTTGCGCCGCCTGCCCTGCTCCCATGAATTTCACATCCACTGCATCGACCGCTGGCTCTCTGAAAACAACACCTGCCCCATCTGCAGGCAGCCCATACTCGCAGTGCATCATGACTGACCTATTTGCTCACAAACACAACTATCAAGTTCCTGGCTGGCTGAACTGAGCAGACCCAAGTGGGCTTTGCATGTACATAGCGCTTTCATGGTTTAATTTTTTTGAAAATATCCATTGTGTTGAAGTTGAAGAAGGTTGAACCAAAAGTGCGGAAAAAAGAAACTATAAATGCAGAGAATTTACTAAACTTTATTTTTTTAGACTCTTTGTTTTCAGCAACTTATTGTTTTTTCTTCTTCCTATGACCCGTTTCACTGGTCTCTGTCACAAAGCTTAAGAGACCCATGTCAATGGATGACATTAATGCTTAAGGAGCTCCTGAAGTCGCTGCTGACTAGTCTCACTTTAACTCTTTGTCTGATACATGTGACCTCTCCGTGTCACAACTGGTCCACACAAATCACTTCTAGACTTGCTTTATTCAGTATAAGCTGTAAATAACTCACCACCGCTTTTATTTTTATGGTTTGACACAAGCAGCTCCTCACAAGCCATGTGTTTAGAATGGAAGCAGGAAACTCTTTTTTTTGTAACATTCACCATTTTAAAGCTTTGACATCCATTTTAAAGTGTCCCTCTGCAATTGGTTAAGAAATGTATGATTTATCGGGATGTGTATGATATATGTATTTAATTTTGAAATAAGTTTTATTCTGTATGTCTAGTAGTATTTGTTTAAGCTCTTTCCATACGTACATTTCCTTATAATTGCAATACAGAATTCATCCATAAAGGTCACCCACTAAAATCAGCCACTTTGAAATCATAAACATTACCCATATCAGCAGCACACTTCGAATGAAAATGCAGATGGCATGTGATAATCAGGAATTCAGAGATGTAATTTAGTATGAGTTGTGCAATACGGAGTTGTTCATTGTTGTTTACATTGTAATGCCTGATTATCATCTCCACTTAAAAACAGTCTTGTTTACCCTGAAATCAAAGTTTCCTCTTGGTTCCTGTTGCTATTGCGGATCCATACCTGACGGACACCCCGGAACCTGTGTCACAAAGTTTCATTGAGTACTAAGCCCGGTCCATCTGCTGAGCGAAAACCTGGGGCATAGATCTAAAGAATACAAATAGATTTTATTGTGTAAAAACACCCAACTCATCTTCAAGAGATAGGTGCTGGGAAATTCTCGATGTTTGGAGCATCTGCTGCAGCTGTGACTCCAAAACTACAATTTTGAGTATCCGTTAACAACTTATCTCAATTTAATTGTCTGTCACTGTGCAATGGTTACAGTGTATTTCAGTTCCGGTGTAACACTTGAATGAGGCAGTGTTAGTAATATGATATTCCTGTATGCACTTTATGTTTTTTCTTTACATTACATTGCTCAATTGTTGGCATTTTCTAGTGTAGCACAGGTGAATTATTAAATTGAACCGCCTAGTCAGTGTGTTGCCACCAGGGTCACTTTGAACACCATCAACAGTCCACAGGAGCTGCTACATCTCTGCAGTTGACATGTCACTAATAACACTGCAGGAATGATGCAGTGTCGTGTGAGAGTGGGGTGGGGGGGTTTGTATGGTTTAATTGTGTGTGCATGTAAGTTTGTGTGGGTGCTGAAGGAAAAGGTCCGGTGTCCCAGTAAACCTGGTTCTCAGAAGGCTTCTGTCCACCATGGAGACTTGGAGAGGGGTTGTGGCAACTGAGCTCAGAAGTGAATATTTATTCTGTTCCTATTTAATAAGATGGAAATCAACTTTTGAAATATGAATATGTATTATGTTACAATGTGATGAGAGTAAACAGTTAAGATAAATATGTTACTATGTAATAAATTGAAGACATGGGTTTTTTTCTCTGCTACTTAACAATGGAATAAAATGCAGCTTTGCTATGCTTGGAATTGCGGAATGCACGGTGTGTGTGTGTGTGCGTGAGCGCGCGCGCGCGCGCGCCACTGTGAGCGTTGTGCCCGCGTAGTTTTTGAGCGACGGGCGTCAACGGCTGTCCCGAGGCGTCAACGGGCAGCTGTTTGCGTTTAGCCATATTGTGACGTTAATACGTACCAACTTTACGTTTAAAACGTGCCTTATATCGCCGTTAAACTGTCGCCGTTGGGGTGAGTGTTGGCTAAATACGTGAACATTATTCAGAATGTAATAATTCATTTTGACGCGCTCTAGTTCCCAAGAGTTTCAGTTGACTTCAGGGGTGAATGTTAGTAGCTAACCTAGTTAGTTCACGTTATACGTGACCGTGATACTTATCTTTAAATTACTCACGTTAACTCTAGCAGGTATCAAATAAACGTATATTTGAATTAACGTCAGAGCTATGACGTTATTTCAGGTTTTGATAAGATAACATAAAAAGTGACAGTTATAATCAGTTATTACTTTGCGCACAGAGGCGGGGGCGCGGACGCGTCTCATCATACGATGCGCGCCCCCGCGGCTCAGACGGGCACCTGTGATATAGCCACAGGATGAAGCGGAAGTTTGACAGTTGTCCTTCAGAATAAAAGCGTACAGATAATTTATTGTAAGTGTTTGAATTATACTGTTAAACTCACGTATTCAATGCTGGGCTTAAACTAGCATTATTTTCCAACTTCAATTAATTTGCCACTCATTTTCTCAATTGATCAATTATGTATTTGTGAATAGAGTCAGATAATATTGTTATATTGTTATAATCAGGAATTCAGAGATGTAATTTAGTATGAGTATTGTGCAATACGGAGAGAAATAGCAGTATTGCTTGTTTTGCTGTTATTAACAGCATTCAACAACACAGTGACACACAGGCTGCCTGTGGATGTTCTTTAGATCTCTCAGTCTCTCAGTAAAAGGTGGCACCTTTAACCTTACCTGCCAGTTTCCCCGAGCCTGCTCATCTTTTCTGAGCTCGTGAACGTTGTGTTAAACTATTAAATGTTCAAATAAGTAAACTGTCACCATGTTCTGCAGGATTTGTTTTCATTAAGTAGCCGGTGAATTTAATCTAGCTTGCTAATGTGGCTAAACATAATCCTATTGGCAATTGCATCGTTACACAATTGAACAGAGAAACGGATCTTGACAGATAAACATCATTAATTCATTGCACAGGAGATTTCCATGAGCCTTTTCTGCTAACGTCCTTTATTTTGAAAGCAGTCACCGGAAGTAGCGCGTTCTTCAGCCCGTCTGACTGGAAACAGGCTGAAGCTGCCGTCTCCATAACGTTACCTCCGAGGTACAGCCAAAAAAAATGATGATTTCTGAGCAGAAGCAGCAGCAGCAGCGGCCGCAGCCTGGACCCGGAGCAGCCTCCTTCTGCTCTGTCGGTGAGCCGTGAGCATGCCACCGCTCCGGCCTCCTCGCCCCAGCCTCACCGACACTCGTTCACCACCAGCAAGATGTATTTCAACCGGAGACCCAAGAAGATACACAGTGAGGGAGGTAAGCTAAAAAAAACAATAACAAACAAACACCTTATTTAATCATTGCTCCATCGAGGTTCCGCCTGCCGCCTAACTCGTGATCTGTCCCAGAAATCGGGGTTATCTCAGTGTTGATAACATGCCTATAATCATATAGGATGTAGCGGCCTGGATATAATCGTGCGTATTTGATATGTGCTTGGCATAATAACGGGTGGTCCGGGACTGCGGCATGCATTTGGGATGACTGCTGTAGCCTTTCGGTATTTATCTTTCAGTATCGCTCATTTTTTTTGGCACCGGTTGGGGATGCAAGGGCAAACTGACTGCAGGTTCCTGCATCAGTAATCACTGTCTATCCTTTTTGAAATACGTATTTTTATATAGATAAGTGGAGGATCGTGCTGTCCCTTAACATCACGAAAAGATAACAACATTTGTATTCTTTAGAGGATGGATGTGAGTCTGTTGTGTGACCTTAGTACTCATAAATGTACTGTATTTCCCATGGCATGATTATGGTATTATATAATGTTGTTGCCACAGCCTCTCATATCTAGACCTCATGCATCGCATCATATGGGATGTTTTCGTTTTGACTTGTCTTAATCATTCCATATATAGAACAAATATAAACCCAAGCTCATATAGATCAGTCAAAGAACAGCCTATTAGCTCACCGAATTAAGACCCACGTGACCGTCTAATGAGTGCTGCTTATTCTGGACCCGTCCGGAAGTGAAGCTCACCTGATCTAAAGGCCATCCACATCCAGAGTCTGTATTAACATCTCAGCATTTCCCAGTCTCATGTGTTGGAAAGATATGGTTCAGGATGTTGTACAGAGGGCCTGTATCTGCTTTATGCTGTAAACCAAGCTGTTAGTTTAAATATATTTAATTTAAATAGACCCCCCCCCCCCATGAGAAAACGGGATAGTGAGGGCTATATTAATCTCACTCTCAAGAACATGCATCATAATCTCCTTTAGAGTAAGAGTTGGTGAGGATGGGGATGTTTCAACAAAAATGATCAGACGGTTTCACACATGGCAAACAAAACAAAAAAAACATTGGATTGGATTGTCCTGGAAGAGAGGAGCATGTGTTTGTCTCATCCAGTGGCTTTTAATAGTGACTGGCATGTTGTCAGGCTGATTTGCTGTTGTGTTTGTGTGTGTGTATACTATGTGTGTGTGTGTGTGTGTGTGTATATTATGTCTGTGGCTGCATGCCTCATGCAGCTTCCAGAAATAGAAAGCAGGGCAAATTGTGAGCATAAATGAGCGCCAACTAGGCCAAACTATCTTCGGTTTTCCAGATATTTATTTGTTATTAAAAGAACACACCACTGGATTTTTGACACTGACTGCGGCAGCACACTTTTACCAGAAGACAGGTAAAGGTTAAGTGTTCAGCACCAGTTTCAACAGGTAAAAGCATGCGTTTTTGACAGTATAGTGACAAAAAAAGTACATAACTCTCGCTTTTAGCTATCATATTTGTGATTTTTGTTCAAATAGAATATCAGATGGTCAAACAAATGAGTCACACGACTAAGTTGTTTGATTTACATGTCTATTATGCTATTTTATGCTTTTGTTAAGACATTCACCAGTTCTCTTGTTTGTATCAGATCAGGTTATGTGGGATTTTCAGTAACTCTAGAGGAGCATTTGTTTTGTTTCTGTGGTCTAAAAGTTGTGAAGGAGCATTCACTGTTTGACATTTTTAAATCATAGGATGAGTGGCAGCCGGTACATGTACATGTGTTCCCTCCTGGATTCCCATTGCTGCCTTTACTGTAATCTCTTGGAGCCTGACCTCTTGATTCTTTGCTCTGATTAGCGAGCCGCCATATTCCTGGTGATGACGTCTGCAGCTACCAGTCTGTCACACGCTGTCAAACACATTTACCGACCGAGCTATTATTTTATTTGTTTGTATTTAATAGTGTTACAAATTCTGTCCAACATTTGAGTATTTTCTATGTTTCTAATAGCACCTTTTAATCGTGATTACTCACAAACACATAAAGCACTATACACATTGGTTGAAAAAGCACATTATATTGTCGGGAAAAAAGTGTTTTGGCATCCTGTCACATTAGGAAGCTAAACGAACTGTAATGAAGATGTCTTACAGTTTTTGCAGATTGTCTTTTGAAAACCCACTTTATTTTTATTTAAATGTAAGGGCACATCTTGTCCCTGGGTTGATGTGTCTAGTTTATGTGAGTCATGCAGATCATCCAACTGTCAACAATACATCTGTTTTGGAAAGATAATGACTGGTTGTCATGGCTGCCAAGCTACAGAAGATGCCATTTGGGAGATAGAGGCCTAATAAATTGCAGCAATGATGTAGTTGCATAACTTGGACACAGGGGGGCACTCCTGCACAAGCTACATGGTTTTGGTCAAGTCCATTTCTGTGTGCAACTCTTCAGCCCTACATCTTTCATTCGCAGGCATGAAACTCCTCTCACTATTAATGCTTCCAGCAACGGGCACATACAAACACATTTACAGTTCAGCTGTTGACACATAGGTGTGTTGTGTGGGGTATGTGTATATTGACTTATTGTCTTGTGTGTGTTGTTTTCTCCTGCCGCGGCCTGTCTGGTGCCCACAGAGCAGTTAGTGTTGACCACCATTAGGCAGGAGGCTTCTGAACTGCAGGACCCAGGCGAGGGCACCGGCGCTACCATGCGTTCCCGCCTCACAGACAGGTTTGACAAAAGTGAGTTTGCTCGAATTAGACTGGATGACGCCCCATTTGTGTCCGGAGTCCCACGGTGCATGTGGCCATGCGCAAAGGCTAGGAGCAGGTGTCTCCTAACCCCCGGCCCTCAAGAGCTACAATGTCTGGTTACTTACTCGAGTGTCTCTGGTTCTTGTCTGAAAAGGTTAAGACACAATATTGCTGTTGTGGACTCTGAATAATCTGTAGCTCCTCTGGGCCTGGAGTGATGAATGCTGGACAGGAATCAACCTTTTCACTGCATGTGCTTGTAGATAGTGGGGTGGCCACTCATGTCCGACCATGCTGATGAAGACAGACCGACATGCACTGGGATCCTTTCGCAAAACTTTTAATACAAACACGTATGCATGCTGTAGAGCACAGCACATGCATGTGTGGACATGGCATGTTGGAATAGAGCATGTACATGAACACTGCTGCATGTGTGTATGACACATAAGTGACTGAGCTGGATTTAGAGAGGTGGAAGGGGAGTAGCTGCATGTTGGGGGGCCTTGCATGATTTCTGGTGTTAAAGATGTATATTCATCTGTGTGAGTGTGTGAGAGAGTGTGTGTGTGAGAGAGTGTGCCCATAAAACAGTGTCTGTGTGTATATGTTCACATGCATACTTTAGTGTAATATGTATTTGTGTGCATGCAGCAGGCTCACCTGTAGGATTATCAGGTTATGGATTAGCAGCAGGTGAAGTTGCAGAGCAGTCACAGATGGGATTATCATGCTCATTCACTTGGCGCCTAAGAGGCTTTCTTGCCTTACCGTCTACTCTGTTTCGGTGGCAAATGGACCCATTGGGAATGCTTGGGGCTAAGTCAACCAGGACCTGCAAATAGGGCCTGCGGGTCACCCAGGAGACCAGGACAGCCATGGGACGTAAGGTTCGCCAAGGCAGACGACACGCTGTTGGTAATGCTCTTCTCACCACACAGCAAGATTGTGGGCTGGACAAAAGCACGCGGGGGGAAGATATTTAATGTTTGTAAATTTAACTGAAGTTATTGAAATAGGTGAAGTGGTTAGCTCAAGAACACTTTGACAGGCCATATGGCTGTTGGAGGATTAAAAGCAGAGACCTTGCGGTTGCAGGGCAATCGCAGAACCCACAGGCTAACGGTCTGACGACGATTTAGCCTTCGGAGGCAACGGCCAATATTTCTGAGGTTCCCGTGTGGGCAGTGCACAACGGATTTCTGGGCAACGGGACAAGAGGTCATTGTTTTACAGTCCAATTAGCAACTTGAGACACAAGAATGGCGTTAGAGTTGAAATGGGACATACACGAACAGATTTCACAAGTAACCATTTGACACTCGGTAAACAGTTAATTCTTTAGCTTATAAAAAGCTAAATCATGGTCAGACGGGAGCTGATGGCTTCTGAGATTGCATTTTGGCCTCTATGATTTTGGCCAATGCGGTCCACCTTTTTTGCTCTCCACAGGGACTGTTGACCAGCGTGCAACAAAAGCCTGCTCACACCGGATTGGTCAATACTACTCGGACTACAAACAGAAACCAGAACCATACTAATATCTTGTTCCGTTGCCTACCGATTCTGCATTCATATGCAGATCTCTGTTTATAGAGATTAGTTTAGGGCAATTCCTCCAAAAACATTGCAGCCATGTTGCAAGGTGAGGAAAAGGAAACCTGCTGGGATCAAATATGCACATTATATGCTACATACTCTGATTTGCTATGCTCATTCAGCCGCCCAAGTGCAATTGCATTTAAAATGTTTTGACAGTTTTTCAGATGATGAAAATGTGTATCAGTATGAGTATCTGTCCTCAGTGTGGCTTGTGGGGGTTGGAGTGTTTCGACAGCTGGGGATAATTGTAGCTATTCTAGCATAACTGCTGTTATGATTGTTATGATATCTATTACCTCTCTGGCTCATTCCCGCTCTGATGTTAAGTGCATCTCTTTACGACTTGATTGAATTAAACATGCATGCCTCTACAAAAGCTATATTTTTGCCATTTAAATCATAATTCTGGCCGTTGCGCTAATTGACAGCCACTGAGGGAGACACCGTGATGGTGGCTGACATGTGAGCAAGACTGGGCCACAGCACCAAATGTCTGGTGAAATATGCTCTGCCATACTGGAAAATGTAGATGAATTATGCAGCTGTCTCCATCAATAATTCAGTAGCCTGGCCTGCTTTTTAACGGTGAAACTTTGGACTTGGGCCAGGGCAGCTGGGACTAAACCCAAAACCCAAAGTTATTACTGCATATTTAGATTCATGAGGCTTTGATTAGTGACATTGTCTTCAAATGACATGCGTGATGGATTTAAATGTCTGCCTTTTTCAGACTGTCTTGGCCATGTTCTGCTTTCTGGAACAGGTGATTTTATCTACCCATTGTGAAAAGCGTGTTTGGTTTAATCGACTTCTAATGACGCAGGTATTTGTGTTAGAGAGACGGTAAAATGGCTGTTAAGCTTTACATAATGGACGGAAGTGTGGCTAATTAATCCATGGGATTGTTTTTAAGAAAGAGGACACTAACCAAATGGGTAGCTGCAAGTGTTTTGCTTGCAGGGTATGAGATCAGCGTGTTTGTTGAGGCCGGATCAGTCTAGTCTTACCTGTTAAGGCTGCACCTTATCAGACCTATGCTACCTGTCCGGCTAGCCTTCCTGCTTCATGTGAAAGTGACCTGGGTTTACTGCTGACTCATCAGTGATGCATCGGTAATGAGTTAAGGAGGTGACTACGCCTCTACTCCATCAGAGATGAATAACCGAGGAATTGATCTCATCAGAAATTAATTGGCGCTGAAGTGGGCTGCTGAGAAGGCCGTTATTGATCTGCTCGGAAAGATAGAGTCTATAGGGGTTAAAAGGTGGAGGTAAGGGGGGTGACTGTGTTAAGGAGTACAGTAGCTAAGCAAGAACAGAAATAAGCAGGAAGGTATAGAAAAAATTGACAATTCACAAGGAAGAAAGAAACAAGGAAAGAGAAATGCTTTGTGACAGAGAATGGAAAGCATGACATTACAGGTAACAGTGTGCAGCGCTCTTCACTACCCTTAACCTTGTATGAGCCATAATCATTTCCTTACAATCACTATCTTGATTGACCCCAGTGTCATTTGCAGTGTGGAGTTCTGTGATTGTGAATTATGGCTCTGTTGGGTCCGGCGGCAACTGCCTAGTCAGAGATATAGAGATTAGGGATCATTTTGCTTGGACAGACTTTGACCTTTGCTCTCTGCCTTGTTCCGACACTTTGTGGTCTGGTTCGGTATGGCACTATACTGAGAGTTTTTAACAGGGTTTAAGCTTTTAAAATCTCAAGCAGGTTTCTTTTGCAATGGCAGAATGCCTATAACTACAATAAAAAACTTAAAGTTTACCTCTAATAAATGCGAAAACCAAAGAAACGTATACATAGCTGTAAAGCGGCACTCCTGTAAGCCGTTTCCTGTAAACACACACAAGTTAATGTGTCTTTCAAAGGAAAATGTGCCTGATGGGTCAGCAGTGATAATACCTCATCCCGGGTCGTTTTACAATTCCTTGCCTTCTTTAGAACAAAAGCTTGAGTGGAATATAATGATATTTGGGTTATTGATGAGTGGAGCGACTGACCCATCTGTTGCAGGATTAAGGTGCTGCAGAAATTGGGTTTCAGGACTGGAAATTCAATCTGCGAAACCCTGGCAGTGTTTATTCGTTTCTAATTTATTTATGCAATTAGCCTGTTGTTTTAACTTACAGCCTCACTCACAGACAAACACACACAATGCACAGATCTCAAGCAATGATAACAACGAACTATCGCACACAAATGAGAACGACTATTTGATCCCATTATACAGCTCATAGTATATTAACAACTGAGCAGTGCATGCACACTTGTGTAAATAGTATTATCAAAATAATGAGAGTATTTTGTGAATCACTTAATCTGGCTTTACAGACAAATGCACTCCAGATAACACTCTACATCTCATTTCTGTAGATGCAGTATGAAACACGAACTATATCTGCGTCCATGCAAACTAATGAGAAATATATGAAGAGCAGAGACCTGTGGTGGGTGAACACATCATCACAGTGGAGGGGAAGCGACATGAAGTGATCTCCTGATGGATGGTTCCCGCCTCGGGGATGTCATTCGACCCATCTGCCTGACCACCAGACCTTAAGGCGATATCGGGCTTCTGGCCCTTTAAAAGCGGAGCCCCGGCGTTGCACCTCCGCAGCGCTGAAGGAGCTCCATATGGCTTCTTCTTTTTGTTGTCTGCGCTGGCACTTGTGAGCCGTTCGGCATCAAACTGGAGGGAGGGGATCGTTCAAATCGCGCCCAATAAAGACGTCCCGAGTGCGGCAGGTGGCCAGATGACACGGCGGCGGAGCTTGGCGGGCCAGTATCTTTCACCAGGGCCGGGAGCTTTCTCTTCAACAAGGCCGAGCAAGGAGAGAGGAGGCACGGGCTTGCTGCTGCATCTGTCCTCGCCCAGGTTCGCCGTTGTTGTACCAGCTGAGTAAACTGTGGCGTCCTGACCTGTTTGCGTTAGCGCTCACTTCCCCCACAATGTCCCGGCCGAGCTTTAGGCTACATATTGTCTGTCATTGGGCGCACTGCGAGGAGGAAATATGTCCCGCTCCAGGAGCTCGCACGGGAGTGAATGAGCGGAGATCACGACGCGTTAAAATGGTTGGAGATGACAAAGCCGGGCGGGCGGGGAGGCAGGGAGTCTGCAGAAGAAACGGGTTGCATCCTCTTCTGTCACTTTCTTTTGGGGCGGGGGGCAATTTGTGCCTGTTGCTTAATGACAAACCACGATGTGCGCCGGGGGGACCTGTGTGTTACATGGACAAGTTGGCGTGCTGATAAAAACAAACTGTGTATGTGTGCGTGTGTGTGTGTGTGTTTGTTCGCCATTGTGCATCCCTCAGCACATCCATTATACGCGGGGGGTCCCGTGGGCGTCGCGGAACAAGCGTGTGTGCATTGACGGTACCTGCATAATAATACTGAAAGACAGGGGGGGGGGGGGTTATAACGGGAAACGTCATTCAATCGACCACGCCGGCTTCAGCATACATCAGCATACAGTAGCCTCGAGTACTAATTGGTCGCCTTCGCTTTTGAACTGTAAACCACGTCTCCCGTCTATGTCTCTGTCTCTCTCTCTGTCTCTCTCTCTCTCTCTCTCTCTCTCTCCCCCTCTCTCCCTCTCTCCCTCTCCCTCTCTCTCTCTGTCTCTGTCTCACTGCCTCGCACTCACTCAGCCTCGCCTCTCTCTCATCAATCCAACGGTGCAGGACCTGCTTGCTCGTCCGGCGGTTACCGCAAGGCAGATGATGAGATGTCCGGGACCACTTCCCAGGCGGAACCCGTAGACGCCACCGCGCGGACGGTGCTGCTCAACCGGCCACAGAATACCAAGTTCTGCGACAACCACGTCAGGTAGGTGTCGCTGAGCTTTTACCGGCTGTGTGTTTTGCTATGGTGCATGTTGTGTTGCTTGTAGGCACTAATTTCTACCGTGTACACTGACAAATAGTGGCCTACTTGATGAATAGCCAGTATAGAGAGTAGGCTAGATCATAACTGATTTTAATGTTTTGTTTCCAAAAAGTTTAAATCAGTGCTTAATAAACCACGGCAAAGTATACACATCACCAGCCAAATGAAAACTCGGGTTACTCATCTTATTTTGTGTTTATTCAGAGAGTGATAAGCTCATCTTGACTATCTACTTTAATACAAATTGTTTGCCTGACTGGGGTCAGAGTGCATGGTCATCTTGTGGGTGTCTTGCTAAAGGACACTCATTGTAGATATTTACTAAGAGGGGCTTTACACACATTTTGTGAGGTTGAAGGACAACCTGTTACGGCTTGTTTGTATGTTTGTTTTTTCCCAGCATGCCATGTGTGACAAGTAGACTTTGGAACAAGTAGAATTTGCTCTTCTTTTTTTTTGATCTCACGCCATAACAATTCTCTTTCTTTTAGTTTGGCCTAAAATTACAGTAACCAAAACATTTAGTTTTACAATTACTACAATTTTGCAGGTGAAACTCTATTGATAAGACTCTTTAATAACTCACCTATTAAGTTGCAACTCTGCAGCGGCCCCCAACGGGTGAGGCTGATCTGAATCTCATTGGAAAGTGCTTGGCTTAACAACTTAACATTACCACGTTACTTAATCAATATTTCCTAATGTGTAATGAATATTAAAGGAAAGTAAGGTAATTCCATTTAGATGTGTTTAAATACATTTCAGAAAGTGCCTTAGCTTTGTCTGATTTCTCAGACCCTGGAGGTGTAATATTTGTAGTCAGGACTTTCTGTGCTTTGAAGTAGACTACAAATCTTGGACCAGAGTCTGATTATTTCACATATTGTGCTGCCGTGTCTTGGTGGCTCAACCCGGGGTTCAACAGTGAACATCTGAGTGAATTTCCTGCTTGTATACATGCATATAAGTACATGTAGTTATGTGTCAAAGGTGATGCTCTTCTGCTGCTGTGTGGCTATGTCATGTTTTTTATAAAAAAAATAAATGCAGCTGCAATATTGACCTAATAACTACACGTAGTTATGTGTCAAAGGTGTGGTTACAAACGTCAAGTATTCAAGTCGAGATGTCTCTTTCATAAGCATCATCCCAGCTGTCGTCTACGTATTTTATGGGTTCAGCTATGGTCGTAAATACAAATTTGCAGTCAGGCAAACTGTATTAGAGTTTGAATTAGACAGACAAAAAGGTCATTTGTACCATGTCATTACCTTTTTATTAATTCTATTTGTATGTACTAACTGTGCCTGCCGCCATAGGGAGCACTGGGCCTATGGTCTGTGAGTTGAAGGGTTGTCGTTAGCCTGCTGACATTCAGTGGTCTGCCATTACTGTCAGGAGATTTCATTTCCCTTTTAAAAGAGCCCGTTTCAGCTCCACGAATAAGATTAACACAAGTGCTCCCTGGCTCTTCTGATTGGATCACATGTGGTGTTCTGCCCATCGATGCATGCTGATTGGAGAATCAAGAGCACTCTGGCTCTATGTGGGTGCCCTCTGATGTCTCTGTATTCCTGTAACTCTTTAGTTTATGTTTGAAAGGTTCAATAGCCCTTATTGATTTTTCTTAGATTGAAGCCTTGTAGCTTTTATCTGTAGACTCAACTCACCTCCTCTCTGTTCCCAAGGTCCTCTACATCCATATTTCATTGTATGCAGTTGTGTTTATACAAACTAAGCAGTAGTGCTGCTCTCCTGTGTACAAATGCAGTAAAGTATCCTGCTCTATTATTCTAAGGAAAATACATGAAATAATAATGTAACGTAAACAATGTTTAACTCAATAACACATGCTCCATTCAATTTATACTTCAAAATTAAATCAAAGTGGTCGCAGAAATTAGAACTGACAATTATATTATACTGGCACTTGTATTTTCAACAAATCTACCAGCCGGTGGTTTGAGGGACACTTCTCTTTGAGCTCAGCGCGGTGTTGCCCTATAATATATGAAGAACATTGACCTTTTTTTTTTTTTTTTTTATAAATAAAAAACATGACAAAGCCACACAGCTGCAGAAGAGCATCACCCCTGCAGCTAACAGCTGTTAACACGCCAGAATTCTTTCCTACTCTGTGTGTGTGTGTGTGTGTGTGTGTGTGTGTGTGTGTGTGTGTATATATGTGTATATGTGCGTGTGCGTGGAGTCCGATATAACTTGTCTTTGATTAGATTAAGGCAGCTTTATATGCTGGATCATTGGTGTAGTATCAGTAACTGTGGGGTATTCAGAGCATCAGGGTCAGGACACTGAGTGCGTGCGTGTGTATGTGTGCTTGTGTGCGAGCGACAGACTAACAGCTGTTGCAACTCTGTTTTGTGTGTAATGTCCCGCTCTTTGTAGTTTGTGTGTGTGAGGCAGACGGAAAAAGCGGTCACGGGTTCATCTCCTAGGAGATTCTGAACTGTGATGGAGGGGTGCATGCACTTGATACACTCACACACACAAACACACTCTATCCATTAAACAAATGCCATCTCAGAAACTCTAACTTTTCACTCAGGCCACACCGGAAAAAAAATTATAAAAATTATAAAAAAAACAAGGCAGGCCTTGACTTGAAGGTTGACTTTTTTATTTTTAACTTCTCTAAAAGCTCTTACGGAAGCTCCTGGCTATAAAAAGGCTAATCAATACAGTTGTGGAATCAATGCAGTTGAGGTTGCCAAGGTTTCTTGCACCTATTTTATGGAGTGCTGGGTCTTAATTTAGATTGCTGGATTCAAAGTATTGGCCCATTTATAGGTGTGATGTGTGTGCACCCGATAATGGGTCTGTTTGCCCTCTCTGAGTACAATTTAGTTTTTTTTTAAATAGATTTTCAAGTGCTGCAATATTAAAACACAAATAGAGTTGGTTATACAACCTTTAAGGTAATGCTGTTTAACCCTGCCAGGCGAAAAAATCATTAGCACACAATTTATGCATGCGTTCCTTCTTTTGCTAATGCAATACCTGGCTCTCTGCCTCCATCGGTAAATGTAAACAGAGTGTTACATCTCCTTTATCCTTGTCTTCTTCTGCAGTACGACCAAGTATGGGATTCTTACCTTCCTGCCTCGGTTCTTGTATGAGCAGATCAGGCGGGCTGCCAACGCCTTCTTCCTGTTCATCGCACTCATGCAGGTAAACTCCACGCACAACGCCGTAGCAACCGCGATCTGCGCTGTTGGCTCTGTGTGCTGTTTGGTTTCAGTTCGATTCTGTGGCCCACACAGGCTTTAGATGACAAATCCTGAAGAGTTTGTTTTAAAACATTCCAGGATTTCCCACAGGCCCAGCTATTTTTGAAATACTGAGTTATGGATTATCCAGAGTTGTTTTCTGGATGACAAAAGTTAAGATTTGGTATATTTCTCACAGAAAGCCAGAAGGAACAGAATAAAAGATAAATAATGATATGATATAATGATTATTTCACAAATGGGTCACATCACATGCTTTTGTCAGAATTAATATATCAATAGATATTGATTAGATATTACAAATGTACTCATTTGATGAATTAAATATTGCATATTAATCATTTCCCTCACAACATGTGAAGTCCTTTCACAACTTTTAGACAGTTTCTAAACTGAAAGAAGAAATTTGATCAGGGAAGCTAATCACTTATCCCACTCTGTAGTCATTACCTGATTGGTTAGAAATATGTTCTTCCTCATGGATGGGAGGAGAAGACAGGTACTTGTTTTTTTTTCTTTTACTCTGTGAGACTCATGAAAAGTGGCACTGCCTTCCATCCTGCTCACATCAAAGATTCATTAAACAGTCCACTCAATGTATTCCACTGCCTTGTCTAATGTGTTTCTGTACCATCACTGTGGTGGTGCTTTATAAGTGCTTTGAGCTACTCAACACTCAACACTCACCATCAGCAATGATTTCTGATAGCTGCCTCTCTTGACTCTCTGACCAGCAAATCCCTGATGTATCACCAACCGGTCGCTACACCACACTGGTCCCACTCATCTTCATCCTCACGGTGGCCGGTATCAAAGAGATCATAGAGGACTATGTGAGTACCACAGCACCACTTGCTATATGGGTAGAAGTGACTACTTTTTAAATTACAGGAGAGGGGGGACATTATATTCCTCTCTTAAAAGCTAACACTTCTTTATCCGTCTTAACAGAAAAGACACAAAGCAGACAACACCGTAAACAAGAAGAAGACAACAGGTACCGTCTGCGTGTCTGTGCTTGTTAATATGCATCAACTGTCTATGCGCTTTTCCATGAGTGTGCTTGTGTCTATTTGTGTGGGTTTTGTTTTCCTTTCATGGCTGAGTGAATGGCTGTTGTCTGTCACTCACTATAGTGCAGGCCCCAGACAAAAAGTTTAGTCCCCATGAATACTGTATGAGTGCTGCTCTATAGGTTGACTGATGGCTGTGTTGTCCTTGTCTCTCAGTGCTGCGGAGTGGAGCCTGGCAGACCATCATATGGAAACAGGTATCAGTATCATCACAGACTTCATCTTTGTTGCTCTCTCACTCATCACTCGTGTGCTTTGCCTTTCTCTCCACCTCATCAGTTTTACAGTTCGGTTTAACATACTTCATTGGCATGAATGACATAAAATAATACAGTAAGAAGCGTCAAGAAGTGTCAGCTTAAAATATACATTTCTTCTCAAAATAGGAACAGTTAGTAATTTAGCAAATTAAACTAAATCAATTAAAGCAAAAGCATTCAAATAATGTAGCTAGAAGATCATGCAATTAGGCATGAAATGCAGCAAAAGCAGGAACAGTAGTAAATTAATGGTCTAGTTTTGTGAAATCAGCAATTTAAATTCTGACATTTCTTGGCATATTTCATTATTAAATGGTTGCAGCTGTCTCAGGAGCTATATTTTCTCCTCTTTTGGGTTTCATGCAGGATTTGTTGTGGCTACACTGTAGTCCCCCAGTCTGTGTTTGTTGAGAATCTATTTGTGTTGTGAATCCTTGACAGTAAAATGATACTCTTCCAATTAGTATTGATGTTTTAGGGGCAGACAACAAGTCAGTCGAGGATTTGTCCAATATTCCACATAAGCAGGTCTTGTTAGTTTAATAATTAGGTTTTCTGCAGTTCATCAGAACCAGTTGGTCTTATGTCATTTTCACATAAAGTTTTTTCTTTCAGTGCATTCTCTGCCAAGTTCAAGCTACTTGAGCAAAATGAACCCTTGGTTTTTCACAGTGCAACGCATGTTCACTGTGTGTTCTCGTGCAACACATGCATAACTATTGTCTTAAAATGTGGACTTCTTCTTGAATGTACTCATTAGCTGAGTCCAGCTGTGTACAGCCATGCATCAGCAGGTCATGTCAAATCAAACTTGAGTCCTTGTGTTGTGGTGTAGAGCAGGAATGTAGCCCCCTTGTTATTCAAGGTCTGAAAAGGTGAAGGAATTTGTTCCAGCTGCCCTGCTGATTCAATAATGTACACATGAAACAAAGGTGGTTACAATTAGTTTCCCAGAATGCTGCCTTTTATAAGGAGAAAAACTGCTATAAGTGCCATAGGAATTTTTCCCAGTTTTTGAAAATAATTTCTTTTCAAAAACTGCACTTTTGCAAGGCTAATAATGAATGGCTTTTTTCTCTCCTTTTATCTGTCTCTACATTCGTGTAATCTTTGTGTGTTATTCAGGTCTGCCTCTGTTGCAGCCTAATCCAAAAAGTTAAAGCTATGCACTGCTGTGCTCACTGTCACTTTATCTCAAGTCTTCCTCTCTTTCTATTCGCTGCCTCTCGGTTGGTCACTTAATAACCTGCCTCTTGTTTCCTCTGTTTGTCTCCCTCCTTTATACCCTCCTATTACCCCTTACCCTCTCTGCCTTAACGCCCCTCTTTTTATTTCTCCCCACCTTTTTTCTCTCTCACGCTGTTGCACTGCTGCGTCCTGGTCACAAGGTGGCAGTAGGAGACATAGTGAAGGTGACCAATGGCCAGCACCTTCCGGCTGACATGGTTATTGTGTCCTCCAGGTCAGACTTCAGTGTGTATGAGTGTGCATGTTTGTGTGTGAGCACACATGCCGTAGTGTATATTTATCTGTTAATATATGTGTTCTAATTGTTTGTTGTGTGTTAAACTACTCTCTAGGGCTGCAATTAATGATGCATTTTCATTATCAATCAATTGTTTACTGGTCTTTTGATTCATTGTTTAGTATATACAATTTTGTGATTAATTCCAATCTGATATTGCTGGAACCTAAAGAACTGTTTAAAAATGTATCAACTGTCATAAACCCAAAGTGTTCAAATTGAAAAATTTTATGAAATCATGTAAAGGAAGTGAATATTCATATTTGAGAAGCAGATGTTTAACAGTAATAATGTTAATACGGTTATTAATAAAAAGACAATTACATAATCGATTATTTGATATTTAAAATGGTCATTGACTGATTTCCTGTGGATTGATGGATTAATAATTTTAAGCACTACAATTTTTTGACGCCTCTTCTCTCCAGCGAGCCTCAGGCCATGTGTTACACTGAGACCTCTAACCTGGATGGAGAAACCAACCTGAAGATCAGACAGGTGAGACGCGATGCTTATCGCTCAGTTTGTGAGATTTATCACTGAATGGATTTTGCACTTGGTCAGTGAGGAATTTCTCCCCCAATTTAGGTTTTTAGTAGAAAATATGT
Source organism: Ophiodon elongatus (assembly GCA_016806645.1). Classification (NCBI taxonomy): domain Eukaryota; kingdom Metazoa; phylum Chordata; class Actinopteri; order Perciformes; family Hexagrammidae; genus Ophiodon; species Ophiodon elongatus. The sequence continues at coordinate 1,710,666 of JACSYO010000632.1, read as the reverse complement.
GTTGTTTTTTATAATTGTTACAGTTAGGATGCAAATTAACAGATTAATAAAAGATGTTAAAAAAATGAAACCTTACCTCCTCACAATACTCACATTTGCATCCATGTGGTCACACATAAGGCCTGATCATATTGAAGTTCATGTTCTCTTTCTAGCTCCTGTTTTTATTAGTGTTAGACTTGTTTTGTCTTGTGCTTTTCAGGAATGTACTTTGTGATAATCCTGGCTTGTCAAATAATTTTTTTCCAGGGTCTCTCGCTCACAGCTGCCTTTCAGACTCTGGAGGATTTGATTGCGCTGTCTGGACGTTTGGAGTGCGAAGAACCCAACAGACACCTGTATGACTTCACTGGCACACTGCGGCTGGAGAACCTGAAGTGAGACACAAACACACACACATAGACAGTTAGTGATTGACAAAAGCAAGTGTATTGTCAGTGTTAAATGCAAAAAGATATTTGTAAGTTAGTAGTATTCAAATAGTATCTTTGTATAAAATAAGACAACAGGATAAAACTATATAGATATCATAGATATTCATTTAACAATTTTCATCCAGTACAAAATACATCAAATTTAAAAGACAACTACTCATAGTAAAAACATTTGCATTCTTTGTGAATTAAAATTCATCAAGGGTTTTAGAAATTAGAAATTTTAGGCAAAAAAGTAAAGCTTGCGAAGTGACTCGACCACAAAGAAAACACCCATCGTATTGACAGCAATTTCCTTCTGGAGGCATCAAACAAAAATGCAGGTTGCCCTAAATTTGTATTAATCCATCATGTTTTGTTTGCTCTTCTCAGTCCAGCTCCCCTGGGTCCAGACCAGGTGTTGCTGCGCGGTGCCCAGCTCAGAAACACGCAGTGGGTTGTGGGAATTGTTGTCTACACTGGCCATGACTCCAAGCTGATGCAGGTAAACCCAGTGTCTTGTCTGAATACAATTCACTGTGTATAGTGCTTCAAAACTAAATTAATTTGATATTTTAAATATTTATCTCCCCTCTTAGTGAACTTAATAGGAATAAACATAACTGGGAGAACAGTCCTAGTATTTGGATTAACGACAGTTTTTCGGCAAAAAATATTTTTTAATTATGCATGATAAATTAAAAGCGAGGGGTCTTCTTCCCAGTGAAACTATTGCTACCTAATGCAACTGTACCATCATCCAGTATTGTCTTGATGTGAGTGTCTTTGTGTCGTATTCATTGACCTGTCCACCTGCCAGAACTCCACCAAGGCACCACTGAAGCGCTCTAATGTGGAGCGGGTGACCAACATGCAGATCCTGGTCTTGTTTGGCATCCTGCTGGTCATGGCCCTGATCAGCTCTGTGGGCGCAGCCATCTGGAACGACAAACATACTGAAGATTCCTGCTGGTACCTGTCCAGGGCTGGTGAGAATGCACACACACACGTACTGCATTTCACAACCAGTAATATAAGTCTCCTAACGTTAATGAGTTGGCATTAATACACGCTTTAAGGGTCAGTGAATATTGTGTGTTTGTGTAGGTGACATCTCCACTAACTTTGCATATAACCTGCTGACGTTCATCATCCTGTACAACAACCTGATCCCCATCAGCCTGCTGGTCACTCTGGAGGTGGTCAAGTTCACACAGGCCCTCTTCATCAACTGGGTATGGTCCATGTGTGTGTTGTAATGCATGTTTTCCAATTACTAGTACTGTAAGTAGTCAAATATTTCTGATCCCTTTTGCTTTTGTTGGGTTTTTCCCTCAGGACATGGAGATGTACTACGCAGAGACAGACACGCCGGCCATGGCTCGAACGTCCAATCTTAATGAGGAACTGGGCCAGGTCAGTTCCTACCCCTCCTCATAATCAGTGGCTTTAGGATGGAAAGTAGGAATGCCCAGGGTTAGCATTACATACACACTCAATCAATACACCCCTGTTACATGTGCAGTGTTTGCTTACATTACTTATTATCTTTTCCAGGTGAAGTATCTCTTTTCCGACAAGACCGGAACACTGACCTGTAACATCATGAACTTCAAGAAGTGTACCATTGCAGGAATTACATATGGGTTAGTCATCTCTCTTTTTTTTGTTGTAAATAATTCTTGCCTCTTAGCTCTACCTGTAAAAGGAACCACCTTCTAAAATAAAATTAACTTAGACTGCCACTAAATGCACTTTAGCACCGAATAACCTTTTAATCTCTAAATATTAAACAAATGCATTACTTCCTTGTAATAATGTGTTGCTATTCTTTTAACTGATTGAACTCTGACATGCTTGAACAAATGAACTAACCAACTCATCAACTGATTGATTCCTTTTCCAATACAACCTCATTCATCACTGCAGCCACTTCCCTGATCTAGACTGTGATCGTTCAATGGATGACTTCAGGTCAGTGACCTTCTCCTCCGACTGTCTCATCCGTCTTCCCCTTTCTGATAGTCTTTTCTCCATTTTAGGCTGTGCATGTTTTAAGAAATGTACCGTGTATGCTTTGATCAGAATAATAGACAAAAAGTTGACAATTGTTCTACACAATATTAGATTAACCCCTGCCATGAATCTGTATTTCTTATCTCACAGCAATCTGCCGTCCAGCACCAATAACTCTACAGAGTTTGACGACCCAACTCTCAACCAAAACATCGAGAACCATGTAGGTGTCTCTAAAGCTTTTCTCATTTGTCTTTATTTGAAGCAAACCTATTCTGCCCAAAAGTGAATGAAGGATGCTGTTAAAAACCACGTCCACTCTGTTTGTATGTATGTGTTCAGCCTACATCACCTCAGATCTGTGAGTTTCTGACAATGATGGCCGTTTGCCACACGGTGGTCCCAGAGAGAGAGGAAGACCAGATCATTTACCAGGCCTCTTCTCCAGATGAAGGAGCGCTGGTCAAAGGGGCCAAAGGGCTCGGTTTTGTCTTCACTGCCAGGACCCCGCATTCAGTCATAATCGAAGCTGTAAGTGTGTATCTATGTGTTTTACTGCAGGAATTACTGCTTTATGCAAAGTTGAGAACTGACTTCTTGTTGTCGATTTCAGAGAGAAAAAGAGATGAGCTATGAGCTACTAAATGTGCTGGAGTTTTCCAGGTAATACTCCAATAAATGTTCTTCTCAGGCAGTAAATAACTGTGTAATATAAAACTGTAGTGTGTTTTGAAACTAAGCCCACTGCTTCCTTCACAGTAACCGCAAACGCATGTCTGTGGTGGTCAGAACCCCCAATGGGAAGCTACGGCTGTACTGCAAAGGAGCGGTATGTTTATCTCATTATGACTGTAAGTGAGCTCTCCAAATATCCTTGAACATTTTTCAAAAATGCTTATTTTGTTGTTTTGCAGGATAATGTGATTTTTGAGCGTCTGACTGAGGCGTCCCAGTACAAAGAATTAACTGTTGCTCATCTGGAACAGTTTGCTACTGAAGGTAAGAGAGAGAGAAGGGAGAGGGACGGGAAGCCATAGTTGAGTGTAATTTAATGTTTAAAAGATGCTTATTTGTTTCACTGGTGTCAAGACTTGACATTACTTGGTCCCACCTCAGAGCCATCTTTCCTAAGTTTCCTCCATTCTACCTGCTTCTCAGCGTTCCAAACACTCACTCCCAGTTAGAAACTCAATCTATTCTCCATGATCACACTGATTGATCGTCTTATCCTCCTCCCATCCGTCCAGGACTGAGGACTCTGTGTTTTGCCTATGTGGACCTGGAGGAAGACGCCTACCAGGAGTGGCTAAAGGAATACAATCGTGTCAGCACTGTGCTCAAAGACCGTGCTCAGAAACTAGAGGAGTGTTATGAACTACTTGAAAAGGTAAACACACCATCGCTTTCTCTGTACTGATGTGAGATGTCTGGAAATCAAAGCAGAGACCTGACAAGTCTTCATGTCATGAAATTCATACTCATACAAACACACACTTCATGTTTGCCAGCAGGTGGCAGAGTGGCTCCATTGATTCCCACACTGCAATAAATAGTTGTCCTTCATTACTCATCATGTTTCTAAATTGCAATACACAATTATTTTAGCAGATTGTAAAGACAGATACTGCTCCTTCCTAAAGGGATGGTGTTGTGGACATCTTGCATTGGTCAGAAATATGGCAGTGATAAGTGAACAAAATAATACAGAGATTTCAGATGAGAGGACATTCACAAGAGAGTTAAACTAATATGTGGGCAAACCAAGGATTTAGAGTAGAGTCAAGGTGGGAAGTAAGTGAACAGGAAAAAAAGAGGAAGCAGTTGCAGGAGGAGTGGAGCTCAGACTGGGAGACCACAAGGGCAATTACCTTCACCAGTGTGCCAAAAGCCCCATAAAACTGGAGTCAACAACACAGTAGTGTTAACTTGTGTGTCCGTGCGAGTGTTTGTGTGTGCGTCTGAGTGTGTCTAATGAGGGTACACATGCATTTAAATGCTGAACAAATTAAAGCAAGGGGGGGAAAGGTAATGGGTTACTTTTTGGCACGAAGACAGAGAGTTGGTACAGAGGTCTAAAATGAGCTGCTGTACCAACTGAACTGAACTTGCTGGCATCGCTCTCATCCTCTAACTAGATATGGATGATGTTTTCTGGAGAGAAAGAGCCCTCACATACAGTCTCGGGATGTTTGGCTGAATTTGTTGCCTCAATATAATTTATTCTAACCTACTCTCCTCTTTTGTTCTCACTGTCTTTTTGAATGTTATTTCTCCAATTATTTCTGTTACAATCTTCTGTTCCGCCAACAGAACTTACTACTGTTGGGCGCCACCGCCATAGAGGACCGCCTCCAGGCTGGCGTGCCAGAGACCATCGCCACTCTGATGAGGGCCGACATCAAGATCTGGGTCCTCACTGGAGACAAGCAGGAGACTGCCATCAACATTGGTAAGAGCGAAGCCTTTAATATAAACACTGGCCAAAATGTGGGTTAAAGTCACAGGAAGGACAGTTCTGCCCCAAGCAGCTGTGAGAGTGCTTTTAGTATGTGCCAGTGAGGTAGGCAAATCCAGCGATGGGGTGGAAGTCCCCTTGGCTCTGCAGCTAGAGTTTATTGAATAATGGCTAATAGTAGGCATTGTGTGTGCCATTAAATGCAAGACAATTCTCAAATGTCGAAGTGCCAGTGGTACAAAGGGTAGAAGGGACTTAAAGTTGCACAGGAAGTTTGTGGCAGATGTCCACAAAAACAACACTTCCAAATAAGAAATTAATTTAGTTTAAAAGTTTGGACTCTCTGAGACTGTACTGTGTAAATTGTATTTATTTTTCACACACCTTTATGTGATTGAACTGCTCTATATACCTGTAGGAGTATTCAGAATAATTGTGAGTTAGTGGTTTTGCTGTGTTTAATTGGTGCATGATGTAGTTGAACTATGCATAACGGACTACAATAGAGCTATGATGATGGCCAGAGGCTGATGGAGGAGAATGGAGTCAGATAGCTGTGTGAGAGAATGGAGCAGGATTTCGTAAATCCAGTTGTACATGAGACAAGGTTTTCCCCTGTGTGTTGGATTTGAGTACATCTAATCTCTCCCCCATCCCCCGTTCTCTGCCTTCCACTATCTGTTTCTGTTTCTCAGGTTACTCCTGTCGTCTGGTGACACACGGCATGTCCCTCATCATTGTCAATGAGGACTCTCTGGATGTGAGTAGACCCTCCTCTTCCTCCTGCCGACCTCGTTGATTCACGTCTGTGTACACTATGTACAGTAGTGTGTGTGTGTGTGTGTGGGGGGGGGTCAGGGAGGGGGTTAAGTGGTGGGGTCTTAAGCAGGTAGTACTGTGGGAACTAGGGTGTGGTCCACAGCCAGATTGGTGGGTGGGGCTCTTTGTGTGCTCACAGGTGCAGGTAATTAAAGTCTCTGGTGTCCCTTTGGAGAAAGGGATGAAAAGAGACAAGTCGTGAACTATCACTTCTTTCCCTCTCTTTATTCCCCTCTCCTTCTGTCTCTTTCACAACATTCGCATACAGTACCTGGCTTTCAACGATCACACAGTATTCTCGCACTATTTGTGTCTCTTTATCTGACCTGTTTCTCGCTAAAAGCCAGCGGGGTCACAGACTGTATGTGTGTTAACATGTACATATGTTCCTGTGGCTATTTAAAGTGAGATCAGAGATCTCTAAATTAGATTTCTACCCGAGTTATGTGCTCTTTGCTTTCAGGTTTCATGTGTGACTGCTTAACCTAAGTGGCTTGATTACTGTCATGTGTCTTTGTTTCTGTCTCTCTCTCTCACACACTTTCTGACTCCCACATGTGTGCCGACACTCAAACACTTGCACACACACTCGCAGTGTGTTCACTTTTATAGAGTTTGTTTATATGTGAGACTGGGGAGATTATGCCTCCATAAAGTTTAAGCGCCGGAACTGTGTGTGTGCGCTTGTGTGTATTTGTAAATGTGTGTTTGTGTGTGAGGGCCTGTTTGTTGGCCAAAAGAGGGATTTTATTAGTCTATAGCATGATCAACACAGCATACCTCTGTATGGTTAACATTGCATCCAATTGGAATCCTGTGTAGAATATTTTAATGTTGGTCATCATTTAAAATTTAAGTGCACAACTTCACACCTATAATCGTTTTCTTTCCTGTATTACGCCAACTTCTAGCAAAGGAAATAGTCGTGATTTTAAATTAAAATGTATCAAAGTGGTGTCTGGCTGGTTAAAAGCCAGACAGTGTGCAAGGCTACTTAAGACGCTGAATAAACTGAGCTGGACAGAGTGAACATTTAATGTTGGGGTAATACAGGTACTTCAGCCTGAGAATTGCCGATGTGATTAGTACAAGAGGGTGAAAGCTAATAGAGTTATCACTGTAAATGGATCATTCTTAACATGGTTTGTAAGATTTTGTTGCTGCTCTGTCTTCCATATTTTACCATCAGGGCTCCCAGGGTCATAAGATTCCTGGAAAAGTTATTACATTATAAAAACTGATTTCTAGGCCTGGAAATTGTTTGGAATACACATTATTTTTGGCTAAAATTAGTTTGAATATGTGGTCATGAAAATCCCCAAATATGTCGAATGTTTTCTGAGGTCGCCAAGACCTTGCTTCCCCATGTCACTCATAGATCCATGCTGCCGCTCTGTCCCTGGTGCTTCCGTGTGGGGTTTCCCAGAGGCGCATGTTCGGCCATGGTTGTGGCCAGGCAGGTTGACGGCTGCTGCTGCCGCGTTTCAGCCAAGCCCCCAGGGAGAGAGACGGGCTTTAGAGCAAACTTTACATCGTGGCCAAATGTGGCATGACAATTTCCGGGTCTGTCACATGACGCCAAAAAAGGGTTCCAGTAAACAGTAGTCAGAAAGTCTGATTGCTGTCGGGTCAACATTTGTCTAACAGGTGAACAAGTTCCATTCCATTATCCAAACCGCTTATCCTATTTAGGGTCGCGGGGCGCTGGGACCGATCCCAGCTGACATTGGGCAGCTGGGGTCAGGTCGCCAGTTTATCGCAGGGCACATATATAGAGACGGACAACCATTCACGCTCACATTTACACCTACGGGCAATTTTAGAGCCTCCAATTAACCCTAAGTTGCATGTCTTTGGACTGTGGGAGGAAGCCGGGGAATCCGGAGGGAACCCACGCTGCGAGGGGGAGAACGTGCAAACTCCATACAGAAGGGCCGCCGGGATCGAACCCTGACCCCTCTTGCTGTGAGGTGATAGTGCTAGCCACTAAACCAACGTGCAGCCCGGTGAACAAGTTGTTTCTTTAATTTTCTTGCCCTACCATTATTGCTGATACATATTTGAAATTCTTGTGTATGAGCTTTAATTGCAGCCAAAGGGAATGTTATGCTTATCTTCCTTGGGGAATTCTTCTCCAGAGATAGCACTTCGACTTAGGTAGATCCAATAGCATATTAGACAAGAGGTTTTTGTTTCATAAAGTCTGAGCATTTTTGCACCAACACGTTAGAAAAGTGAACTTTCTAAATCCTTTCATTAGAAATATTTTCAAGCTGAAAAAAAAAAAGATTCTTCTACAGCTGAATGACTTGTAATGAGGCAGGATGTGCTGTCGCAGTAAAGGATTTAGGCTATTGCTGAGAGGTGCCGCTGTCTAAAGATTGGACTTACTGTACAAACAAAAAAGACTGGTGGGAATGATGCGTAAAGTGACTGACCTGATCAAGTAAAAATGTCTAGAAAGGTCTAATTTTTCAGTCAAATCTTTCCATCATCGAGAGTTGAATGAAAGTGAAATGCAACCAGAACTAAGGGAAAAGTCTGTTTCTCTGATAATGACATGACTGACTTAACTCTTACTATGACTAGAACTATTCCTGACATGATTTTGCGTAATGCAGTTTTAGAACGTTCTCATGCCATATGCAGACAATAGATTCCATTTAACAGCAACCCAAAACAACTTGATGCAGTAGGGAATCTATTTTTCAGCTGGAAAGCCCGGCCGCAATCCACCGTACACCCTGCTGATGTGTCCTTGAGCAATTTTTGGAATTTGAACCTGAGGCTTATCACTCAAGGGGTTCTTTTGTAAAATAGTTGTACAGACACATTTCTTTATGGCACAGAGAGACAGCTGGTTGACATGAAACATAAACCATGGGTCATGAGTGGAATTCTTTGCTTCAGAGTCTGGTGCATTTTGTAGCACACGTTCAAGTGGATGGACATGCAACACAGCAAGCATGAGGCAGAATAAACCACATGACAAAGTACTGCAACAAAACTCAATTACCTTCACATCCCCTCAAAATACAACAATAATGGAGTCCCACAGATAATCGTATATTTTTCAGATCAGATATGAAATATCCTCTCCCTTAAAATACATCATATTAATATATTGATTCACAAATGTAGATTTGTATTTGGAGATATGGATGTCAGAGAAGGAACATTCTGTCATCGCATGTAATGTGGCATACTTGTGTTTGCGCGTGGTGTCACAGTCATGCCTGTCAATCAAGACGACTTCAGAGAGCTCTGGTTGTGACTGGTGTTCGGTGCGGATAAAAGCAAACACTGTCTTCAGTGCATCACTTATCTCACACTTAAAATAGCTTGCGTCGGCTCAGCTTCTTTGTGCTTGTTGGCCTGTTTGAAATTGTAACCCGCATGTGAGCGAAAACAGAAGCTGCTTATCAAAATCTCACCTCGAGGTTGACCTCCTGACCCCATTTAACAGACTTTGTCCCCAATTTTCACTCTCGATCGCACCCTTTTTCTTTTATCAGTGTGAAGGCTGATCTGTGCGGTGGATCTCGCATTTGCCAGTCTTAACAGCAGATGCCCTCCCCCCCATCCCCCACCTCCCCCACACCAAGCCCATTCTCCACTCCATGTATTCCTCACACTACTACCTCCACATCTGTCAGCAACCTCTCTATGTGCATAGAGAGATTACACTGTGTGTGAGTGAGAGAGTGAGAGAGTGAGAGAGTGAGAGAGAGTGAGAGAGTGAGAGAGTGAGAGAGTGAGAGAGTGAGAGAGAGAGTGAGAGAGTGAGAGAGAGAGAGAGAGAGAATGAACAAGCAACAAAATATGCGTGTTTATCTTAGTGGGAGAGCAGGAGTGTGTTTGTGAATAAAGCAGGGGAGTGTTTATTGTACTTCATGTATGAGACAGACAATCTGGATAGAGAAAGGAAGGGAGAGACGAATGGTGCTGAGCCATGTGAGGGCGATGAGTGAGTCGTAATGCGATCTCCTTTTGGTGCTCCTCCTCTCATCAAAACAAACCCTGTGAGCGATGCCTCCTGGGTAAACGGTTTGCGACCACTGGAGCTGTGACGAGCGCCATCTGTCACCTTCAGATCACATGCCACACACAGACTGACACAAATCTTTGCCGTGTCTCTTTCTGTTTAGTCAATACTGAAGGACACGCAAGCATAAGAATGTACGGTCTTCTTTTTTTCCCCTCTCGTATCGGTCTCTAAATCTGTCACGTACCCTCTCCGTTTACTCAAGATGCAGTGGCACGGGATCACCCTGATCAGCTTGATAGTTCTGAATATACATTACATCTAACTTTCCCACAATCCCCCGCTCCCGTCATGCTGCCCGCAGTACAACTCTAAAACAAACAACATCTCTCTTCTGCTCATTAATCATCTTAATTCACACACACACACACACACACACACACACACACACAAACACAAACACAAACTCACATTTTGCGCCTCAACTTACATGCTCTATTGTTCTGGCATTTTTCAATTTGTAATAGCTTTTTTTACTTCTGGCCTCCCACTGTTAAGTCCACATGTCTGTGTCTATTTTATTTCTTTCGGTCCGCTGTGTGTGTTTCTGGCTAAGGCAGCAGAGGATGTGGGTGTTTGTACAGATGCACGGTCAGATAATTAAATGGTATATTAAATCTCAGTGGTGGTGACAGAATCTGCACTTCAGATATGAGCATGTCTTTCTCCGCCTTCTTTTCACTCCACAGCGCTCTCTCTCTCTCTCTCTCTCTCTCTCTCTCTCTCTCTCTCTCTCTCTCTCTCTCTCTCTCTCTCTCTCTCTCTCTCTCGCTCTCGCTCTCGCTTTCGCTCTGGCTAGCTGGCTGTCTTCCTTTTCCCTGAGTCTAGTTCACACTCCTTGTCCTTCATCATTCTCCTTTTTCTCTGTACCTTTTCCTATTCATCTTGCTTAGTGCTGTTTTTGTATATTTTACACTCTGCCTATGTACATTCATCATGATGGAACTAGCGATTGAGCTCTCTTTGAATAGAGAGGGTGGCCTGGAACGGATCAACATTTGGCTTTCCCCTTGCTCACTGTGTGCATTTATTTATATCGTGTGTGTGTGTGCGCACATTTCATGGTAAAGCATGCAATGAGAGAAGGTGACCTGTGATATCTCAAACCGCCTCCATGCCCTTCCCATTTTGTGGTCCAAATATAAACCTGATAAAATTCCATGCAGAAGGGCCTGTGAACATGGTTTACAAAGTGTGTGTGTGTGTGTGTTTGTGCGTGTGTTTCCGGCCTCTTCGAGCTCAGATGCGTATGAAAAATAAACATTTAGTTTGGAACATAAAACTGCTCGATCTGTCTTATTGTAATTGGTGCAATCAAAGAATTTCTCCTCTCCGGTCTTCAGAAATAGCGGGTAATTTAGCGTGAGAACGAGGAAAGTTACATTTTAATGGATGTTTCTTTGGTTTCTCTTTGAGAAGGTGTTAAAAGATCATAGTGGACCTTTTGTGAGCTGTTTCTTTTCATGTTAAGACGCCGTTCTTTCTCATGAGGATAGTTAGGTCTGGACTTGCTGTACTTTGGTAAATGCCTGTCTGTTAGCTTTCAAAGCTAACTAGTGTTTGTACCTTAGTTACCTTTTTAATCCTCTATAGCTCCCTGCAGACTTGGCCTGGTTATTATTCTGGGTTATCTTAGCCGCCGCTAAAGCTTTGACTAGACTTGCTGTGACAAGTCACTGTGTTGTATTAGCACCTTGCTGATAGGCTGGTGAACTGTTTGCATTCACTTGAGGATTATACCGTGTGTGTGATCCCCTCTTTTAGTGCCTTTCAAGATGTGAAAATGACATGGGTTCACACTATTGTCAACTTCAGGCGCAACTAAGCCGTTATTATTATTATAATTTCCCTCTAAATAAGAGCTGCACAGACTCAAGCTCTGTGTAGAAAAATGGGGAAGACATAAACATTCAACACCCACCGGCCCAAATATGTGTCATGTGCAATGTTTTTATACAATAATTTTTTCACTTGCGTGGTGTTTACTTTGCACTATGCTGCTGAGGCTTTTTGAGTCCATTCCTCAGTGATGAGGTGAGGACAAGCAGGGAAAAGGAGGTTTTATCAGATTCTCATCTCTCACACATGCATGACATGTACACATACACACAACCCCTGTGCAATTACATTGCTAACATACAACACTCATACATGCATACACGTGTTTTACTCCTCTGTAAAAACACATGCACATCACACACACACACACACACACACACACACACACACACACACACACACACACACACACACACACACACACACACACACACATGGACACTTTGAGCTTCAGGACTCTGACAACCTGTAATCTCCTTTAATCCTTTCATTATGTTTTTGTTTTCCTTTCCCCTGTTTGGGGAAAAAGGTGAATGCAAACAGGAATTCCGGCATACAAAGAAAAACACACAGCCTCAGGCTGAGAAAACAAGAGCAGGGAATTTTTGGGAAGAGGAGGGACACTTGTGTGCATGTGTGCATCGCTATTTGGCAAGGAGAAGAGAGACAGCATTGTTCTTATGATTGTGTTGCATACATATATGTGAGCGCGTGTGTGCGCTTGCTGTGTTGTCTCCTGCACATGCTGACTGGTAGACAGAGGGGTCATCTCTCCGCGGGTCACTGGACTCTCGCAGGTCTGACGGCCGCCAATAACCCGCTGTGAGAGAATGTGTAGATTCTTAACTCCGCCAACTTTTTTAGATGTTTGTGCACTTTTGTGTCTCGGGTTTGTTATTTTTAATCTGATTGCCATGTGTTTAGTTGGAGTGCAGTTGTTTCCACAAACGGTTCCTGTCATGGGGCGTTTCATTTTGCATCATTTCTTGTTTATTATTTATATAAGCTGAATTCCACATGTTCAACTAACAAAAGTGGATAGACAGTTCGTGAGTTGATGCTACAGTATTGGACAGCACTCGATGGATAAAACATTTTCTTAATGTTGGAGGGATTTTAATAGGCCTTAACCTGAACTCACCTGGTGATCCCCTCAATGTAAAGAGCTCTCAGAAACATCAAGTCAGAGCTGGAACTGTTAAGTCCTATTAGCCTTTTTATTTTACTGATCTTGTACTCTTAAAAGATCCTCCTTTATTTCTAACATCCATGCTTTCAACAATCCTGGAAGAACTCTTATTCCCAAAAAGGTTTCTTTGTCTTACAAAGAATCATTGAGAAAGCTTTCTTCAAAAAAGGGTTCTTCAGAAGCAAATGGTTCAGCCCTTCAGGAAGAACCCTTTTGAAACCCTTATTTCTAAGAGGACATGTAATGGTTTGATTTAATAATTGAAAGTTAAAATTGTTCCTTTCTATTTGTAATTCTGGTTGGATTATTATTATCAACAGAACTTCTGTACAGATCGACCACACAAGGCAAATATGATCCACGTGGAACCATTTTAATGCTCTGTAACAGTGGGATCCCATGGAAGTCATGATTTCAGTCAGTGGAAATGGTAGGACTCAGGTGTGTGTGTGTGTGTGTGTGTGTGTGTGTGTGTGTGTGTGTGTGTGTGTGTGTGTGTGTGTGTGTGTGTGTGTGTGTGTGTGTGTGTGGTTACTTGTAGCGTGCCTGCTCCTCCACATGGAATTCATTACAACTCCATGGGATGTTTATTTTCTCTATTAATCCCTGTTCCTCTATTATCAAGAGCTCCATCAAAATTGCCCCCAAACTACTGGCCTGCAGGCAATTTGGCATTTACACACACACACACACACACACACACACACACACACACACACACACACACACACACACTTACTCTTTGCTATTAGATATGAATGATTTTTTAACCGTTTTAACCTGGCCACACCAATAGTCAATCTTTTTTTCCCTCTTTTCCTCTAGTTGTGTGTGTCTCTTGCATATTTGCTCCCACTGTGGTGTTTTGCTGCTTTGTAAAGTAAAGATTTTAGTTTTGATGCCATGATCCAACCTGCCCCGAGGACCTCGTAGCATCAGTGTGTTGTCATAATGTCTAGAACAACTGTGAACTTTATATTGGCATTCTTAATTGTTTAGTGTAAACACAAGCAAATTCTTTCCCCAGATGAAGGCTGCCCATGAAACCAAGAGCATATGTCTTCCATTTGCTGCCAGTGGTTTTGACCTTTGAACAAATTGTCTGTGTGTTTTGATGTGTGTGATTTGTATTTTCTCCAGTTTAAAAGGCCACAACATGTCCCCAAAAACATAAAACCTGAAAATGCACTCACTTGAAGATGTCAACTTACTTGAAGATGCTCCCTCAATTAATAGTGAGGTTCAGGTTGAGGTTAGGGTTTGTAGCACTGGTGTGTTCGTGTGTATGTTGCAAACTTGAACCAACTGTAGAAGAGATGTTGGAGATAAAGCCTTGTCAGTAAAAGCATGTTGATGATGTGTGAAACTGTCTAACTGCTCTCTGAAGCTTAGTTTTTGGTGGAAATGGAGAATATCTCGTCAATCTTCGTTTAAAGATGTAAGAAAACCCCTCCTCATTGTGTCTTTGCAGGCTACCCGTGCCACTCTGACAGCTCACTGTTCATCCCTGGGCGACTCTCTGAGGAAGGAAAATGAGCTGGCTCTGATCATTGATGGTCAGACGCTGAAATATGCACTGTCCTTCGAGCTCCGCCAGGCCTTCCTTGACTTGGCGTTGTCCTGCAAAGCTGTCATCTGCTGCCGGTAGGGAAGATGCATTCATCACACGCACACGCACACGCACACGCACACACGCACATGCACACGCAGACTTTGGTTTATTATACAGTATCTGCACAGGTCTAGAAGGTCCGGAAAAGTTTGGACAAAAATATTGAAATTCCGGTGCTTTCTCTTGTTTTCTTGCTTAAATCTTCTTTAAAAATGGTTGCAACATTTGACTCAAAATTAGTCATTGTTGATGAAATAATTAATATTGACAGGGAACAATTAGCTGTTTAGGATGGAATTTAATTATTTTGAACTATAGCATTGAATCTAATTAAAAGGAGCATGAAAAGTAAAAGTCCTGTGTGGACAAAGCTTCCGTCTTGTGACCAAATGTTTTTTAACTAATAAGTATGCAAGAAGTTTAAGCACTGTTTATTTTGAAAAAAGATACACAGCATCATTGTGCTGTTGTGGGGAAACCCCTATGTACAAATAAAAACAGAGAGGTTGTCCACGCTCAATATTTTTTAATGCAACATTTCGACTTTACAGGTCTTCTTCAGGCAAACTTTTAGTCCTGCACCTGTACCCAACTGGATTTGAATGTCCACCTTTTTAGCTTGAAACAAAAGACGAGGACACTGTTCTATGGTTTTGTATTGTTACAAATATTTTGACCACAAATGGTCATACTCGGGTAAAGGTGAGGGTGTGAGCTTTGATGACATGTTAGACGTCCTCTATGAAATGAATCCTGATGACTGTCTAAAGCTTGATTGAGTGTTTGCAGGAGAAGGTGGGTGAGAGGGGGTGTCATCATGGTTAAAACTCTAAAAAAGAAACCTGCTCCTTTTTAATAATATATGGCAATAACCAACCACAGGGACCTCTAAAAAATAAATAAAAAAATTAACACAAACACTTCAGAAAAATATCCATTAAATCTCACCATATTCTCTGCTATGTGCACGATAGAGAGTGTCAGTGTGTGTGTGTGCAGGTGCAGGCCTTTATACCTTTGTACATGTTGGTAAAGGTTGTCGGTTGCACACAGTCAGCAAATGAGCATGAATGATAAAAGCCTGTCCCGCTGCACAGCAGAATAAATTTAATATACTACGCTGCATGGAAATGTCACAGCCATGACTCACTTACTGGTGGCACCCCAGGAATGGGCACCAACACATACGCACACTGCCATAATACGTTTCCGTTCATACAAAGTGCACTCTGTTCATAGAATGTTTACTGCATGTTCCCTTTTTTGGTCATGTTCGCCTCAGCACCAGCTGTGATGTTTAACAAAAGAGTTTCCACTCGTTGTGTGTGTGTGTGTGTGTGTGTGTGTGTGTGTGTGTGTGTGTGTGTGTGTGTGTGTGTGTGTGTGTGTGTGTGTGTGTGTGTGTGTGTGTGTGTGTGTGTGTGTGTGTGTGTGTTCGTGTTTATATGTGTGTGCAGCCAGGAGGGAAGTAATTGACTCTCCCTTGCATATCCAGGCCATATCCGGACTCAGGTCTCACAGGCCTTGCAAACAGCCTCCAGCTTCCTTTCCTCTATCCTTCACTTCGTCCCTCTCTCTATGTGTACATCTCTCCCTCCTCCCCTACATATCTCTCTCGCTACCCTGTTCAGGGTTGGGTATCAAACATCAGATGTCTGATTCATAGTTAGTTCCTGATTTAAATCAAAATGTGGCCATTTTTTGAACGTGTGCAAAAGATCAAAAGTCAGGTATTTTGAAGTGTAGAGGAGCGTAGTGTCGTTTTGATAAAAAGCCTTTATTAGTTAGATGGCTTGTTGATGACAGGTCGTCATCAGGATACTTCTGCTGCTCTGTGCGTGAGTACCTGAGGTTTGCTCTTTTCGAACATGTTCATCCCTTTTCCTTCAGGAGCACCGCCATTACTTTGTTGAGTGCATCCCAAGATTTACCCATTGAGCAAAACACTGTATTTTTGGATTTACCAGTTTTAGATGTTTTATTCTTAAGTACAGGTACTTGTGTTTACACAATATTAAACATTTGAGAAATTTGGCTCCAATATGGCTTTTTCGTAGAAAAAAAAACACGTTTATATTCATAAAAGTAAAAATAATCAGGATAAAATATATTTTGTACTGTAGGTCAATGCTTCCCAACTATTTTGTTGCTCAGATTCTTTGATCTGAATAATTATTAGAGGCCCGATAAGATAAAACGACGCACAGCAAAAAAAGATAACAGGAAAGTTACATCTCACGATGCCTTGGGAGGTCCCGACCCGCATGTTGGGAACCACTGCTGTAGGTGATTCCTGTTGTGAGTGTGGCAAAATACTTTTTAATAAGGTGCTTGTACATAATGAGCTGTAGCTTTGACTTTTAAGACTTTCAGGTATCTCACTGACTCTATGTGTGTGATGTTTTACAGCGAGGGAATGTGCGTGCGTGCGTGTGTTGGGTGCACTCGTACGCATGGCTTCCTGACTTCACTGTGCGTTTGTTTATAGGAGGACTTAGCGGCTGCTTATTTTCTGCTCGGCTCCACCGTGAAGAGCACTGGGAGCCTTTCATCTCTCCAATGCCACTTTATACAATCCCAGACACTGTTAGCAGTGCTCAGAGCCAAGGTGGAGTGAGACAGAGAGATGGATACAGAGAGATTTGTGGTTAGAGGCCAAGAGACGCACACAAAGAGCAGAAGTTGATCCCATCCTTCTGCGTCGACTACAGAGGCCAAGACACTCTGAGGGTTTCCCCTGTGGTGTGTGGGGCGGAGGCAGGAGGTGTGTTTATGTGCGTGTGTTTGTGTATGTGTGTAAATTTGTGTGTTTTTGCACACGTCCGTGTATGAATGCTAAGCAGACCACCCAGCTCTGTGATTTCAGTTTGACCGGGACATGATCCTTCTTACATATTCATAGAAGATAGACCGTCTTTAGGACATGTGGCCTCCAGGCGGATGTGTGTGTGTGTGTGTGTGTGTGTGTGTGTGTGTGTGTGTGTGTGTGTGTGTGTGGAGGGTCATACATCTGCTCATAATTTCATTTTGTCTTCTCTATCAAAGCATCATGCTGCATTCTGATTGCGTGTGACTGCTCATGCAGCTGCACATAATTTGATTTTGTAATATCATTATCTGAACACTGACTAACATGGTGGGGATTTGAAGACCTTAGAGGTAGAACTGTACTTGAGACACACACACACACACACACACACACACACACACACACAGAGTATTTGTAGTGAATGTATATATGACTCCTCCTTTTTCTAGTAACAGTTTGAAGGATTGTCCACACAGTAGCCCGGTGTTGAAACTCAAATTACTATCACCTAATACATCACTGAGGCTCAGGTAATTACTATCATCAGGGAAATTTAATGTAAATATTTAAAATCTGGATTTGGGTTAATCACTAGTAATGCTGCCAATAGGCAAGTTGCCTACTGCCCCTCCATGATGATGTCTAAACGAGTTTATGCTGAATAAATGCCACATTCTATACAAAGCATAAAAATATCTTAAAGTACTGTAAGATGTTTTATTTCATGCTCCACGTAAGCCACTGCAGTTGCAAGTCCTGTACTGTGGGAAATATAACTTGCTTTGTTATGCAAATGTAATCCCAGTCCCAGTATTAGTTTTCTCCCGTGTCTCCTCCTTTGGAGCTAAATTAGTTTTCACAGTACAAGTTGCAGATAGTAAGAACTAGACTCGCTATAGCTGTGCTCAAATGAATGACAGGCAGTAGGAAGGCCTCCTCGTACAAAGCATGTTTTGAAAGCAGAGCTGAGGATAAATTCCCAGATATATCTCTCTAAAACAAACTTCTTGGGCTGAACTCCCTCTTTTGAGGAAGACCACGTGATGTGATCAACAGCCTCAGTTCTAACTCTTTTCATAACAGACGGTGGAAGAAATTAGGGATTGTAAAGCCAACCGGAAAACCAAAACAACCGGAATCGGTTGGAGCTGTTTTCTCATTTGTCGGTGTGTAACACATGGCACCATAAAATAGAAAAACACAATAGTTCAGCAAATGCACCATAACACCTCACTATCATCTCTCCGTGGCCCCGAGGGAAACATCTGTAATCGAGCCTCCTTCGGTCCTTCATTGTCAGTGAAGACACAGAACCGGTTATGGACAGGAGGATCAGTGACACGGGTCAAGAGGGTGGAGTGCCACTGGAAGCCCCCTGAATATACACACACACACACACACACACACACATACACACATACACACATACACACACACACACACACTCACTCTCTGAGGCACACTCGGATCTATTCAGACATGCATAAACACACACCGCTGTAAGCACACACACACACACACACATAAACACATCAAACATGAGCTACCCAGAGTCTTATTAGAGGAACAGTGAATCATTGTTTCCTAATTCCTGGTGAAGAGCAGTTAACAGAGCCCTGGCCTGCAGTGTGTGGGTGTGTGTGTTTCTGCCAGGCTCTCATCCATCTTTCTTTTTCCCTTTCAACTGTTTCCCACTCTTAGTTTTTCAGGCTTTATTCTTCTTTCCTAATTGCTAGCATCTTTGTTTCTTTGCCTTCTAAATCAATTTCCTGTTTTCTTTCTTTTCTCCCTACCTCTAGTAACTCTGTATACACTTATAATATTATCCAACCATGTCCATTTCCATCCTTTTATTGTTTCTGTAGAGTTTCTCCGCTGCAGAAGTCTGAGATTGTGGATATGGTGAAGAAACATGTGAAGGCCATCACGCTGGCGATCGGCGACGGTGCAAACGATGTGGGCATGATTCAGACGGCTCACGTTGGAGTGGGGATCAGTGGCAACGAGGGCATGCAGGCCACCAACTCCTCTGACTACTCCATAGCACAGGTGGGATGCAGACATGGCATGGAGACATGCAGAAGACAGTCATTCATTCTTGGTCAGGGTCATGCAGATATGTTACAACCTTTATATGAACGTAGATAATGGATTCATGGCTGGTTGTCCACCCTGCTCAAGTGTCTTAAGGCAAGACACTGAATCCTTACCTGCTCACTCTACAGCTGGTCCTGATCTTTGACCTCCCTAGAGGGGGGACAACTGAAAAAGGAATTTACTTACAGGGGTCACCAAGTATCATGTTGTCAATACAAACGAACAGCGTTTAATTTCTTATTTTCTTACAATAAAAGAGAAACGCCCAGAAAGTCCACAAGAAAATCAAAACATGTGTATCCTTCTTAGTGGCGTCAGAAATGTTTTTAGTTTTTATGCCGAAATGTATTTAATGCTAAAATGTAAACATTAATCACTTGAAAAGAGTAATACTTGAATTCAATTTATTCAGCTGGAGGCATTATTTTTCCGAAAAACTTCTCAAATAAGCTCCCATTAGTACTGAGAAGATTGGTCGATTTATTTTATTTTGAAAGCATGAATTTGATCATATTTTATGATACATGGCTCAATGAGCAATGGAAACAAAACCAGATTGTCTAGACTGTAATGAAGTTGTTCTTTCTCCACATCTATAATTTGCTGTCAGCCTTGCAGTGTTATAGAAATTATTCAAGCTAGATATTTACAGCACCAATGAACTCTGCTGGTGATATATAGAAAATACTGTATGTAGTGCCACGTTGTATTTTTCTCTTGACACGTAATTTACTGCAGCTACGATTGGTTGATTGACAAGAAATTAATTGACAATTTTTATTGTTGTTTTTATCATTTTAGAAGAATGTGAAATGTCTCTTGTGAAATAGATATCTTAGAATGTTGCACTGTTGGTCAGACAAAAAAGCGGCATGAAGATGTCCCTATGGGTTGCAGGAACATTTTAGAGACCAAACAAATAATCGATAAATTGAAAAAAGATTATTTGCAACCCTCGTTCACATTATTTGTGTGACCCATAATGACAACTCAATGAAAATGTGAACAGGATAAAATGAACCAGAGGGTTCTCCTTATTACTGAGGAATCGTTTCTGTTTCTGTCTCATACAAACACATTCTGTCACTTTCACTGTTTGGGTTGTTTATCTTTTAGCTTCTCATCTTGCACAAATTATCTGTATTAGTTGGCCTCCTCCTGCTTCAATTTCTTGTCTATGTTCCCTTTCCATCTCAAATGTTCTTTTCAACTATTTATTCTCTCTTCTAATTATAATAATAAGTCTCTCCCTCTTTCTCCCCTCTTTCTTTTCCATGATTGGTTGGTAGTTCTCCTACTTAGAGAAGCTGCTATTGGTCCACGGGGCGTGGAGCTACAACCGTGTCACCAAGTGCATCCTATACTGTTTCTATAAGAACGTGGTCCTCTACATTATAGAGGTAAGAGCTTCACGACCACACCCTCCCGGTTTCTCACACCCTCCCGGTTTAACACACACACACACACACACACACACACACACACACACACAGTAACATTAACAGAGACGTTCTGCAGCTGTTTGTCGACATGGCTGACAGTGATGGACGAGGTGCCCTTCTGGTGTCTGCTTTCTGTCTCTTTTGCAGACACACACACACACACACACACACACACACACACACACACACACATATATATGCTAAGAAAAAAACGTGTGTTTAGATCAGCAGTGACGAGACCTTGGCTCCAAGGGTCGACAGCTTTGTGTGTGCGTGTGTGTGTGTGTATGTGTGAGATGAAGGGGCACACCGCAGCTCTGGCCTGCCTGTTATGAGGGGTATTTGTCAGCTGTGCTCCACCCCTCTGTCTCACATTAAGGATGCCAGCAGGTGCAAGTCCTCATGGGAGCCTACTGTCCCACTCACACCGCCACTCTATGCATGTGTATATGTGTGGGTTTCCATAATTATCTCACATGATTGGCTCCCCTGCAGGGCGCTCTAGGCCAAAGGTCAGAGACTGTCTCTGTCCACTTAGTCGAGACAGAATAAGGGGGATGGATGTGTGTTTTTACATATCTGACCTCACCCGTAGGCTGTATGTTCCACTGTATGCCCAAGGAATGCCACAACTTCCACCACCGGCCCCAAACATTTTCTTTATCTGTCCTCAGATCAGCCTACGTCTGCTCAGTGTCTATGTGTTTGTGTTTGTGTTTGTGTTTGTGTGTGTGTGTGTGTGTGTGTGTGTGTGTGCGTGTGTGTGTGCGTGTGTGTGTGTAGGAAGGCGTTAATGAAGGTTTCCCCTGGGCCAGTATTGTTGTTGGCTCTTTTGTTTCTAAAAATTATGACCTCAATTCCACTGCTTTCTGACATTATTAAGGTGTTCCAGGTACAAGCACTAAAACATTGTTCAAACAGTATATACAAACAGCTTTAGACATTTTGACACACTACAAAAAAAAAATCTAATTGAGAGTTTCCACAACTTTCTAAAATGATAAAACAATACAATAGTATTTATAAACAAACATCTACAAAGAGTACTATTTTCAGATTTTTTACTTGAATTCAGCAATAGAAATCACACATTATGAGGAAGTCTAAAAGGGAAAAGAAGAAAAAGAATATTGGCTCTTTGCCTATTTCGTACTATAAAGTGTTTTTTGTGTGTTTCTTTTGTACTGGCCCATCATAAAGTCATTATATGTCTTGTAAACTATGATAGACCTTCATTCACAAACCTGAATCTTATCTGATGAAGGTCTTTCAACTGAAACGTCATAACTAAAAAAATAGGGAGTGACAGTGTAAAATACAAAATGTTCAACAAAAGTCATTTTACTATCAGTACTCATCCCCTCTCATCCCTCTCTTTGTGTCCCAGCTCTGGTTCGCCTTTGTGAACGGGTTCTCTGGCCAGATCCTTTTTGAGCGCTGGTGTATAGGCCTCTACAACGTGGTGAGTACCCGTCCTCACTGCCTCTCAAACTGTCTCACTATTTTCCATTTCTCTACACACTCTCTCTCTCTCTCTCTCTCTCTCTCTCTCTCTCTCTCTCTCTCTCTCTCTCTCTCTCTCTCCCCGTCTGTTCACAGTATTTAAGTTCACGTCAAGTGCCGTCTTTCGCTCTCTTCTTATCTCTCAATTAATCTCAATCTACTTTGTCTTCTCGTATCTGCTCTTTCCGAATGCCAGAAACGTTTGCATGCATGTGTGTGTGAGAGTTTTCTTTCTGTGTTTTGGTGACTGCTGTGTGTACTTATGTCTGACTGCAGATGCCTTCAGGCTTTCCACTTTTAAAACGTTGCAGAACTCCGTTAATGCTGCTGCTGATATGAACACTGATTGCCCAGCTGGTTGAAGTATGTTTATATGTATACACGCTGCTCTGTCATTATGTGTTTTAATGGCTCTATCTTGTATGTGATGCAGATATTTACTGCACTGCCCCCGTTCACTCTGGGGATATTTGACCGTCCGTGCAGCCAGCAGAACATGCTTCGTTTCCCACAGCTCTACCGAATCACCCAGAATGCCGAGGGATTCAACACCAAGGTACATGCACACACATTTACAGTCTGCATGTACCCACACACACACACACATACACCATGTGCTGCGAAGGTAACCGCTCTGCATCCGACTTGTCATGCCTTGAGGCTCGCTGTTGGATTGACAAGTGATACCTGCTGTTTGTTTGGGACGCTGGCGAGTAAATAAGAGTGGCATGGAGACCGAGATGTTTCCATGGCAACCTCTAATGAGATTCATAGGGCCAGAATAAGGAAGTCTTTCATTTTAGAGGGTACACTGGGAGGGCACTTTTGATGGCAAGAACACAGTGCAAGTTGTGTGTTACTGTGAGGGATTGCTGTTTTTGTATGTTTTTATGTGTGTGCGGGCATATATGGCATTAGTCTTCACTGACTCGTTCTCCTTTCTCTCTCTGTCTCTCTCCCTCTCTGTCCGTCTCTTTCGCTTTGTTTTTCAGGTGTTTTGGGGTACCTGTATCAATGCACTGATTCATTCAATTATTCTCTTCTGGTTTCCACTAAAAATGTTAGAGCATGGTAAGTGACATGCCCGAGTAACTTTACATTCAGAATTCTTGCTGGTAAGACGTTGTCATGAGGCATCTGTGTGTGTGTGTTCCCCACAGACTCTCCGTTCAGTGATGGTCAGGGAAATGACTACTTGTTTGTTGGGAATATGGTCTACACAGTAAGCATCTTGCATGTATTTTCTTTGTATATGTTTTTTTTTGTTTATATTTAGTTTTTATATCTGTTTCTTTTGGCATGCAGATTTTGTACATATGCACAGTATTTGTGTACACACCAGCACTGTGCTGCTTCCTCAGAGCCGTTATGAGTCTCCACTAAATCTAGTCTCGTCTAGCCAGTCTGTCTCCTCCCCAGCCATCCATCTCTTCTCCCTATTCACTTCTCCATCTCACACTCTTGATATCATTTTACTCCCTACAGTATCATGTGAAAGTCAGTGGTTTTTATTTGTTGTGTTATACGTGTGTGTAGACTATACAGGGCTGTGGGGGTCCTGAGTATTTTAACAGACATTTCTTAGTTTACTGTATAACATTAATGTTTATTATCTCCACAGTCGCCAGCGAATTAATCCTGTTTCTCTGTTTCTTTTTTTATTTGCTCTCCCTCTGCCCTGTGTGTGTGTGTGTGTGTGTGTAGTATGTGGTAGTTACAGTATGTCTGAAAGCTGGAATGGAGACCACTGCTTGGACCAAGGTAAGAAAATTCACACTCTCTAATACTCCACACCACTGTACCACTGCTGTATTGTACTCAACCGTTGATAAATAAAGAGATGGGAGGGCCCACTCTGAGGATTTCAGTGTGAAATATTCATAGATCCTGGTCTAAATGCTTCATATTCCACAAAGACATGGGAAAAGATGTGGTGTACCTTGATCTCGTGGTGGAGGTTTGAGGTTTCTTAAACACCAGTTGCTTACACCACCCAACCCTCAATTGCTGCAATTGTTTTTCCACTGCTCCTGTTCAATATTTCAAACTTATCCACTTACAATAAACTCAATATCCAAAAAACATGTCCAAATGTTAATACTTTAAGACTTAAGAACCATTCAAGACAATCAAAGGCATTTGCTGGGAAGCAGCTGCAAGAGCTGTTAAATATGCTTTAACAGATATTCAAGGACCGAATGGACGCCATTACTGCACAGCAAAGGAGAAAAACAGACCAGAATACAGTGAGATTACCATCTGTTATAAGAGTAAATACAGAAACACAAGAGCGAAACAGATTTCATTTAACATAGTTAACTCAGAGCCCAGATGTCCCCATTACTTCCAAATCATTTTCTATTCAAGTATTTAGAAATATATTTTTACACTCATCTATATGGTTACTGTCAAACGTTGAGCTGTATAGACTTTTGAAGTAAATTTCAGGGCATACTGCCAGCCCTACTTACTATGGAAAGTTTTCTCGCTTATAAACATCAAGGATGCAGGAACCACAATGTCATGGTAGCTTATGTATTGACATTGGCACTATTAATTTAAAAGAAACTAACTTGCTGGAAACCAGTAAACTATCTTTTTAAAGGTAAATAGCTATGTGGCACTCGTCCTCATGTTTTCCTCATGTTGCTACACACCACACGCTAACAGCTCTAGCTAGCTAACTTTGAGCATGGAATCCCAAGGAAAAACAACAGTTTCTAGCGGGGATATCCTTACTCTGGACTACACAGTTAATTTCTCACTAATTGCAAGAGCTAACTCTATGTTTCCCAGACCATGAACAGACAGTAGGAGTTAAAAGCACTAACGGCTGCCTCACACTAGTAATGTCAGCATGTTTAAAAATCCTGCTGTTTACTATCAAAATATACCAGATTCTAAATGTATGCGAGATGTCTTACAATAGTGCAAAAATAATATATATCCAGGCAAAACTTGAACTGCTGTACATGAACTTTGCCTCAATAAAATACAGTAAAACAATGAAAAAAATATAATTTTTTTAAACCAAGACGTGTATATAAACAAAACTAAGAATCTTGAGTATTGGTTCATTTTGGACCAAAGTTAGCAGAGGTGGATGTAGACTAGGAGAACAACAGCTCGGGCCATGACGGCAACACGATTTGGCTCCTCTCTGCTGTTGGATAGAGAGAGAGATTGGCAGGATGAACAGGAGGGCGCTGACACTTTTGTCCGTTCAGCTGTCCACACAACAGCCTGGCAGTAATGAAGCAGGGTCCCACTGGAATTCACACAGTGTCCCCTTTCAGCGGATCACAGAGCGCAGGACGAAGATATGGGAAGGAGTGAGGGAAAGGTTGTGTATATTCGGAAGAGCTGTATGTAAACTATTTGACCTTACGCTGTCTTTCTTCTCTGTCTCTTAATCTCCATCCTCTCCTGCACTCCATCCCATCGGCTCCCCTTTTTATTCTCTCTCTCTCTCTCTCTCTCTCTCTCTCTCTCTCTCTCTCTCTCTCTCTCTCTCTTTCTCTCTGTCTCTCTCTGTCTCTCTCTCTGTGTCTCTCTCTCTCTCTCTCTGTCTCTGTCTGTGTCTCTCTCTCTCTTTCTCTCTGTCTCTCTCTGTGTCTCTCTCTCTCTGTCTCTGTCTGTGTCTCTCTCTCTCTCTCTCTCTCTCTCTGTCTCTCGTGTAGTTTTCCCACCTGGCGGTATGGGGAAGCATGGCGCTCTGGATGGTCTTCTTCGCTGTCTACTCTGCAATCTGGCCCTCCATCCCCATCGCCCCTGACATGCTGGGCCAGGCAAGTCCCTCTCCATAAACATGTGTCACTCATTGCAGTAACAGGGGGTTAAAATAGCCCTTCCTACTACATCTCTTTTCTGCAACCTCCATCACCTGCCCCTCCCTTGTTCTGGGTTGCCAATACATGGCGCCTATGAGACTCACCTCTTGGGTGTTCCGGATCGGCACTGCTGGAGCCCAAGGGGAGATTTATGCCTCGCCAGCCCCACTCACCAGGCTTCCTGCACCTGCTGCGTGTCACCCGAGCCCCTGTTTTTTACTGCCCTCTGTGGAGGTGTTGACTCAAGAGGGTGGGCTGCTGCTGCTGGTGATGAGGATCCAGGGGGGTGAGGAGAGTGTGCACGGGGACCCCTTGATTGAGAGACTCATTTTAGAGTTTGGGGATCAGGCGGGGTTGAGGTGAGGTGCCCCACTGAGTGGGTAGAGAGTCTTGAGAGGGGAAGGGAATAGGGCCGTCTAAACTCCCCTCAGCTCATTAATTCAATTTGTGTCAGAAATCAGGAATGCGGTCAAATATCTCTGCAGCTGCTCAGTCTAACTGGGGAATGGTCCGAGACACTCAGCCACCACCCCCAACCCTCCATCGTCCCCCCCTAACTACCCTATTACCTCTCTTATTTCCCCTGCTCCTGCTATCTATATTTCCATCTGTCCATGGGGGACAGGGGATGGAAAAGAGCTGTATATTTCTGCTCAGAGTAACTGTGTGTACGCTTTTTCACGTGGGAATTAACTCCCTATGTGTGTCCAGCTATGTGTGATTTGTGTTGATTGTAAAGTGGTGGTTGAGACCAGCAGTCTGTTTCTATGGATATAAAAAAGCAGAGAAAATCATTAAGCATTCCTCTATCCTCAGAGTGCATAAAGACCATGTGATATAATGTGTTTCCGGTGCTGTTAAAATGAATTGTGTGTCGGTGTTTGTCACACACAGAAAGACATAGAGTATGTTTGAGTCCAGTTGGATCATCTGTGACTTGGATGTGATTCCAGCTGCTGAAGAGGATATTTCCTCACGGTTGTCCGATTCATTTTCCCGGTTTCTTTTTCCTCTGGGAACCAAATTGTCTCTATATTTCTGGATCAAAACACAGGACACAGGAAACACACGATATGGGCAATAAAGTAAGAGAAGCTAAGTACGTTATGGCGCATGAAATGTTTGACTGTTGATTTAAATGTTAACGCCTAGAGACAAATATTTGGGCTTGTGAAACTGCACAGAGCTCTTGCAGATAACTAAAGGGGGAGATATTGGGTAATAAAGGAAAAATTAAGGGCTTTGCAGTAACAGGCGAGGACAAGCAAAAGAAGATACAGTCACTAATAATAAATGAAGTTGTGAAAGAGTAAGATTGGAGTGAGGCATGGAGACAGACAGGCAGACAGACAGACAGACAAATTGAGACAGTGGTTAGATGCATGATTGATCCCTGGAGACAGGCTGAAGATGAGGGTCAAAGGTCTATAAGGCTGTTTGCAGCTGGACTGCAGAAACAAGAAGGGGAATCTGTGGTTACTCACTATCATTTTTACCTTTTTTAGCATTGAATCATTGTATTCCGGCTGTGGGAATCTTGTGTTAAATCCAGTTTGTGGTGTAGATACTGTTTGCCAAACATTGGGGATATTCAACTCTTGCTAACTCTGCTTTGAATGGCTTTCAATGTGCTTTGTCTCCCATTTCTCTTTGCCTTTTCCACATGTGTTTCTCGGTGCTCGTTGCAGAGAAAAATGACTTAATACTCATTTTGAATTAATATACGAGTGAAATAAATGGAGCCTGTGTGTTGACATTGCAGGCTGGCAAGGTGATGCAGTGCTGGTACTTCTGGCTGGGCCTGATCCTGGTGCCTACTGCGTGTTTAGTCAAAGACTTCGCTTGGACCACGTAAGTAGAACACATTGAATATAAATACACGGGAAATCCATACAGAGGCTATTTAACTTAGCCGAGGCGTTTACATAACCCACATTGAGTCTATGTCAACACTTACACACACTTAAATATTATGAATCACATGTGTCTGCGAAGTAAAACACTCAAACTTTCCTTCATGGGTCTGATGAGCTTATTTCTGCTTTGCAGCACACGTCGCACTGTGAGGAAGTCTCTTCTGGAGGAGGTGCAGGAGTTGGAGGCTCGGGCGGTGGACCCAGGGGCAGCTGTACTTAGGGATGCCAGCGGCCGCAGGTATATACAGTATGCTGAAAAGCATCATGGGTTCTCTCCTACATTTATATCCAGTTTTATTTGTGTCATCAATCAGTTCATCATTTCTTTTGTTATGTGCAGATTCATCATACAACTGTAATATACTCAGAGGCCACCTTATTGGGTACACCTGTAAAATGTAATGCGATTCAAAACAACAGTGCAGCTTCTACCTTTTGTAAAGATAAAAATGTTCCGTTTTGATTGACACTGTCAGAGAGGTATTCATTTAACTTTACATTACATTACATTTCATTTAGCAGATGCTTTTATCCAAAGCGACTTACAATAAGTGCATTAGGAAATAAAATTTTTTGTTATTAAGGTTGTTAATTGCAGCGGTGTTGAACTGGACTGCATTTTATTTAGAGGTGGTTTTTTTTGTCTTGCCCAACCCATTTACAAACTATATAACGCAGTCCAGTACAACAGCACTATGAACTACGACCTCAATAATAAACAAATAGTTGAATTAAATCTCTGAAAGTCCTAAAAAAACTGGTCATTCTAATCTTCACGAAGGGAGAGTATGTGGCCGAGCCGTTATATTGGGTTGCATTAGATTGAATAGGTGTACATAATAAAGTGGCTAGGAAGTGTATGTGTCTGTTTGTGTAAAAATAAATGGCATTTCTTACTCCCCGGTGGCATCGTCCACAGGGCCGAAGCCCAGGCTGAGGTCCCGTAGAGCCAGAGCTGTCACACACTCACAGAGGTAGTTTCTTGGTTTGCACTGTCAAACTGTGTGAACTGTGCCCTCAGTGACCTGTGTGCCCCACTGCAAGCTGCTTTGGAGTGACCTTCGCTTGTTTTCCATTAACTGAGTTCACACCTCTCTCTGTTTTGTCTCTAAATCACTCGTTTTCCCTTTTTACTCTGAATCATTTTTTTTATTTAATTTCTCTCCCTATGTGCATTTTTTTCCATTCCTCCATCTGTGGATTGCTTCATAGGTGGATCAATATGAATTGCTGTACAGACCTGGTGTGTTTTTTAAATGTATCTGTAGTTCTCTCTCTGTGATTTAGTTGTGTGGTGTCACTAGAGGTGTGTTAGAGTTATAGTTACATTATGAACTTAGGATTTTAGAGGTTTGACTGTTTGCGAGCAGTGGTAGAATGTAAGAAACTACATCAAGTACAATCTTGAGGTATTTGTACTTTACTTGAATATTTATATTTTATGCTGCTTTATTTATACTAATATTGGGAAATATTGGTCTTTTTTACTTCGCTATATTTATTTGACAGCTGTAGTTAATTTGCAGGTTCAGATTTCAGATATAATAGTCTTCATAAGCCATTTTGATATTCTAACCTCTCCTGCCTTTTAATATAAGTGTATATGTGCATAAATGAAATACAATAAATACACTAAACAACAACTACCCAACAGCATGTATGAAGTAGTTAAAATTAGCCCCACCTCAACCGGTTACAACATTAAAATGCAGCTTTCTCAGAGCGGTTTGTTTCCGTCTACGTTATGTTTCAACTGATCCTCCTTACTCGTACGCAAAACCCCGTCCTGGACTGACCCTGCTTTAAACCCAGGAAAGCAGGACTGGGTCCTTGGGCCCTCTCCATTTCGAATAAGAAAAGTAAAGTAAAAGTAGCGGTGCACAGAGAGGCAATGGAGCAAAGTGGAAAAGAGCACATCTGTGTTTGTAGTTCCTGGGGAGGTCCTGGGGTCGGCTTGGGAAAGGTAGAGTCTGGAGGGAAGAGTTCAAACGAAGCACGTCCTTGGGCCTTTTTAAATTAGAGGTGAACCAGAAAGAAACATTACAGAAAGACAACTTGATGCATGAGCCTTTCATTTATTGGTCCAGCCACCATTGTTTTCTATCATTCACTCGGCACTGTCATTTATCTAACAGAGATCATTTATTTTGGCAAAAAACTTATTGCGCAAACTTCAGAGCCCCCCCCAGTTTTTTTTTCTTCTTCTTTTTGACAAATACTCCAGTGAAGGTTCCCAACAGTCACATACAGTATGAAGAGTTTGCCTGATCCAAATCTTAACCTTGGGAAGGCTGGCCCTTGTCCATAACTACTCCGTTGATCACAAGTGCCAGGGAAACCCTGCTTGTGTGAATTTAATGCTCCGTTGGCAGATAAAAGTAGAAAATGTATTCTTTCAAATTAAATTGACAAAAAATGACTTATTGACGTGGCAACCAGTGATACCGGTGTCCTTGCTTTTACATCCAACGCCTCTGCCAAGTGACTTTAAGGGCTGTAATGATGTTGATAAAAGTGGAGAGAGGTATCGACTAAATAAGTGTTTTCACATGCATTTGTATGCATGCCTGCATTTGTGTGTAATATCTGGAAAGGGCTTAGTTATTTTTGGTCACAGGAGGAGAGGAGCCGTGACGGCGTGTGGTCTCCGAACAGAGGAGCCAGTCTTCTTCTTGGAAAGGGGGAGAAGGAGAGGAGAGAGGAGTGGGGGGGGGGGCTGAGGAATAGTTTACTGTGGATGTTCTGTTACCCTGCAGCCAGTGTATGACTTTCTGTCGGTTAAAATTGCATGTCAGAAACAGTCAGTATCCAATCCACTTCAGACCACCTTTCTGGCTTTAAATCCACTTAGTTTGAGTTTGTTCATTGATCTGTGTGTTTCTGTGTTCATCTATGAAGGAGAAATGTACTTTTGTCTTTTATCCTTCAGTGTTTTAATCAAGGACAGTTGAAGGTTAAACTTAATCATCCGGCTGCCTTAAATCTGTGGATAGTTAAAACATAATATTTTGACATGTCTCAAAAGGCAGCTCACCCTGCTACTGCTCATAACTGAAAGGAAATTGGCCAAATATGTACATTAATTCAAAAGTAAAAATAAACCTTCCCAGTAGCTAGTAATGAGTTTGTGCAGTAGTGTAAGTAGTGGAGAGTCTCTTTAATCACTATTGTATATACTAGTATATATATTATTACTATCAAGTGGTTATGTGCCGTCACTGGGGAGTAACTAATCGTTCTTTCTTTTCTCTGCAGTCTAAACGAACGGGCCCATCTGCTGACAAGAGTCTTTAAGAAAGCGCCTTCAACCGTAGGACGCTCAAACTCGGTGCAGCAGACTGTGTCACGTGAGTGTCCTTTCCAACTCTACTCATACTGTAACGTTATCAAAGTCCTGCTTTAATACGGGATTCAGTCTTCCTCCTGTCCCTCTCATTACACGGAGTAGTCCTAAAAACACATGTTTAGCTTTGCACTGCAATGCATATTGCATTGTGTTCATTGCTCAATGCATATTGCATTGTGTTCATTGCTCAATGCATATTCTGCCAATATAAAGTAAGGGTTTAGACGAAGAGGAGAAAACTGTTGAGCTCTGTTTACTACATATTTGCAGAATCTGATTTGTTTGTTTAGTTTGTTTGCTTATGTATTTATTAAGGGTGTCATTTGAAAATCGGGCAAACCATGCAGAGGGTAAATGGAGAGAGAAAGCAATGCTGTTCCATATTTCTATCTTTTAGTCCAGAAACAACAAAATGATCCCAAGTCGAACGATATTTGGCCAGCAACACATACACTGAGTTCAGCAATCCAATATAACAGTCCTGTAATGAATACCACATTTGTGAAATCTTTATAATAATTTGAGCCAGTGGTTTGTCTGCACACAAACACATAAAGTACGTATCAAATCCTGAAGGAAAGTGCTGTTGCACTGCAATACATCATTTAGGAGTTTCAGTTTTTACAGCCACACTCCGAGTCCAACATTCATTTATAAATGTTCCTCCCTCCTCACTTTCTATTTCAAACCAAGTCTACCTACGGGTACAAATAAAAGTAACCTAACCTAACCTTGTCTCTCTCTCTGCAGATGGCTACGCCTTCTCTCAAGAGGAGCACGGGGTCGTGTCTCAATCCCAGGTAGTGCGCTCCTACGACACCACCCTCCAACGCCCCAGCCTCTAGCGCCACCCCTGACCAAGGCTTTGGCTCACCGTAGCAACGGTTATCAAGGTGACAGCGGAGACTGACTTATGTGACACCCTCACACCGGGTGATCGGCCCCTCCGCTGTGGCCTTAATGGAACTATGACCTGACCCCTCGCCGGAGGAGGGTGTCACGGTCAGGCGTGGAGGCCGTCGCTGGCGCATAGAGGATTCACTTGAGAGAAGGGACCAGGCCGACTTTATGGGGAAAAAACAAACATTCTTCAAACTCGCACATAAGCTGCACAGGCATGAGCAATCATATCCACGCACAGACATGACAAGTCAAACTCAGAGACTGCTGCTCATATCCGTATACCCCACAGACTGGGTTTGCTTCATGCCACTGTGTGTTTATCTGTCTGTGTGTGTGTGTGTGTGTGTGTGTGTGTGTGTGTGTGTGTGTGTGTGTGTGTGCATTCCCGTGCGTCTGTATCTACCTGTGCATGCACGTCTGCACGCACTGGCGCTCCTGTATATGTGTGCATGTGTGTCAGCCTGAGTGTGTTTGCTTCCGCGGTTCTCTCTCATCTCTCTGGTGAGGGGGGTTTAGCTTGTCTGTCATCACATGCCGACGCAGGACGGGAGGGGACGTCAAAATAAACACACTCATGTACACGCACTGATGAATTCCTTAAAAAAGGGAAGGAGAGAGGGAAGCAAAGGCCGAGGACCGCCGGAGCCCTGAACCCCGGCTACAGGCCCCCCCCTGTCCCATCGCAACACCAAGCCTCACTGCCAAACACCATAGAGATGCCACTGAGGCAGAACGCTCATGCCAAAGTGGACCTCCACCCTGCTGCATCCCCTCCTCCCCCACAGGGACGTCCTCTTGCTTATCTCTCCTTGTACCTTCATCTCTTCCTTCCTATCGCTCCATCTCCTAGCCGCTCTGCAGCCTCCACGTCTCTCCTCCTCGAGCACATCTCCTTGTCTTGGCCAGTTTTTAAAAACCCATTTTATTTCCTGTTGTTTCTGACCGCTCCTGTGATTCCTGATGCTGTCCGTCGAGCATCGTCAGCTGACGCAGAAGCAGCGAGCCTGGCATTAGAGCTTCCTCCGTCAGTTTTCTTGGATTTCCATTCCTTACTGGACTGTTTCTTTCTTTTTTTATTATTAAAGTTAACGTGTGTTTATATTTTTTTTTCTCTTTTCGTTCATGCCTGTTTTTGTACTTATATGTAAAGACATGTCTTAGAGGGAATATTTTACTTGAACTAGTGCTAATAGGCATCCAAACAGAAGGGATCTGATTGAGACACTCGCCTGGATCATGTGTTTCTCTGGCTCTGGGGTTTGTCTGAATGTAGAGTCCATTGTATGTGCACAGAGTCAGGAATGCAAGACGGAGAGGGGGGTTGTCCATCCGAGTCCTAATCATTAAATCTAATCAATCCATGGCCTGACTAAATGTCTCTGTCTCTTAACTGTAAACTGTAAGTGCTTTTTTTTTTTTTTTTTTTTTTTTTTTTTTAAAACTGTGGCTACAGGCGGATGCTTAAAATGGATCAAAAGGGCATGATTTGTACTTATGATTTCATACAATACCAGAATCAAACCTGTCCCACGCTCCATCTTAAAGCCCAGGAGAGTCTGTGTAGACAGACCATTAGAGGATTACTACTCCCCCACTCCCCTGGACACTAGAGTCCCAACTGGAGGTCCCTTTCCCGCCCACCTTCCTGGATGTGGCCCAGCCCAAACCGACTACAGCTGCTCCAGTATGGAGAATCCATCGAGCCAGAGAGCCATTTACACTCTTCAACTCCTCCTCTTACTCCCCCAACAGCTCGCTCCTCTTTCCACATTACTGTAGTTTCTGGAGGAGCCGGCCAAAACGACATCGTCATAGGTTTAAACTGACCATTGTTTCGGTTTATTGTCCCTCCTCCCTGTGAGCCGGGTGATGTGACAGTTATTTAGTCTGTCCACGGTGGGTGGTAAAGCTCTCTGTGAATGTGTGTAATTAGTGTTTCTAATAGCTTAACTATCAGTGTGTTTGTGTTTCAAGGGAATTAACAATGGGAGACAAACCCATTCACCTAACAGATTTGTTTCCAAGTGTGTGTGTATGTAAATCTCACTCATCCTGAGGGTCAATGGCAACAAAGCATTGCTTGTTTGACAGTAGGTGATAAAACGCCAGAACACATGAGCTCTCTACACCATCATTTCTGTGTAAAAGTTGTTTATTTTTTAGAATCCACGTGAAAAATGTCACTCCTGCATCAAATCGGACCAATTTCATACATAATTTTACAGATTATTTTGTCACACGCAAGCTGCCTATTGTATCTTACGGACATCGGGCTCTGCGTACAGGCGAAGTACACAAACATGCCACTTTCAGTATTTTGGAACGTCTCGGGCTGCACGCTCAGTGGAGCAGCACATTCCTCAAGTCGCACGTTACAGAGATACCAGTCACCCAGCTGCACAACAGTACACTGGGAGGGGAAAAAGTTACTTTTGACCAGTTCTTCTTTTTTTTTAGATTCACAAGCAACCGCCATTTCTGTTAAGTGGGAAATAATGAGTGAAAGCTGCCCTGGAGCTGCCTGTGGCCTCTAACGCACTGAACTGTGGTCGTGTTAAATACACACGCACATGCACCTCACAGGGGAGAAGTGAAGGGGGCAGTTTTCGCTGTATAATTAACTCGTAATCTCCAGAGAAACTGCGTCTCACTCCTTCCCTGTCTCTCTCTCTCACACACACACACACACACACACTTCTCAGGTACATTAAATCCCAGCCGTGCATGAATATTTAACATTTTTGGGGGTCTGTGTGTTTCCGCTCAGGACATTTGGGGATTTTTTTTGTATTTTTTTTTTTTTCTTCTTCTTTTTGGGTGGCAGGAGGGGGGTTGTATGGTAGGGTGGAGCGTCACGGTCCATGTCCTGTGTTCACTTCATTAGAGTTTAAATGGCCTACAGGGAGATTGCGACTGCCTTTCACATTACACCACCTGCATTTCCCATCACACAGTTCACATACAGTTACTCATACGACCACATCCCTCCACACTAACTCACACACATACCGTACAAACATCTTTTCACATGCTTTCTTTCCTCACACTTTTAACAGAAACAAACACGTACTGTATAAACCACTCGCAACCATTCACAAGTGCAGATGTGCACATGGCATAAACAGCATGTGGTCTTTTTTTCTTTATTTTTTGCTTGAATATCTACTTTTCATACAGTTCGCTGCTATAAATCATCCAGTCATCACTCACTCCAGCACACATAAGCCAACAAGTCTTTTTCTCACTCTCGCATACACTTACATGCAAACACAAACACCTGCACAGTCTTTATTTGAGCTGCAGGCTGCAGGGAGCTGTGCAGGATCACCCATCTCGGGCTGTATAACATTCCTATATGCAGTTTTGTCTCTGCATCAAGACAGAAAATTGTTTATGCATCCATCACAGGTTGAGCTTAGCTCATTCCAACTCGCCAAGAGATCAAATGACACACTAAACAGACACACAGCACACACAATAGCAAGGCAGGGCCTGCAGCCAGCAACAGGTTTATGAGTCCTTCATGTGAGTCTGACTCCCTGCCTTTGTTTTTCCACTCTGGCAGCGTCCCCTAAAGGTCTCTGGCGCAGCCCTCACGGGTTAAACTTCACAAAAGTAGCAGAGTGGTCTGCAGGTTGGCCAATCATCATACAGTCACTGCGGGGTATTTCTGGTCACCCATGACACTGGACCCACCGTTGGGAGGGGGGCAGGGGGACTGGAGGGGTCTGTAGCCTCCCTGAGTGGGGTCCAGGTAGGTAGGGGCAGGGTGGGCGTAGCCGATGTACTGCGGGTGGAGAAACTGTCCCTGGTGAGGCATGATTTGTGTGGCCTGCTGGCAGTTGAGTACGGAGAAGTTAGTGGGCATGTTGACGAAGACGCTGGCATCAGGGGGCAGGCAGCAGGTGGCCTGAGCCCGCATGAGAGCAGGGGGAGCCTGGCGGGGGGCAGCGGGCGGGGCGGAGGAGCTGGACGAGGTGGCTGTACTGGACTGGCGCGACGATGAACCCCTGGAGGTCCCCACACTGGACATCATCGGGATGGTCTCCAAGAGGCGGCCCCCGCCCGGCCCTCCTCCCATCGCACCTCCGGATGACAGTTCCTGTTTGGGGCGGAGGCAGCGGCAGCAGCACACAGCGACCACAGAGCCCACCAGGATGAAAGCTACAAACACCGAGCCCACGATCAGGAACGGCACATAGATGGGCACTACAGAGGAGAAGGAAAGAGACACATTCACATTTAAAAAAAAATAGCTTTCTGCTTTAGTGACAAAACATTGACTTCTAAGTTGAACATTAAACTTCAAAGCAGTACTGCCTCTCACACAGACACACGTCTTGCTTCCCTTCACAATAAAGGCTCCTATATACTTGAGTGGAGATCGGGTAGGACAGTGAAACAAAAGATTGAGCAGAGAGGAGTGTTTGGACTTGGGTAGAAGAATGAGAAGTACACTGGGTCTGCATCCCCAGGGAGCCCCGGGCTCTCATTAGCAGTTATTAACTTTGTTTTGATCTGTTTTAATCCTCAGCACCCTGCTGTGTGCCCAGCCTCCTCAACCCTGTGTGTGTGTGTGTGTGTGTGTGTGTGTGTGTGTGTGTGTGTGTGTGTGTGTGTGTGTGTGTGTGTGTGTGTGTGTGTGTGTGTGTGTGTGTGTGTGCGTGCGTGTTTGCAGCGGTGACATTCTTAAGCCCGGCTGCCAGCAGATATTTGTGACCCTTCTTTTTCTTCGGCTATTTATGACCAACCCTTTGAAAATAAGTTACTCAAGTTGAACTGCAGTACTTGGCTTCTGCTTAAAGAAGGGTATTAAAGTTGCCTGATTTAATGTAGCTGAATGGGAGCTTATTCAGCCCTTTAAATCAAAGGAGTAAGCCAATTTCTTCTCACTGACTTTTTCTTTCTTTTTCTTTAAAACGGCAACTCAGACTCGCAAGAAAGTTCTTGTGTAACTCTCACAGTCCCACCAGTCACTCTGATTTGTTGGGTCGAATAGTAAAAGCATTATTAAACAGGTAGCCATCGTGACATTTTTATATGTTGCGATCTCAGTTCCAGTTGGATATCTGTAAATTTGCTAAGTGAGCAGGAGAAGCTCCAACGACAACTTTGAAACATGATCACCAATAACTTTAGAAGAAATAACAGGGTTTTTTTTTGTTCTTGAATTTCACCTTTTGGCCGAACGGTGAAGGCAGAGTGAACGTTTTTTTTGGCAGAAACGGGGTGACAGGCGAGATGAGGTCACTTCTGAGGTGTTTTTTTCTCTCTTGTTCATTCCCATGCTCACTCGCACAAACACCTTACCAACACAATAATGACCATGTTACATTATAAGTGATTAGTTGTGTTTTATTGTTCCCACAGGGTGTAGTTATTTCCTCCTCTGAATGTGCCCATGTGTTATGAGGTGTAACTGTATGCCAGAGAGAGAGAGAGGTGGCAACCTGGCTCCAGTTTCCTTTTGTCTCTTTGAAATACATCCACACGGCCTTGAGAAACTTTTCAAAATGCTCATCAAAAGTAGCAGGGTATTAAAAGGATTACTGCGTGAAACCCGTTAAGCTAGGAGACATCCATCAAGTGAGGCGGTAAGACCAGGTGACAAAAGACACAGGCCAGCAGCCAAAGAGGCCGAGACTCAGTGACATGAAACCAACGAGGACCTTGACCCATCTTCCTTTAACATGAAGTGGTGTCGACTTCAGAGGCTAATGTACCTCACAGCTACACACCTTCCAGTAAACAGGTTTTAACAGGAACTCTGTTATGTCAACACATATATATAAGTTACAAGTACAGAAACGTCCCAGGGACTGCCCACTTTTCCTGCACTTATAAGGCCTCCACCTCAACATCTCTGCTTACACTCCCTTTTCTCTGCACGGCTGATGAGGATTAGTAATTGCAGAATTGTTTGTCTTGTTTTACCTCACTCCGACTTTAAACTGCAGAGCTCCTTGCCAAAACTGTAAATCCGTGATGGTGGTGGGGGGGTGGGGGGAACACACCACTTAAAGTTCAGCACACAGGCTACAGTGAAGAAGTACTCAGATATGTGTGCAAGTAAAAATGCCAATACAGCAAATCTAGTACTAGTACTAAAAGTAAAGTTGACTAGAAGTATCAAAAATAAACAAACTCATACACGTATAATGTGAACCATGTGAACCATTTTTCTTTAGTGTGTTAGCATGTTAATCAGCACTAAACACAGCTGAGGCTGATTGGAATGACAAAACTTTTGCAGATATTTGGTCATTAAACCAAAATATTGGACAAATCAAAACGTTGACTTTACGATGACACTAAATGAAAAGTAAAGCTATCGCAATTCATACTGAGGGAGACATGAATGTCTGTTCTGAACTTAATGGAAATCAATCAAATATTTGTTGAGATTTTCATCTTGACCAGCCGACCAACAACGCCATAAATAGAATGTGGTAGGAAACTAAACTTTGCTCGACAGATTTGTACACATTATTTTACTTTTAATCTATGTTTTTTATGAAATGTTGGAAAACCTTTCCATCTATTGAGCTTCAAGCGGTTATTTAAATGAAATCATCTCTCTTTAGGGAACTGCTAACAACTCATAGACATCTGAAATGTGACAAAGTGCTCAGAGTAGCCACTGGTTTAACATTTAACAATGTATTCTACTTTATAAGCAGATAAATGTTGTTCATGTAAAATCTTAAATGTGTAACTAATAACTACAGCTGTCAAGTAAAAGTACAACATTTCCCTCTGAGTTGTTGTCAAGTAAAAGTCTTAAGTAGCATAACATGGAAAGTACAAGTACCACAAAATTGTACTCAAGTAGAGCACTTGAGTAATTGTACTTAGTCATTTCCACTGCTGAGCTTGCAAATACTGCATCTGGAAAACTGTTCTCACTTTGTAAAAATGTATGTTTTAACTGTCTGCTATATATTTTTTAAAGGACTATATTTCTTTACCCCTTGCTAAGGTTTGATTTTCTCATTTTGTGCACATGGTGGTTGAACCCCTTATTGTTCCCGGTCACTCCTCCACACCTGTTGCTGCAGTTAACTGTAGCAGCCCCCTCTCTCTAAGCTCTTGTTTTGGGCACAATCTTTGTGGCTGCGCTGGCTGGACTCTCCCTCGTCTCTCCCACGGGGTTTCTCCTGTTCCTAAATACCATATGTTCCTTCATGTTGAGCACATTAATAATTTCCTGCCTGTTATCCATTGACAACACAGAGTGTTTCTTTCCCGGATGATTAATAGGCTGCAAACACATGAAAAATGAATGAAATGCACAAAGTGAAAAGCTGCTTTTATTCTTTAAGTTATTTTGGCTGGAGGCCACTGGATGAAATGTATACCTCTTTCTGCAGTGATAAGGCATGATTGTTTTAGCAAATGACAGATTATAGCTAGAGGTCCAAAAGAGGGCAAAATATCCTCCCGGGAAACATGAAGTAAGCCTGTGTTGTCTTTCTCTCTGATGTCCAATATTTGCTCTATTTTCCTGAGTGCTGTTATCTACTTGTTGATCTTTTATTACAGATATGACGCAGCTTAAAGAGGCTTTATGGTAAATTAATCTATGGGAATGTAAGCAATGATGAATGGGGAGCCACTGTGGAGAAAGAAGATGTATTGTTACCTAATCCACTATGTCAATTTGAAATTATGGGTTATAATTTAACCTCAGTTGGGTAATGACGCCTCTCTTAAATACAGTTTGTGTGTGTGTGTATGTGAGTGTCTCGTTTGAAACAGCTCTGAGTGAGAATCCCCTGAAAGACCACAGACACCAGAGAGAGAGGGGGGGATTACTGGAGGAGAGGGACTCCACGCGGAAATGATACATAACGCGATGTGTGTGTGTGTGTGTGTGTGTGTGTGTGTGTGTGTGTGTGTGTGTGTGTGTGTGTGTGTGTGTGTGTGTGTGTGTGTGTGTGTGTGTGTGTTTTATGAGCAGAACTGTCAGCGCCTTTGGTGAGCCACTGTCCAAGATCCGGTCAAGTCCAAACTTGATCCCCGTGGGGACAGCGTGATTTGAGCCCGGTCCCTCTTGCACCGGCCAGAACAAACACAGCTATTTATAAGTGCAGCACGGCACAGTTTGCCATTTGTGAGTGCAGTTAACTGTTTTTTTTTTTTTTTTTTTGTGGAGGAGTCTGCTGTCTCCTATGCAGCTGTCGTTGCCAACCGGGACAGGCAGCAGATGAGCCTTTTGCAGG
Organism: Ophiodon elongatus; assembly: GCA_016806645.1. Taxonomy (NCBI): domain Eukaryota; kingdom Metazoa; phylum Chordata; class Actinopteri; order Perciformes; family Hexagrammidae; genus Ophiodon; species Ophiodon elongatus. The sequence goes on along the minus strand of JACSYO010000632.1, from coordinate 1,670,210 downwards.
GAGATACCGTGGGACGGTTAGGTTTATGAGGGGAAACCGAACCGTGATAGGTCTGCAATTTACAATATCAAATTTAAGTCATTCTGTGCACGCACCCCAAGGCAGGGGATCAACACATTTGCATTAATTTACGAGTCACTGTCACTTAAATGAATTACAATAAACCTGAAAAACAAAGATTCCGCTGAGATTAACGACACTGACCACTGAGGCAACGCCATGTATGTTAATCGCTTTTTTTTTTAAATTGCCTTGGCCCTCTTACACGGTGAGGTATTGTGGTTTTATTATGTATACTGGTGATAACTGATTGTGATTATCAACACATTTGTGGTGGAAGTTGCTGAAACAGTAAAAGTGAATACCTGCACCGGAGTCCTTGTTCTCCTTGCTCTCTGACCCGGGCTCCTTAGCCTGCCGGTCGTTGTCGCAGCTCCCTTGATCCAGCCGAGCCTCCGTGCTGGAGCAGCAGTAGCGCAGCTCGCATTTCCCGCAGCAGATGATCGCGTCCACCCCGTCGATCTTCTCCGGACACTGGAAGCCTTCTTTCCACGCGCCCTGGGAGTCGTGCCAGCCGTGGCAGTACTCCCCACTGGCTTTCACGTCGATAATAACCAGGAGTAGAGTCACAATCGCGGTGACGGACATCGGGAAACTTCCTCCCCACATCCTCGGCCAGGTGGCCCGCGGCCGCACGCTGGCGCACTGAAGGAGACAGAGAGGCTTTCACTCCCGGCGTCCAACCTGGTGAGGAGAGTGATGCGGTGGATCGGTGCGATACAGGGAGCTGAGGGGACGAAGTGAGGGAGCAATAACCCACTTAGAAGCTGTCATTTGTTAGAGGAATCCCGTGCGTAATTCCGATCCAACGTCTCCAATAGTGACTCCACAGTGTGGGTGGTTATCCAAGAGTTGTAGAAAAAGAAGAAAAAAAACACAAAGAGGTTTGCTAATGAAAGTAAAATTCTAAAAGAAACTCTCCAGTTGTAAAGTAAACCTTCAGAGCTAAAATCCAGGATGGAAAGACTAAATGGTCTCCTCTGGCACCGCAGCGAGGTTGTTCATGTCTCCTGACTCTTCAAATGGCTTTCCACAGGGATGCAGAGAAACCAACACTTGTAGCCTGATCCATGCTGCTGTCACTCCTGAGACCCCTCACAGCCAGCCGCGTGCGCAACGATACGTTTTCAAACTTTTGTAGCTTGGTCTGCATTGTTGGGCGTCAGAACTCAGTCAGCCAAGTGAGGGTCAGTGTAACCCGATTGAACAAAAGCGCGCAGAGTCTATCCACCTCTGCGTCAGAGTGAGAGGGGCGTGTAAAAAGGCAGATGCAAATACATAACCTCTTAATCGAGCAATAAAACCCCCAAAAAGTTTATTACGATGCAAAGAGTAAAACACAACTTCCGACTGTAAATGTTCAAATAAAAGTCTATCTAGAATGAAATGTGCAAATTGAAACTTTATGGAGTACTTTTAAATAAAGTGGCCTAATAAAGTGAGATTAGAAGATGACGGAAATAAACAATTCAAATTATTTATCGTACAGAACATTTTATATTTTTACTAGTATCTTTTCTCAATTGTTTTGCCAGCTTTATGAAATTTCAGCTCTATCTTTTGTTCTTTCAGATCTACTTCAGATACATTTAATTGGCTACACTAGCTATCAATTATGAATATATTTACTGTCAACCACTTTCAAATATTTACTGTCAATACAAGCCATCATTGCTAAACGTCAACATTCATAAAGTTTTTTTTACTAAAAGATGCTTTTATTTTGAAAACAAGCAACATTATTTCTGTAATATTGTTGCTGTCTTGACGCAGCTTCTCCCACCATTCCACATCAGCTGTTCGCTTGGAGCAATTGCACCAAAGTTCAGTTCCACTTCTCCGGGCTGAGCCTGGTTGTCTCCTGCTGAAACGCATCTGAGAGTTTGGTAGTTTGACTCCGCGCCTGGCAGCATCCCTCCTCGGCCATCACCAACAGGGGCCGCGTTCACCAGCATTTACGCACAAGGGGCCAATGCCATCTAGTGGAGTTGCTGGATTTTTGCTCCTTTTCAGACAACTGGCAACATCACCAGATACACATTAAGGCTAGTTGAGTGTAGATACTTCTACTTTACTCGAGTATCCTCATCTGTCCTACTTACTAATTCTACTGCACCACACTTTGGAGGCAGATATACTTTTCACTCCATTACATGTATGTGACGGACATAGTTACGAGCAACTCTGCAGGTTTTACATACATTTACCTTTTGAATATGATGCATTATTATGAACGGGGGTGGGAAATAAATGTGTAGCCTATATTTACTCATATCTTTTTCAGTTCCTGTACTTTAATTTATTATTTACATTTTCAGCTATTGGATGAGCTTACCATTCAAACATTGCTATGTGTTAAACTGTAAGTAGAGAGCCGATTGGTTACGGGTAGGAAAGCCTACAACAGTATGTGCATACGCATAAATTCTTAAAATGACCTCCACAAAGAGCTGCAACTATAAAAACAAAAACAAAAAACTGCTTAACAGTTAGCGTTACATAACAATTCCTCTATATAAAAAAAAGGAAAAACGTAAAGTAGTCTTTATCTTGCTCATAAAAAGTCTGAATGCAGGACTCACTGCTTGTGATAGGCTATTTTTACACTGAGGTACATCTGTTAACGAGCTGAACACTTTCCCACCTCTATGAACTACACTACCCAGCAGCTTATCGTGTTACAGCCGTTAGCTCCACTCAAGCGAGCTACAGCATTAAATATAGCTTTAAACGATGCGCTCCCGTAATACTGAGTATATTATATCATCTTAACGGGGTCTATCATGCTGTACAATGTATACTTTTATTTTCTGATAAGGATTCCTCTTCCACCGCTGAACCGTCCCTGCTCGCCCAAACTACATGTCCCATGATGCACCACGGCGAACCGGTGGCAACAGCGCAGGAAGTGGCGCGCAACTGTTGAAAAAAAAAGTGTCTCACAACAAACCGAAGAGGAGATTTTGATGCTCTTCGACTGAGTCAACCTCCGAGCTGCTGAGGCAAAGCTACAGACAACCGAAGAGCTTTTCTTACACAACTAATGTGACGTGTATCGTGAGTGCTGTTTCAACTGCTAACATCTGTATCTATTGTAAAGGGGACTTCGTCCACTCGACACCTGTGCTGTTGCGTTAAGCCGAAGTGTTAGAAAACAGTGGTTTGTTTCCACTGTGAAGTCAGAGGACTGATCTCCTCGCGTCTGTGAACAGATGTCGTTTGTGAGAGCTGGGCGGCCACAACAACACAACAAAGGGAAAAGGCCGGTTCGACCCAAGAAAGCTGCAGCTCTCAAAAAAGATTGGGTGGTGAGTACTGACCTCTGCTCCACCTGTTGACTAGGACATCATTTACTCCTGTCAAGCTCTACTACACACTACAAAGACAGTAATAGTGCATAGTGAAGTAGCCTACAGTTATGATGCACAATCGGGAGGATATTCCACTTCTGATTGCTGTGATAAAACATAGTAAAATCTCATAAAGTAATCTTTTCTTATTCCTCATCTTTAAATATATGAAGTAGTATGTCTTGGTTTTGAAAGCAATGGCGTAATGTCAGCCCTCTCCTGGTGGTTTCAGAGCACCGTCAATGACCTGTCCGTGCACAAGCTGTCCCCTGCAGAGCTGGTGAGGTGTTTGACTGAGTGTGTTAGTGTGGCGTGTGCATCCTCTTTCATGTCACACTATGTATCATAACAGCATGTGAACATCATTTTAGTGAGCTGATAGTACTGAAACAGTAGAACCAGGTATTTCTAGCTCACAGTTGCTGGTCTTATTAATCGCTTCTGCTTCAGAGCCATCGGCATGAGATTCACAAGTCCCACAACAAGGCAGCGGCTCAGTGGGAGCTGAGAGAAAGAAACCTCCAACGCCGCTTCAGACCCGCTGGGAGCCCTGCCCCTCTCGACCCCGCCAGCATCAGCATCATCAGGGAGGTGTGTGTGTGTGTGTGTGTGTGTGTGTGTGTGTGTGTGTGTGTGTGTGTGTGTGTGAGAGACAAGGAGTTCCCGTTACTCTTTGTGGCTTCTTTGCTTTCTCGATGTTTCACATTGTTTTTACTTGCCATCTGAGATCTTCCTGGAGAAGTTCTTCCTCGTCGCAGGCCTCCAGTTGTTTCAGTAGAACTGTGGCAGAATCAAACTTTGTTGGACGAGAGGAATGTGGCGCTAACGTCTCACTGCATCTGAACCTTGTTCTGATTATCATGTCTGGATTATCTCTTGTTTTTTAAATGCATATAATCACTTTTCAAAGACATGAGAAAAAAATCCCAATTTCACAAAATCACAAAACGTTATTTTGTTTATTTTAGAAGAACTACTACACAACTTTGTTATACAGAAGCCACATATTTAAAATGTAAATCTACTGATGGAGAGTTTATCGCAGGGTTTGGCTGCTGGTGACGGTGGTCGTGTGTTTTACTGCTGCAGGTGTTCTCCGACCAGCTGCTGCTTCAGGATGTGCTGGCTCGCTCTGACCGAGCCATGGCTGTTGTCAAAGACTTGTTTGGAGATGCTCCACGCAGGCAGACGGGTATAATTCTTCTCATTCACTTCTCTGTTGTAGCTGTAGATACATAAATGATGTGCTAAGGGGATGAAACATGCAGAGAATGTGTTCACCTCTTCCCTGCTGGTAGGTATAAGCGGACATAACATATTTAAGATATTTGATTTTCCAAGAAAATTATATTATATTACTAATCTAGCATTTGTCTTTATTATATTTTCCTGAGAGTTAAAGGATTTTTGGGTTGTACACAGAGTGTTTATGTATTTCTGTAGGGCACCCCAGTGTGACGATGGCTCCAAACTGTGACTCTGACTCGGGGCTGCCTGTGCTCCAAAGACCAGATCCTCCAACTCAGCTGTCACTGCTCAGCCAGTCGATGATGGACCCACAGGTGTGTGTGTGTGTGTGTGTGTGTGTGTGTGTGTGTGTGTGTGTGTGTGTGCGCCAAGATAATGTCAAACATTTGTGGTTTGTTACTTAATGTTTCCATCAGCTTTCATCCATATATGTCTATTTTATTCCCTAATCACAATGTACTATAAGTATGTGTCTTTTTACATCCTAGTTATACTTTCTTGCAGATTTTATTCTGTATTAATGTGTGTAAAATGTCTCTTTTCAGGCTCTTAATGAACTTGAAGCTTCAGAGGAAGACCTCAGTGATGAAGATTCCTGTCCTACTGGCAGTTCAGATTATCACGTAATCCACAGGTAATGCCTGTGAACCAGTTCCATTCACCACAATCTGAGATAAGAAACTGACCTGCGTTCCTTGTTATTGGGGAAATATAAAACGTGAAGCGGTTGCTTTTTACTGCTCACGTTTCTGATCCAGCCGACACCATTACATTGCTTGTGATACTTTTCTTTGCAGGGCCAATGTACGAAAAATGAAGGCACAGTCTCGGGGTCGTGTGATACAGCGACAGAAAGTCCGTCGTTCCAACTTCGAGCAGGCGGACGGGGATGATGATCCCGTGACCCCTGGCACATCAGGCAGAGCATCAGCCCAAAGCGGTAGGATGAAAAGGACGACAACATTTAAGATGTGTATTTCATGCAGTCATCACGAGAAAAAATATGCTTTTAAATCGGGTGTGAAATATTTTTCTGCGTACAAACGCGTCTGGCCTTGTTTCAGCTCTCAATGCCACGATGAATGTTCAGCGTGTTCGGGGCGGACGAAGCCAGTCAGAGGAAGGCGTGGAGGAACCCTCAGTCCTGGTTTCTCAGGTCCTGAACCCTGAGATGCCTCTCAACCAGTCAGGTAATATCAGGGCGGTATCTGGTTCTTCATAATTTGTCACTTTGCGACAATGAACTGCTAAATGCTGCAATAAACAGAAGAAATTAATGATTCTCTGTGTGTTTTTTTATCAGGCAGAATCAGTAGTCGAACCAGCAGGAACAGGAAGTGTGTTTCTCAGAGTTCAGCGCTGGATGGCTCCTCTGTTGCCTCTCTGAGTGGGGACCAGTCCAGTCTGGGCCTGTTGCAGACCATGCTGGGTCAGGTGGAGGCCGACTTAGATACTCTGATTCCTGCCACTGTACCAGCTTCAGCCCAGAGTCAGAAGAAGGACAAAACTCAAGGCCTCACTGGTTTCTCTGTCGCCTTGGTCTCCACTCTGGGGCGTTTAGTGCACCTCCTCAAACAGGTAGTGTGATTGATCCAATGAAGTCTTCATTAAACCCTAACTTAGTCATCACTGGCTCTGTTAACCTCTTATTTCTATTGATGTTTTTAAAGGTTATTATATGAGTTTGTGTTGTTCTCATTGTGGGTTTTTTAATCATTGTGTTAAAACATTTCAAGATGACGTGCTTTGAGATTAAAGCTGTAATTAAACCCCATTACTAGAAATCACATGCAGTACACTTAACATAACTGTTTATCACTTTTCAGAAGCTTTTCCATTCATTTTATTTTTGTCAAAGTTACTTTATCGTTGTGTTGTAATGCAGTGCTTTTCACATGAAACTGATGCTACAACTGCATTATCATATAACAATAACAAATACTAGAACACTAAAAGCAGGCTGGGTGTACATTGTGTTGGATTTTTTAACTCAACCAAGTTTCAAGTGAATTAATGGAAACCAGTGGTTACCCAGAAGGTTTAAAAGAAACAAAATTCAGACAGTAATATAAAATAAATAATTTACAGTAAGGGCTAAAACCTGCAAAACACTGATATTGTCCTTTCAGGGCTTTTTAAATAAACAGAACCTTTTATGTCAGACAAAAAGATTCTGTCTTACTGTTTTTAGCTAAATATTTACTTGAAGCTGGAGCATCCTTAACTTTGACCTTCACTGTCTTCAGAGGGAAGAGGAAGCTCAGGAGGAGGCTCGAGAGAGGAGAATACTGGAGGAGGTGTTGAGAGAGCAGCGCAGGCTGATCGATGCGCTCACTGCTGAGACGATGACTCTGAGAGAAGAGGCTGCCGCCCTGCAGGTGAGACAGAGCTTACAACAGTCTGACTCCACTTCATTGTCCAGATTCCAACTGTGTTCACCTGTTCTCCTTCAGGATGGGTTGCAGCAGCGCACAGCAGAGGTGGAGCAGAAGTTGGACACAGTGGTGTTGTTGATGGGGGGACTTGGACTACTGGAGGCCCACATTGAGCCTCTCCAGGACTCTGACGCCAAAGCCTCAGGTTCATACAGTGTGTGTCTGTGTGTGCATGGATATTTATGCAGTGAACTGTACATAATTGTTTTTTTTTCCATGTTGTCAGCTGTTTGTCAGTCGGCACCAGTTGCTAGGCGAGATCCTGAACAACTACGAGTCTCTGTCTCTCCGGCTGTCTTGCTCTCGCCCCCTCGACAGAGAGACAACTGGCAGAAAACTCCTGGTAACAGCCTGTTTCTTTTTTAGTAGTCTGACTTCAGCTGTATGCTCCTGTGCCATCTTACTTAGCTGTAAGAAGCCTAATTTTACTCTCCCTCACCTCTTCTTCAGTGACTCATCCTGTACCGCTGCACCAGGAACTTTCTCCTGAAGATATCCTGCGTTCCCGTGAGGACGTCCACTCCTACAGCTCAGCCTCTAGCTTCACCAGCCTCCCTCTCACCAGCCTTCCTCTCACCAGCCTCCCTCTCACCAGCCTCCCTTCCTCTTCCTCATTATCACTGACCTCTGACCCCCTCGGCTCACAGATCTCTCCAGAGGCCATGCTGACAGAGATCGCTCAGCTGAACAGACAGAATGACCTGATCAGGGCCCAGCTGAGCCAGGCTAAGCGCCTCGGGTCAGGGGTCGGAGAATCATCTGACAGTAGCAACGAGCAGAGAAGGTTGAGCTCCAGTAGCGCAGGGAGAGTCACACCCCAAAGTGTTGAAGAGAGGAGGATGTCAGCATCCAGCAGCACAGGGAGAGTCACACCCCAAAGTGTTGGAGAGAGGAGGATGTCAGCATCCAGCAGCACAGGGAGGAGGAGTCAACATGTCCAGGCTGCTGAAGGAGAGCAGTTGACGAATCAGGTGAGATTAAGTCTCACGGTGTCCTCCTCAAATGTCCATGAAATATAAAGCGTTCTTTCAACATCACTTTTTTCTTAAAGCTAAGAAGTAAACGTGTGTTCTACCAAATCCGCAGACATTTTCTCTCCTCGATAGATCCGTAATCCTTTGTGTCTTGTTAGCCTTTCTATATTGGGTAGTTTGAAACTCAAGAAACACACAAGAATCCCCTCTGTTTTCAGGGGTGATAATGATTTGATTCTCCTGTCTTCTTGCTCAGGCAACATCACCCAACACCCTCCACGTGAGCAGTGTGGAACAGCGCCTCCTGGAGCTGAACAGACAAAGTGCAGCGGCGAGGGGTCGCCTGCTGGAGCTTATCGAGCAACAGAAACAAAGTGTTATAGCCAAAGTTTCTCCCTCTAATTCCCCCATCCCTCCCTCGGCCTTCAGCCCACATTCAGCAGGTATGACGGCTCGCCATGACACGTCTCTGTCCATCTGTGTAACGGCCGGGCACTGTAAGAAATACTTGTATCAAATCATTCTCAGCTGGAGGAGGAAGTCCTGAGGTGTCGATGCTGCTGCCTGAACAGGAGCTCCTGTCACAGACTGGTGGTGGTGAGAGACGGTGAGTGGCTCTTTTAGATGATGGGGATGTTTCCCGATGACGGGTGGGAATACATCTTTTCACATGCCTTGTGGGTTAACGCTAGTTAACTGGATTTGTTTTAGTTTAACAGACTCGGTTTCTTATAAAACTATTTTCTTTACACATTGTTATCATATTTCTGTGCTGCAGATCGGCTGGTTCTGAAGTGTCTCCTCACAGTCTTGGCGGAGAAATGAGGGATGGCAAAACACAGGTATACACACACACACATACACACACACACACTGCAGATTACATGGAAGTACTCTGGTTTCTCCAAACTGTTACCATTTGGGTCTCTAACATCTTTTCTTTTTCCACCACAGATGGAGAAACGGAGAGAGAGAGAGGGGTGGTTTTCCTTGTCCGCTCATGTGAGATGACAAGAGGAGTAATTATTCAACCCAAGTTGCTATTATTTTTCCTATAGATGAATTTTAAATGACTGAATTAAACGTGTTTTAAAACAAACGTTGTGTTTTTTTTGTCCTCACTGTTTCGTAGCACAAATTGTTACTTTACAGGAATCTAGAAATCTGTGTCATTGATGCTCGTTTATTTGTTTACTTAGTAATCCTTCACCAATACAAGTGTTAGTTTATGAGATTGATTTTCATAAAATTTTCCTATTTGAGTGCCGTTGGTTTCCACACGTGTGTAGTTGCCGAGAGAGAGAGAGAGAGAGAGAGAGAGAGAGAGAGAGAGAGAGAGAGAGAGAGAGAGAGAGAGAGAGAGAGAGAGAGAGAGAGAGAGAGAGAGAGACTTCTCTGCTGTGGCTTCAACTAAAGTATGGTCTCTTCTAGCTATTTATGGTACGCACACAAACATTTGTTTTTCTTCTTCTTTTCTCCGACTCAAATCAGAGGTTTTTGTTTACCTCGACCTCTGTGGTCTGTGTTTTTTTCCTTTTTCTTATAAATTTATACAGACAGTTTAGTTTGACTGTAATTTTCTGGGCCAATGCAAAAAACTTGAAACAATTGGAGCAATCAGTGCTTTTACTTTTTCCCCCTTCATTTTCAATCCAAGACTAACTCATGTCTTGCTTTTCCACATACTTATGCTCAGTCTGCAAGTACATTTTTATTACTAGTTTTCACTTTGCTGTAGCATCATGACAGACCTGCAGGACTCTTGAACCCCATATGGATATCTATGGAGGAGGAACTGTAGCCATGACGACCGATTCCTACGCCTGGTGATGACGGGACGTAATGTCATTATGTGTTGTTTTCTTTTTCACTTCCTGTTTATGTTGTGACTCATTTATGTCTTGACTGACGCGTTCATCTTTTCATTCATGTTACATGCCCCTGGTTGTGTTTGCAGGAGTAAAAGGTGCACTGCAGTGCAAAGACAGCAGGTGGCAATCTGGAGTCGCTCAGTACAGAGAGACCACGATCAAGAAAGTACTTTGAATACCTAAATGAATGTCAATGTCAAGTGCTATCCAACTTGACCTTTTTCTGTTGTAATGCAGTTGAGAAATCCTGAATATTAAAAAGAGGAGGCAGAGAGCAACAAACAACATGTCCGACTTAACTTCAAGCAGGTACATAAAGATTCAGGTTAAACACCCACCACACAGCCCCCGGGCCCCTTGTTGTTTGAATGTGTGCTGACCCCCCCGACCTCTCATGTAAAACATGAGCTGACCACTGGGGCCCCCGGGCCCCTCGTTGCATACATCAAGCGTGCCACCTGGACCCCTTGGTACATAATGCTGCATGTTTACAACCAGAGCCTCTCAGAGAGCTCAGTGCTGTACAACTGAGCCACTGGTTAGTGCTCTACAATCTCCTGTGAGATAATCCAATGCTCTCCACCAAGTCAGTTCATTCTGCACAACAGCACTGTTTGAAGGCCGTCATCGTACAACAAGACCTGGCTCCCCAGACCCGGGTTTCTATAAGGACCGGTTCTGATATCAGTACTGATTATACATCCAGTTTGCATTGATTTAAATTGTTTCCTACAGTATCGTATAACTAAGCTTAGTTGGATTGTATGTAATAAATCAAAGGCCTTCCTACAGCTGTAAAACATAGGTTTGCATATAATATGTTTGCTAAATGTGTTTTTATCAATTATTATATTTTCTTAATTTTAAATTATGAATAAAATATAATATAAAATATTATTTTAGCAGTTTTGTAGTAGAAGTAGTATATTTTTATATATATATTGATGTATTTATCATATAATTTAATAATATATGTAATGTAATGTAGTCTGGGTTTATTTGTTAACTGTACTTAACTTTAAAGCTTTCCTGCTTTTATGGATAGTTTATTGTGAACATACAGACAGAAAGCAGGGGGAGGAGAGGGGGTGGGGGGGGGGCTGGTATAACAGCTGGAATTGAACCAGGGATGTTGTGGTTACATGTAATGGCTCTTCACCACCAGTCGCCCCTGTAACATGACTTCAGTGACTTCGCCCATTCATTGACTGCTGCTCTTCTGGGCTCCTCCTTGTGGCCCAAATCAAAAGGCCTTAAATAAGTGGCCGTAAGCGGAGTCGTTTCCACTTCAGGTAATGTTTGCTGAGGGTTTTAAGGTTTCGGGGGTGATGCTGGAGTAGGAAGGAGAGCACTTGAGTTTTCCAGTCAGTCAGGAGTGCTGTGTGAGTAACAACAATAACCAGCAGGGAAATCAAAAGGAGTAAATATTGCAGATAATAACAGGATGGAGGCATAAAGGGGCCAGGGACAGCGGCAGTAAACGTGGGGTCAAAGGTCACCATGGAGACTCAGGGGGAGGCGGGCGGGGCTTATTGTGCCCAGTCCGGCTGAGTGAAGGACGGGGTGAATGGGGATTAACCCCACCCCAGTGCCTCTCAATGACCCCCACCACTACCACCACAGGGCCTGGGGAAGGTTCCCATGTGACCCCCCCCCAACACCACCATCTTTATCTGGGCCTCTCAGCAGCCTCAACACACCTCCATTACTCCTCATACACAGACATTCACACATACATCATGTGATTTAAATAAAAAAAAAATTAATTTAAAAAAGAATATAAATTGTGCACCCAATGGGACTGGAGTAAAGACGCGCACACACACACACACACACACACACACACACACACACACACACACACACACACAATGACGTGAGGGTGTTTTGGGGGCGTGGAGGGAGGGGGGGTAGTTTTCTTTACTCATTTAAATCTGCCCCCACTTCACCTCAGTGAAGGAGCCTGAAGTCACTCAGAAAAACACACACACTAAAAAGCTTGTGCACACACTCTCACACCGGCTCCTCCGATCGCCTTTGATAGTGACCAAAGTGACGTTTGCTTGTCAGATAATCGAGACTCCTGAGCGACCTGAGGAGGAACTCGTTTATTTCTAGAAGAGAAATGCATTCATAATTCCTACTTGCCTTTTTTGTTTTTTAGCATTTGAGCCAACATTTTCCTTCAGCTATCATGGGATAGATGTATCACTAAAATGCTTGTGTGTGTAGATGTAAATGTGTATTTTTTACAATTATTATGCAAAACACTTTTAATTCAAACAACATATCCAAATAGCACTACCTCTGTAGTTTATTTATTTTTTTACATTACTTTCAGAGAAGTCATGTAATCTTTATTTCACTTTCCCTTAAATGTTGCAGTGTGGTTATTTTGCCACCAGAGGGCAATATTAATGTACCGCACAGGTCAATTTTGTGTCTTGACGAGTTTATGTAGAACTATTTGCCAACTTTTTTCTAAATATTTTATTAATTTGATAAAACCATACTGCTCATAACACTAACAACACAACAAACAAAATGTAAACAATGCAGCATTAGTTATATAGAAATAAAACAAAAAACTAAAAGATGCATTAAAATAAACCAGATGTTATTGAACGATCACAGCTATTGTGATATCTTAGTGGGTTAATTACCACATAAGCCACTGGGACACTATAAACATGCAGTAGATCTTAGTTGTTTGTTTTGATACGGTTTGTTGTCTCGTGTAGAAGCCATTTTGTGAATTCATTCTGCTGCTTTCAGACCAAAACTTTCTATAAAATGTCTCAAGTTTTCGAACCAGCATGAAGTGACATGTGCGTGACGAGTAAACTGTGCGCGTGTGCGTGTGTGTGCATGTGAGTGGGTGCCAATGTGCGTAGGAGTGTGCTCCACAGCTGTGCGAGGTTCTGATCTGAAGCAGGCTATTGCTTGCTGTGAAAATATTATTGCAAGTGTTTATTATTGCTTCAGTGTGAAACAGTGGGAGTGTTGTGTGTGCTGCACGGGCTGGTGGAGTGCAGAGTGTCTGTGGAGGCATGGTGGTGGTACTGGTGGTGGTGGTGGGTGGGTGGAGGGGGGGTCTCTCCCTTCTCCTGCTCTCTGTTTCCCACCGGCCAGCCCCCGGCCCGTGGCCCATTGCACCCTGGGTAATGGGGAGGCCTATTGGAGTTGATTAGTTCCGGCTGGATCCCAGATAGAGTCCTGACAGGCAGGAGAAACGAGCTCTCAGCGTGACCCCCCACTTCCCCCACACACACCCCTGTCTCAGGCACAATGGGCAAGGCAGGGGAAGGGCTTTTTAAACAACTGCAGCTTCACTCTACTCCGCTGCCCCCCCCCCCACCACCACCACCCCCCCCGAAAACTGGGCCATTATTACGACAAAAAACACATTATACTGCTGCACAGATTCACCCTCACTTTCTACGAGCAGCTATTACTCTGAGCATGTGTGCATTTTCCTCACTTTTTCCCCTTTCTCTGTCCGGACAAGTAAAGCCTAGCTATCCATCAGCAACACTGTGTCACAAGTCCTTTGATGAATGTTATGGATGCAGCATGCTCAGTGTGTCGCCTACAGAATTGGCTGCATACATCAGGATCGGCCACAGTGCATTGTGTGTCCTTGACAAACCATCACATCCAGCATGTTGGACACCTGTGGCATAAACTGACATCCATTAGACACATTCCTCAGCAGAGCGGCATCATTCACACACTTTCCCTCCGCAGCTTCATCCTCTCTATCCTCTTTATTTCCCACTCCCCCCCTCAGATCCTCGCTTTCTTCTTCTCTCCTTTACCCTCTCCCCCTCTCTCTCCACACATAATTGATTAAGGGCCGTTTTCATAAATCAATTTGGGACGCACATCAGTCAGCCCTGAATGGAGGAACCCCCCTCTGAGCAGCGGTATTAATCTACCTCAGCATGCCCTGCCACTCTCACTTACACACACACACACACACACACACACACACACACACACACACACACACACTCACACACACACACACACACACACACACACACTCACACACACACACACACACACGCGGATCTGTGTAGTTTGTTTTCTTTACTTTAGGTTTTGGCCGTTGCAGGTCGCCAAACATGAAATATGCAAATGTTTTCAGCAGTTTTGCAGACACTACGACCTGGAATAGGCGGTTTGACAGACACATACAGACAGTTTCCACTGAGTCTGGACAACGCTCGCTGTTATGGAGAAATTGGAAGAGAAATGTGGGTGTTTAAGGGGGTTGGGAGGGTTGATGGATTAGACGCTACGACAAAAGCAGAGGCAAGCAAAAATAAAGTCTTTTTTTTTTAACGGCAGTGAAAGAAGTCCAATTATTTCCACATGTCCTTGCTGTACATCCCTAAACAAACAAATATGTTGTTTGTACACTCAGCAGTCTGTCTCCAAGACAAATGTGTCTTACTGCTGTTTATAATTAAACCGATTTCACTGTCATTACGATGAAGTGACTTCATCTTTCTCTCTCTCTCTTTCTCTCTCTCTCTCTTTCTCTCTCTCTTTCTCTGTGTGCCTCTTTCTCCAATTCAAAGCTGTTGTTTTGAATGTTTTGATATTAATGTAACCATGACACCGCCCTTTCTCATTAGAAGAAAAAAAAAACGTGCCAAGTTGCAATGGATTCTGGGAACATGAGCCTGCAACAGCTGCAAGTGATATGCCTGACTTTCCCCCTCCGTCTAGCTTTTCTTACTCTCTGCCCTTTTTCTCTCTAACGTTTTCCTCCACCTTGATCTTTTGTTCTTTTTTTTATTTTTTATTACCTTCTTTGTACCCCCGTTGCTCCGGCTCTATTTGTTTCTCGTTCTTTTACCTTCCCTCCCTCTCTCCCCCCCACTCCGCCGCCCCTCTCTGTGCTCCAGGGTGTTGGCTTTAGTGGTAGTGAAAGCTGCTTTGGCTTAAAAAACAGTTTGTCTTAATGAGACGGGGGGGGCCCAAGCAGGAGAGAGGGGGCGGAGGGTCACAGCTGAAGCCAATTGCGGCCCTTTCCTGTCTGAGGTGCTGCTGGCCGGGGTCAAGCTCAGGGTCACGCTGCCTCGTCACTCCGGCTGGGTCCTGGTGCCGGTTCTGATAGCCGCCAGCGTGTGTGTACGTGTGTGTGTACAAGACAGCGGGTGTGTTTTTGTACGAGTTAAGAGAAGAGGGGCAAGAGGCACATCTGTTTCTGATCCCCCAGAAAGCATTGCTCTCCGGTCCTGGAGGTGCTGGCGTGCCTGTGGAGGACTGCGAAGGAGAGGGAGGGGAGGAGAGGGCGAGTGAGCGGTCACACCATCACAGTGTGTGTCGGGTACGATGTGGTGCGATGTGGCCTGTTTTTAACGCCACCTCCTCCTCCACTTCCACCTCTTCTACACTTACATTTTTAAAATGTAAGCAAGTTCAAATCGTCGTCAAATGTAAGACATAACATATGCCAAAAACTGGCTCTGTCCAAAGGTAACAGACTACCAGCAGCTCTAAAACTCACAAATTGACGAGCTATATCTTGTTTGTTCAAGTATATGAAAAACAAATGAAATATTAGGAGGTTATGTCCAGAACTATTCCTTGGCCTGGACCAGAACCTCCCTGAAGCCCCTGCTGGTCATCTCGCAACCTCATGGTGACGACCTTTTATTAAAGTTTTTTGCATCATTTGACTTTTTAAAGTTATTTTTAAACTTAATTTTGTTGTGCAGTTTCAACAAAGCACCTATTGGAAATGTATATTGAGGTTTGAAGGTGCTTGGTAGGTGGATTTCTCACCTTTTGGCAGAACCAGTCTAGCTGTTTCCACCTGCTTCCAGTCGTTATGCTAAGCTAAGCTAACCGGCGGCTGTCTCCAGCTACATTTTTCACTACACATATTAAATATTAGAGTTGTATCAATCTTCTCGTCTGACTCTCGACAGGAAAGCAAATAAGCATACAAAAAATCTCAAACTATTGCTTTCCAAATGCGTGACAGGTTAACCCCCTCTAAGCCCCGCCTCCCTTGTTTTTCCTGAAGTGGATTTAAGATTATTTGACTGCAGGATGAGTTTGTCGTGACTGACCCTTTAACACGCTGCACGTCATGAAGACTGTTTTCTGGTCAACATTAGCTTTTTATTTCTGTTTTTAAATTATGAAACCAATTTTCCGTTCTAATCTGTATTAAAAAGGTCTTCAGACTTTTATATAATTTGATGAGCCACTTTTTCTTCTCCCTCTCTGTTTGTCTCAGCCTTCTTCTTCTTCTCTTCCGACTTCCTCCTCTCATGACAGCATCATCCCACCTCATGCGTTCTTCCCAGTGCTTTTGTTTTGTCTCCAGACCTCTCAAGACTTCAGTTTCTTTGTGTGTTGTTTGTGTTTAAAATGTGCCCTTTGCAAGTATAATATGTCGCACAATATTTTCCTATCAAAATATATTTTTAAGCCATGACCATGTGAAAATATCTCACAACCCTGTGCATAAGCCCCACTCCCCCTTCTTCCTCCTCTTCTTCCTCTTCCTCTGACTGTCTCTGACTGTGTGGAGAAGGTAATGTTGAGATGAAACACCACGTCAGTCTTTGAACCGAGCCCGTAAAACAGGCGCATATTAACGAGCATGACTAACAAGCTGCAGGAGCTGGATCACACTGTGCATTACACACACACACACACACACACACACACCTCCGTCATGTCTTCTGCATGATATAGGTTTTTTTTCCTCTCCCTTCGTGACTTATTTTTTGCAGCTTTTCTCAATTTTCCACACATGTTTCATGCATTATAGACTCCAGAGCTGTTTTTAAATCTTTTTTTTTTCAATGTTGTGTCAAAGGAAAATTCCAGTTCACTTTAACTTGGGTCTTATTTTAGTAGCCTAGTTTTGGCCACAGCTTTTATCGGTTGTGATAAGATTGTAGGCCACTCACCAGAGTAATTGCTGAGAACACTGAGTCAACAACAAAGTCGGCAAAAACATAAAAACACAAGAGGTCAGATGATGAAACGTTTAGCCAGATAGTCTGGAGGTAAAATGGAATGTGAGCTCACCAGAATTGTCGCTGTTAATCCTCATTTTACAGTGAAATTACAGCAAGTACATTAGGTCAAAGTTCAACCAGGAAGTCTGTTGTGATGAATAATTACCAGTTACGCTGGATATTTTGGGCCATAATAATGTCTTCCATATATACATTTGGCTAACCGACTGCTGTTTCCTGCCCTGTCTTCTTTTTGGCACTGTCGCTGTTCCCTGATCAGCAGTTAATCGACAGTGATATCATATCCAATAATACAGATGGCAAAAACCTACCAAAGACCTGAGACCAAGTCTTTTCAATGCAGAGGCCTAAGGAATCAATAATCAAGGTTTGTGGCCTGTTGGGTTTTTTTCAGGACAAAACTTGGCATTTGAATGTTTTTGCTTTCAAGTCAAGTATTAAAGCAAGATTATGTAACTATATGAGACTGTGTTACCACTTTTAAAAGAATAAATAACACAATGTTTCTCTTGCAAATGAAAAATTTAGTTCACAAGAAATAAAACACAAAGTTTTCACTTGTGGCAACAATGGCTGCTGTTCTAGTTACGTAGTCTAGTTTTTCTATACTTTTGGGGAATAAACTTACCTTTACCTTTGTTACCTTTGGACAGAGCCAGGTTAGCTTATTTACACTGGTGCAATTACTTATGCTAAGCTAACTGGCTACTGGCTGGAGCTTTACATTTAACGATGAGAGTGTTATCAATCTTCTCAGCT